>CM041083.1:215239-330239 GCA_023079485.1 Archilochus colubris | reverse complement strand
AAAAAAAGAAAGAAGGGAAGTGGGGGTTCAGCACTTCTGGGGAGCTGAATAATTTTTCAACCAACTTTCCTCTTCTTTTTGACACTCATGACAAATCCAAGGCTATTTCAGGCTCTGTCCTGAGGTGCTGGAGGGGGAAGAAATAATACCTGGTGTTCCAGCATTGTCACCCCTGGGATGGAAAGCAAGGTCAGGGAGCAGCAGCTGCAGATTTCAGATGGGGAAAGGCTAAAAATGAGATCCAAGTGGTAAGGCTGGAAAGCTGAGCAAAAAAACCCGAAAAAACCCCAGAATAAGGCATTTCCACAGAAAGGTTGTTCACTCAGCATGAAGGCACAAGTCTGCCAGAAGAAGATTGCTCCAGGGCTGGGATTTTCATGGAATCCTAGAACTGGCTGGGTTGGAAGGGACCTCAGAGATCATCAAGTCCAACCCTTGATCCACTCCCCCCGTGGTTCCCAGCCCATGGCACTCAGTGCCACATCCAGGCTCTTTGGAAAGATCTCCAGACACGGAGAATCCACTACTTCCCTGGGCATTCCAGTGTCTGATCACCCTCTCTGCAAAGAATCCTTTCCTAATATCCAACCTAAACCTCCCCTGGCAGAGCTGAAGCTCTGCCAGGGGAGGTTTAGGTTGGATATTAGGAAAAAATTCTTTAGTCCGAGCCCTCTTATCCCACTGATACCTCCCCGACCCCCCCCTGGCTCCAACCTCCTTTCAGGGAGTTGGAGAGAGTGATGAGGTCTCCCCTGAGCCTCCTCTTCTCCAGCCTCAACACCCCCAGCTCTCCCTCAGCCCTTCCTCAAAGGAATTCTGCTGAATCCTGTAGTGAAATGAGGCCACCAGGTGCCACTCATTACCAGGTAGTGGGCATCATGAGCTTGTGTTCAGCCCACCTGTGCCTGATTAGGGCAGGCCCCAACTGCCATGAGCAGGATGAGGGGGCAATAAAAGGCCTTAATCAGGCACAGGTGGGCTTAAAACAAGCTCATGATGCCCACTGCCTGGTAATCAGTGGCTCCTGGTGGCCTCATTTCACTACAGATCCCTTCACAGCCTCCTTGCTCTTCTCTGGACCTGCTCCAGCACCTCAATCTCCTTCCTGAGCTGAGGGGCCCAGAACTGGACACAGGACTCAAGCTGTGGCCTCCCCAGTGCTGAGCACAGGGGCAGAATCCCTTCCCTGGACCTGCTGGCCACGCTGGTCCTGAGCCAGCCCAGGATGCCATTGGCCTTCTTGGCCACCTGGGCACACTGCTGGCTCCTCTTCAGCTTCCTGGCAATCCAGACTCCCAGGTCCCTTTCTGCCACTCTGTGCCCAGCCTGGAGCTCCCCATGGGGTTGCTGTGCCCAAAGTGCAGGACCCGGCACTTTTGCTGCCGTTTCCTTTGCAAAGTGGATGGAGAAGCAGCGAGGAGACTTCAAGGAGAAGGAGAAGCAGAAGAAGGAGGTTGGAGAGTTGGGGTTAGGCTGCTAAAGGTTATAAATTCTGCATTTTTCTCTGCTCTGGTTGCTAGAGGCAAGTCTGGGCAGGCAGCTGCAGACAGAGTGGAGCTTCAGCTGGATGGCCAGGAGCCAACTCTGGTCCTGGTGGAAGTGTTGGCTCCTGGGCATCCCGAGGAGGAGAAGAAGGAGGAGGAGGAGGAGGAGGGAGGAGGAGGAGGAAGAAGGAGGAGGAGGAGGAAGAGGAGGAGAAAGAAGGAGAAGGAGAAAAGGAGAAGGAGGAGGAGAAGGAGGAGGAGAAGGAGGAGGAGGAGGAGGAGGAGGAGGAGGAGGAGGAGGAGGAGGAAGAAGGAGGAGGAAGAAGGAGGAGGAAGAAGGAGGAGGAAGAAGGAGGAGGAAGAAGGAGGAGGAAGAAGGAGGAGGAGGAGGAGGAGAAGGAGAAGGAGGAGGAGAAGGAGGAGGAGGAGGAGAAGGAGGGGGAGAAGGAGTAGGAGAAGGAGAAGGAGAAGGAGGGGGAGAAGGAGAAGGAGGAGGAGAAGGAGGAGGAGGAGGAGAAGGAGAAGGAGGGGGAGAAGGAGAAGGAGAAGGAGGGGGAGAAGGAGAAGGAGGAGGAGGAGAAGGAGAAGAAGGAGGAGGAGAAGGAGGAGGAGAAGGAGGGGGAGAAGGAGGGAGAGAAGGAGGGGGAGAAGGAGGGGGAGAAGGAGGAGAAGAAGAAGACACAAACTGAGTCATTTCTCAGATTCTGCCAGAGCAAACCTGGGGCTGCCCACATGGGTTCGGGCATGTCCTCAGCACAGACACCCTCCAAAAACTTCTGACCTCATCCCTGTGGTTTGGGTTGGGTTCTTTTGGGTTTTTTTTTCTTGCAATCCAGAGGTTTGGGAAGTGCTCACAGCTCTGAGTCAAGTCAGCAGGAGCTGGGCTGGAATTAGAGGGGTAATTAATTAATTAATCAGGAGAGAAGGGGGGGAAAGGGAAATGACCCACACTTCATGGCAGAAACCCCAAGGAGATGGATGAGTTCAGAGCATCAGTGCCCCACAGCAAGGTCAGGGCTCAGGGAGAGTCCCAGCAAAACCAGGTTGGGTGGGGAATGGATGGGGAATGGGATGGGGAATGGGATGGATGGAGAATGGGATGGGGAATGGGATGGAGGATGGGTTGGAGGATGGGTTGGAGGATGGGTTGGATGGAGGATGGGATGGAGGGAGAATGGGATGGAGGGAGAATGGGATGGAGGGAGAATGGGATGGAGGGAAAATGGGATGGAGATAGAATGGAATTGTTGGAGGATGGAATGGAGGGAGAATGGGATGGATGGAGAATAGGATTAATGGAGATTGGGATGGAAGGAGAATGGAATGGATGGAAAATGGGATGGATGGAGAATGGGATGGAGAATGGGATGGTTGGAGGATGGAATGGAGGGAAAATGGGATGGGGAATGGGATGGGGAATGGGTTGGAGGATGGGATGGATGGAGGATGGGATGGAGGGAGAATGGGATGGAGGAAAAATGGGATGGAGAATGGGATGGAGGGAGAATGAGATGGAGGGAGAATGGAATTGTTGGAAGATGGAATGGAGGGAAAATAGGATGGGGAATGGAATGGAGGGTGGGTTGGAGGATGGGTTGGAGGATGGGTTGGAGGATGGGTTGGAGGATGGGATGGAGGATGGGATGGAGGGAGAATGGGATGGAGAGAGAATGGAATTGTTGGAAGATGGAATGGAGGGAAAATGGGATGGATGGAGAATGGGATGGAGAATGGGATGGAGGGAGAATGGGATGGTTGGAGGATGGAATGGATGGAGAATGGGATGGGGAATAGGATGGAGGATGGGTTGGAGGATGGATGGAGGATGGGATGGATGGAGGATGGGATGGATGGAGGATGGGATGGATGGAAAATGGGATGGAGGGAGAATGGGATGGAGGGAGAATGAGATGGAGGGAGAATGGGATGGTTGGAGGATGGAATGGAGGGAAAATGGGATGGAGAATGGGATGGGGAATGGGATGGAGGATGGGATGGAGGGAGGATGGGATGGAGAGAGAATGGAATTGTTGGAAGATGGAATGGAGGGAAAATGGGATGGATGGAGAGTGGGATTAATGGAGATTGGGATGGAAGGAGAATGGAATGGAGGGAAAATGGGATGGAGGGAGAATGGGATGGAGAATGGGATGGGGAATGGGATGGGGAATGGGATGGGGAATGGGATGGGGAATGGGTTGGAGGATGGGTTGGAGGGAGAATGGAATGGAGGGAGAATGGGATGGAGGGAGAATGGAATGGAGGGAGAATGGGATGGAGGGAGAACGAGATGGAGGGAGAATGGGATGGTTGGAGGATGGAATTGTTGGAGGATGGAAGGGATGGAGGATGGAATGCCTGGAAGATGGAATGGTTGGATTACCCACTATTTTTGGCAGACTTGGGTGTCCACACTCCTCTTACACCAGCTGGAAGTGCTAATGCCACCCCCTCCAGCCACTTGGTGACCATCCCAGTGGAGGTCAGCAGCCCCCCAGTCTGTCCAGTGAGGTATTTTGGGGTGTTCTGAGTCTGATTTAGTAAAAAAACAGTTGAATTGCTTCCTGGAGTTGGGATTGATGCATCCTGAGCAGGTTTACTGAGGATGCTCAGCTGGGGAGTGTGGGGACACTTTGGGGGAACTGAGGCCACCAAGGGGGACCTGGAGAGGATGGAGAGGGGGGGCCATGGCAACCCCAGGGAGTTCAACAAGGCCAAGGGCAAGGTCCTGCCCAGGGGTTCCTTGAAGGTCCTTCCCAACCCAAACCATTCCCTGATTTGGTGATCTTTGCATTTCTGCCTTTCCTGGAGGGACACAAACCTGGGATTTGGATTTACAAACAATTAAAAGCCCCATCTTGGCCTTGGCCCTGAGCTGATGCTGTAAGATGAGCAAGGTGAGGAGCAGTTTCAGCTCTCAGAGCTGCCTTTGACCTTTTAGCTTTTCTTTCTTAACTCAGTCCAGTGATTTGTAAACCCAAACAATTTGCAAATCAAGCAGTTGAACTCCCAAGAAATAAAGAGAAGGAGGTGAAAACACAGAAAGAAACCTGGGACAAGGAGCAGAGAGCTCTGAGTGAGCATCAGCACTGCCTCAGATTCCTCCAGGTGTTCTCTGGAGCTGCTGCAGCCACAGGGGGTGGAAACAAGGCACTGAATTTTCCTTGCTGATATTTCTGTCCTTCAGCCTTGCAGATTCCAAGAGCAGAACCTCAAGTCATATGAAGGAAACTCCTGCCTGAAGTGCCCTGGCTGTTGTCCTCTCTGATTCCCCTGCAGAGAGATGAGCTCTAGGTTATAAAATCAAAATGCTGGATGGGAGGGAGACAGTGGGAGAAAGCAGGAAAAACCTCTGGGTGGAACCAGTGGAGGCTCCTTGCTTTATGGCCCTGCAGCAAACAAGGAGGAAAAAGGTGAATTAGGGGTAAAAGACTTGGATTATTTCCTGCCCCAAATCCTCTGTGCTCAGGATAAAGCATTTGTAGGTAAGAAACCCCAACCAGCTCTCTCTGAAATGCCTGAATTTCAGCCTAAAGAAGCCATGAAATTAATTTAATGTCATCTCCAACTGCTGGCAGGGTAGTTTCAGGGTCTTTCTTGTCAGAATCATAGAATCATAGAATCCTTGGGGTTGGAAGGGACCTCGAAAGATCATCTAGTCCAACCCCCCCTGCCAGAGCAGGGCCACCTAGAGTACATCGTGTAGGAACGTGTCCAGGAGGGTTTTGAATGTCTCCAGTGAAGGAGACTCCACGACCCCCCTGGGCAGCCTGTTCCAGGGCTCTGTCACCCTTACAGTAAAAAAATTTTTCGGATATTCAACTTGAACCTCCTATGCTCCAATTTACACCCATTACCCCTTGTCCTATCACTGGTCACCACTGAGAAAAGCCTAACTCCATCTCCTTGACACTCACCCCTTACATATTTGAAAACATTGATGAGGTCACCCCTCAGTCTCCTTTTCTCCAAACTAAAGAGACCCAGCTCCCTCAGCCTTTCCTCAGAAGGGAGATGTTCCACTCCCTTAATCATCTTAGTAGCTCTGCGCTGGACTCTTTCAAGCACTTCCCTGTCCTTCTTGAACTGAGGGGCCCAGAACTGGACACAATACTCCAGGTGCGGCCTCACTAATGCAGAATAGAGGGGGAGGAGAACCTCTCTTGACCTACTAACCACCCCCTTTCTAATGCACCCCAGGATGCCATTGGCCTTCTTGGCCACAAGGGCACATTGCTGGCTCATGGTCATCCTCTTGTCAACCAGGACCCCCAGGTCTCTTTCACCTACACTGCTCTCCAGCAGGTCAGCCCCCAACCTATACTGGGCCATCGTGTTGTTCTTCCCCAAATGCAAAACTCTACACTTCCCCTTGTTGAATTTCATCATGTTTCTCCCTGCCCAACTCTCCAGCCTGTCTAAGTCTCTCTGAATGGCAGCACGGCCTTCTGGTGTGTCAGCCACTCCTCCCAGCTTAGTGTCATCAGCAAACTTGCTGAGGGTACATTCTATACCCTCAACCTTTAAATCCTAACACGAGATGGTTGCTGCAAGCAGGCAGCAAAAGGACTGCAATAACAGAAAACTTTCTGGGCTTTCACCTCATAATCCAGAGTCTGAACTGGGAGAAATCAGTGAGAAAACAGGCCTGAGGAAATGAAATAATAACTCTGCAGGGAGCTTTGAGGTAAAAGGTTCTGAAAACATTTAATTTCTTTTCTTGGAGAACACCTCTCAGCTGACTCTGCTGGAAGCTTTGGAGCAGCAACTTGCTGTCCTGCTGGTGCCTCCCAGCTCTGCTCTGAACACCTTTAGAGAACTTTTTTTTCTCTGTTTGTTTGTTTCTTGTTGTATTTTTGGGAGGCCATTGGACAGTTTTTCCACCCAAAAATGGTGCAGCCCTGGTTGGAAGCTCCTGAAGCTTCCCACCCAAACCTGCTGGATTTTCATAGGTGCAGCTCCTGGTGTCTGTGCTTACTCCAGAGTCTTACTCATGATTATTACTCATGAATTAAAACTCATAATGTTATGGGAAAATAACACCTATAATTCTGTAAACTGGAACTGGAGCTCCAGGGTCACTTCCAACCCAACCCATTCACTCTTAATTATGCACTGAAATATATTTCTGATTTTTATTGTAGTAGAAACAGGCACAGATGCTCAAGTGAGAGGGGTGTTAAAGGCAGCAGAGGCTTTTTCCTGACTTGCCAGAAGGACTCAGTGAGCAGCAAACAGTTTGGGGAGGTGAGTGACCCCTCCAGGGACTCAGCACCACTTGGCCATGTTCCTGCTCTTCTTCTGCCTGGGATGAAAGGCTCTGGAGATGGGACACTGCTCCTGGGAAGGCTGAGGGAGGGCCTGGAGCTCATGTTCCTCCAGCTCAATCTCCCCTCTTCCAGTTTGAAACCATTCTCCCCCTCATCCCATCCCTCCAGGCCCTTGTCCCAAGTCCCTCCCCAGCTTTCCTGGAGCCCCTTCAGGCACTGGAAGGTGCTCTAAGGTCTCTGCACAACTTTATAGAATTCCCAGGGTTGGAAGGGACTTAAAAGCTCATCCAATTCCAACCCCCTGCATGGGCAGGGACACCTCCCACCAGCCCAGGGTGCTCAGAGCCCCTTCCAACCTGACCTGTTTTCCAGGGATGGGGCTTCAACCACCTCCCTGGTCAACCTGTTCCAGTCTCTCACCACTCTGATGGTGAAGAACTTTTTCCTAACATCTAACCTGAATCTCCCCTCCTCTAGTTTGAATCCATTCCTCCTGTTCCTATCACTACCTGTGAACCTAGAGAGTCCCTCCCCAGCTCTCTTCTTCCCTTTATGATACTGGAAGGCCACAATGAGGTCTTCCTTCTCTTCTCCAGCCTCAACACCCCCAACTCTCTCAGCCTGGCCACAGCTTCTGCAGACAACCTGGGCACCCAGGGGCTCAGCACCCTCACCCCAAACAATTTCTCCCTCCCTCCCTCCCCAAGAAATAGAATCCTGGAATGGGTTGGGTTGGAAGAGAACTGAAAGCTCAGCTCATTCCAACCCCCCTGCCATGGGCAGGGACACCTCCCTCCCAGATTGCTCCAAGCCCCATCCAACCTGGCTTTGGACACTGCCAGGGATGGGGCAGAGACTCTTTTCCTGGGCAACCTGGTTCTAAAGCTCAGCACCCTCACCCCAAACAAGTTCTCCCTCCCTCCCTCCCTCCCTGCCTGCCCAAGATCTCCTCTCCATCTCCCCTCTTGCAGCTGGAAACCCTTCCCCCTCGCAGGGTCCCATCCCTCCAGGCCCTTGTCCCAAGTCCCTCCCCACCTTTCCTGGAGCCCCTTCAGGCACTGGAAGGTGCTCTAAGGTCTCCCCATTGCAGCCTTCTCTTCTCCAGCCTCAACACCCCCAACTCTCTCAGCCTGGCTCCAGAGCAGAGCTGCTCCAGCCCTCCCAGCAGCTCCAGGGCCTCCTCTGCACTGGCTCCAACAGCTCCGTGTCCTTCTGCTGCTGGGGACCCCAGAGCTGGACACAGCTTTACCCCAGGGGGGGCTCCCCAGAGCGGAGCAGAGGGGGACAATCCCCTCCCTGGCCCTGCTGCTCACACTGCTGGGGATGCAGCCCAGGACATGGGGGGTTTGATGCCTCTCTTGAGCTTCTCCTCACCCCACACCCCCAAGTCCTTCTCCTCAGGGCTGCTCTCCACCCATTCTCCTGGATTTTCCTTGGGAATTGTCCCCACCCCTGGGCAGGACCTTGCCCTTGGCCTTGTTGAACTCCCTGGGGTTGCCATGGCCCTCCCTCTCCATCCTCTCCAGGTCCCCCTTGGTGGCCTCAGTTCCCCCCAAAGTGTCCCCACACTCCCCAGCTGAGCATCCTCAGTAAACCTGCTCAGGATGCATCAATCCCAACTCCAGGAAGCAATTCAACTCTTTTTTTACTAAATCTGACTCAGAACACCCCAAAATACCTCACTGGACAGACTGGGGGGCTGCTGACCTCCACTGGGATGGTGATTTTTCTTGGGATTGCCCCAAACCTGGTGGCAGGACTTTGCTGGGAAATCCAGAGCACTTGTTGAGATGTTTGGGGTTCCTGGGATGCAGTTTGGGGGGGGGTTGATGGGATGTAACCTTTCCCATCCTGCCTCCTGACTCTGGGAGTCTGAATTCCAGCCCCTTTTCCACACATTCTGCAACTTTCAGCTGGATTAGCTCTAGGAACAGCCTAAAAAGGAACACAGAAGTGGTCACCCCAAGCCAAGGAGTGATGAAATCACCACCCAACCCCTGTCTGAACCCCAAAGTGTGGATCAGGTGCTGTGACTCAGGGCCCTGACTCACCCCCATGAGCAGGTTCAGCCTGGGACACCCCAAAGTGTTACTGAGCCCCGAGTTCCACCTTCATTTTAGAGCAGGGAGAGCAAAACAAAGCACAAATCTCCTGAATTCCCAACCCCCCCAGCACCAAACCTGGCAGCAGGGCTGAGCCGAGGGGTCCCTGCACCCTTCCCAGCTCCAGAAAGCTCCTCCTAGCATTTCTCCTCCACTTCTCCCAGCTCGCAGGGAATGGCAGCCAGAGGGAACTGAGCCAAAATTAAAGCTTTGGGTTGATTTGATGTTCTTTGAGGTGTCTCTTCTTGGAACCAGGTGAGAAGGTGACAGGAGGAGAAGATTTATCAGGATAACAGAATAGTTCTGGTTGGAAAAGAGCTTTAAAATCATTGTTAGGAGGCTTGGAGCAGATGATTCCCTTCCAGCCTGACCTTCTCCTGGGATTCTCTGCTCAGCCATGGAGAAGCTGAGGCCCTCTCAGAGGAAGCAGCTCCAGCAGACAACCCCAAAGCCAGGTAATAAATAAATCCACCTGGGAAAGGGCCCAGCCACATCCACTCCTCAGAATCAGCTCCAAAAGTCCAAACCCACCTGAGAAATGAGCCCCCCAGCCATTTCTGGAGAGCTGGGGAAGAGGGGGTGAGAACCCACAGAGAAAGGGATTCTGGAGACCTCCAGCTGGAGTCAGGACTGTGACACCCCAACAAAATAAAACCTCAAAAATCAGCCAGCACGGGGTTAGGAAGGGCAGGTCCTGTCTGACCAACCTGAGCTCCTTTTATCATCAGGGGACACAACTGGTGGATGAGGGGAAGGCTGTGGATGGGCTCTACCTGGACTTCAGCAAGGCCTTTGACACCGTCTCCCACAGCATTCTCCTGAAGAAGCTGTCAGCCCATGGATCAGACAGGAGCACCCTGTGCTGGGTCAGGAACTGCTGGAACGGGCCCAGAGAGTGGTGCTGAACGGGGCTGCATCAAAATGGCGGCTGTGGTGTCCCCCAGGGATCAGCGTTGGGCCCAGTGCTGTTCAATATCTTTATTGATGATTTAGATGAGGGGATTGAGTCCATCATCAGCAAGTTTGCTGATGACACTAAGCTGGGGAGAGTGTGGATCAGCTGGAAGGCAGGAGGGCTCTGCAGAGGGACCTGGAGAGACTGGAGAGTTGGGATGATCCCAAGGGGATGAGGTTCAACACAACAACCCCAAAAGGTGCCCAGCAGAAAAGGCAAGGCCTTTGGCACCGTTTCCCACAGCATTCTCCTGAAAAAGCTGTGGATCAGACAGGAGCACCCTGTGCTGGGTCAGGAACTGGACGGAACGGGCCCAGAGAGTGGTGCTGAACGGGGCTGCATCAAAATGGCGGCTGTGGTGTCCCCCAGGGATCAGTGTTGGGCCCAGTGCTGTTCAATATCTTTATTGATGATTTAGATGAGGGGATTGAGTCCATCATCAGCAAATTCACAGATGACACCAAGCTGGGGAGAAGTGTTGATCAGCTGGAAGGCAGGAGGGCTCTGCAGAGGGACCTGGACAGACTGGAGAGTTGGGCTGATTCCAATGGGATGAGGTTCAACATTCCAAGGGCCGGGTCCTGCACTTTGGCCACAACAACCCCATGGGGAGCTCCAGGCTGGGCACAGAGTGGCAGAAAGGGACCTGGGAGTCTGGATTGACAGGAAGCTGAACAGGAGCCAGCAGTGTGCCCAGGTGGCCAAGAAGGCCAATGGCATCCTGGGCTGGCTCAGGAACAGCGTGGCCAGCAGGTCCAGGGAAGGGATTCTGCCCCTGTGCTCAGCTCTGGTGAGGCCACAGCTTGAGTCCTGTGTCCAGTTCTGGGCCCCTCAGCTCAGGAAGGAGATTGAGGTGCTGGAGCAGGTCCAGAGAAGAGCAAGGAGGTTGTGAAGGGATCCAGCAGAATTCCTGTGAGGAAGGGCTGAGGGAGCTGGGGGTGTTGAGGCTGGAGAAGAGGAGGCTCAGGGGAGACCTCATCACTCTCTCCAACTCCCTGAATCCTGGTTGCAGCCAGGTGTAGCCCCAACGGGATGAGGTTCAACATTCCAAGTGCTGGATCCTGAATTTTGGCCACAACAACCCCATGGGGAGCTCCAGAGTGGCAGAAAGGGACCTGGAAGGTGACCATGAGCCAGCAGTGTGGCCAAGAATCCCAATGGCATCCTGGATGAGGAAGAGTGTGGCCAAGAGATCCAGGGAAGGGATTCTGCCCCTGGGGAGGAGGCCACAGCTTGAGTCCTGTGTCCAGTTCTGGGCCCCTCAGCTCAGGCAGGAGCTTGAGGTGCTGGAGCAGGTCCAAAGGAGGCAACTGGGCTGGGGAAGGGACTGGAGCACAGATCCTCTGAGGAGAGGCTGAGGGAGCTGGGGGTGTTGAGGCTGGAGAAGAGGAGGCTCAGGGGAGACCTCATCACTCTCTGCAACTCCCTGAAAGGAGGTTGGAGCCAGGGGGGGGTCGGGGAGGTATCAGTGGGATAAGAGGGCTCGGACTAAAGAATTTTTTCCTAATATCCAACCTAAACCTCCCCTGGCAGAGCTGAAGCTCTGCCAGGGGAGGTTTAGGTTGGATATTAGGAAAGGATTCTTTGCAGAGAGGGTGATCAGACACTGGAATGCCCAGGGAAGGAGTGGATTCTCCGTGTCTGGAGATCTTTCCAAAGAGCCTGGATGTGGCACTGAGTGCCATGGGCTGGGAACTGCAGTGGGAGTGGATCAAGGGTTGGATTGATGATCTCTGAGGTCCCTTCCAACCCAGCCAGTTCTATGATCACATATCAGAGGGAAGCTTGGGCTGGAAGAGCCCTTCAAGTGCTGCCAAGCACCCCTTGTGCCTCAGCCACTCAGCTCAGGGCAGAAGTGGAAAGAAATTAGTGGCAAAAGGCAAAAATGGTGTTAAAAGGAGGAGGAGGGGAGCAGGCAGGGGTGGGTTCTGTGCTTGTGTCAGAGCTCTGGAGTCAGGATTTGCTCAGAGCTTTGAGGAAAGGTGGGGAAAGCAGATAAAATAATATCAAGTATCCAGACACCTGGAATGCAGAGACACCTTAGACATAGAGAACATAAATCCCTCTGTTTTATAGCTTTATATATAATATATCCTGGGTTTATACTTATATTTTCATTTATATAAATGTAGTGAGACAGGACCAGGTGCCCTGAGTTATTGATGAGTGGGTGTGGGTTCACCTGTGTCTGGCCTCCCTCCTGAGCATGTGCAGGAGCAGGGGGCCAATAAGAGAGCAGCTGACAGCCATGGAGAGAGCTCTCACTCTTCAGTGAGGATGGAGAAGTCCACAGCTCGAGGAGCTCCAGGAGCAGGCAAGAAGGGGTAGATCCTGGAGCCCCAGGAACAGCCCTAGGACATCGTCCAGGAATGGGCTAAACCCTGAGGCTTCAGGATCAGCCCTAGGAGCAAGAAGGGCTCCTCCCGCTACATCTGGTGGAGAATGCGGGCAGCCTGCAGAAAACCTAGCTGGCACAGAAACTGCAAGAATGTTCTCCCTGTAAGGTATGATCAACAAGCTCTCTGGACAGGAAACCCCAGAGCAGAGGGGAAAATCCCATGAGGAAGGGTTAAATCCCGAGGCCCATGAGGAAAGACACCCCGGAACAGAGGGCAAGTGCCTGGGACAATTTGCAGAGACTTTGTGAAGAGTGCTCAGACAACTTGCAGAGACTTTGCCAGAAAGGGGCTGACATCGAGTGAATATATGGGTATGCTTAACTCCTCTTAAAGAAAGAAGGTGGAAAGAAAGAATCATAGAATCATAGAATTAGCCGGGTTGGAAGGGACCTCAGAGATCATCTAGTCCAACCCTTGACCCACCGGAGCAGTTGCTAGACTATGGCACTGAGTGCCACATCCAGTCTTTTTTTAAATGTCTCCAGGGACGGAGAATCTACCACCTCCCCGGGCAGTCCATTCCATAGCCTAATCACCCTCTCCGTGAAGAAATTCTTTCTAATATCTAACCTAAACCTCCCCTGGCACAACTTAAGACTGTGTCCTCTTGTCTTGTTGAAGGGCGTCTGTGAAAAGAGTCCAGTTCCCACCTCGCTACAGCCTCCTTTCAGGTAGTTGTAGACAGCAATGAGGTCTCCCCTGAGCCTCCTCTTCTTCAGGCTGAACAGCCCCAGCTCTCTCAGCCTCTCCTCATAGGGCCTGTGCTCGAGTCCCTTCACCAGCCTGGTTGCCCTCCTTTGGACCTGTTCCAGGACCTCTACATCCTTCTTAAACTGAGGGGCCCAGAACTGGACACAGTACTCGAGGTGTGGCCTCACCAGAGCTGAGTACAGGGGAAGAATCACCTCCCTGGACCTGAAGAAGGTTGAGAATTCTCCCCAAAATATGTGTAAGGGTTGAGAATTCTCCCTAAAAATATGTAAATGTCTGTGTAAAAAAAAAAAAAAAAAAAGGGGGAAATGTAGTGAGACAGGACCAGGTGCCCTGAGTTATTGATGAGTGGGTGTGGGTTCACCTGTGTCTGGCCTCCCTCCTGAGCATGTGCAGGAGCAGGGGGCCAATAAGAGAGCAGCTGACACCCATGGAGAGAGCTCTCACTCTTCAGTGAGGATGGAGAAGTCCACAGCTCGAGGCTCCAGGAGCAGGCAAGAAGGGGTAGATCCCGGAGCCCCAGGAACAGCCCTAGGACATCGTCCAGGAATGGGCTAAACCCCGAGGCCTCAGGAATCATAGAATCATAGAACTGGCTGGGTTGGAAGGGACCTCAGAGATCATCGAGTCCAACCCTTGATCAGCTACCGCCACAGTTCCCAGACCATGGCACTGAGTGCCACATCGAGTCGCTTTTTAAATGTCTCCAGGGACGAAGAGTCCACCACCTCCCCAGGCAGCCCGTTCCAATGTCTGATCACCCTTTCCGTGAAAAAATTCTTTCTAATATCCAATCTGAACTTCCCCTGGCACAACTTGAGACCCTGCCCTCTCGTCTTGCTGAGAGTTGCCTGGGAAAAGAGCCCAACCCCCCCCTGGCTCCAACCTCCTTTCAGGGAGTTGTAGGCAGCAATGAGGTCTCCCCTGAGCCTCCTCTTCTTCAGGCTGAACACCCCCAGCTCTCTCAGCCTCTCCTCACAGGATCTGTGTTCGAGTCCCTTCACCAGCCTGGTTGCCCTCCTTTGGACCTGTTCAAGGACCTCAATCTCCTTCTTGAACTGAGGGGCCCAGAACTGGACACAGGACTCAAGCTGTGGCCTCCCCAGGGCTGAGCACAGGGGCAGAATCCCTTCCCTGGACCTGCTGGCCACGCTGTTCCTGAGCCAGCCCAGGATGCCATTGGCCTTCTTGGCCACCTGGCCACACTGCTGGCTCCTCTTCAGCTTCCTGGCAACCCAGACTCCCAGGTCCCTTTCTGCCACTCTGTGCCCAGCCTGGAGCTCCCCATGGGGTTGTTGTGGCCAAAGTGCAGGACCCGGCCCTTGGAATGTTGAACCTCATCCCGTTGGGATCAGCCCAACTCTCCAGTCTCTCCAGGTCCCTCTGCAGAGCCCTCCTGCCTTCCAGCTGATCCACACTCCCCCCAGCTTGGTGTCATCTGGGAATTTGCTGATGATGGACTCAATCCCCTCATCCAAGTCATCAATAAAGATATTGAACAGGACTGGGCCCAACACTGATCCCTGGGGGACACCACTAGTGACCGGCCGCCAACTGGAACAGCCCCATTCAGTACCACTCTCTGGGCCCGGCCCTCCAGCCAGTTCCTAACCCAGTGCAACCTAGGAGCAGCCCTAGGAGCAAGAAGGGCTCCTCCTGCTACATATAAATATATAAACCTGTATGCAGATAAAAACCCAGCTCAGCAGAGCCTACAATTCTCCATTTAAAATCTCAATTTAAAGAAGAAATTGCCAAAAACCCTCCAGATTATTTTCTTCTCTTGCCCACAGAACACTAAAAGGACCAAGGCTCACTTGAGATGATGTTTTGATCTCACTTCTCTCTCTCTCTCCAGATCTATTTTGAACAGACTTTCATTCCTGGGACTAAAAGCTCCTGGTCCAAATGATATTGGATTGGATTAAAAATAAAATAAAATAAAATTATCAGCTTCTTTTCAACTTATTTTTGGCCTAAACCTTCCTCCAACAGATGCTTCAGCTCAGCCTGCCCAATTCCCCCCCCCCTCTTTCTCATCAGAATTTTTTTTACAGCTCCCAAATCTGGCATTTTCCTGAAATCCCAACATTTCCACCCAAAAGGAAGGACTTTGGGAAATGAAATCCCATTTCCCCAAGTGTCTGGGAAGCTGGAAGAAGAGTGTGTGCTCCCTGAGAACACCTCTGCTGGGCAGGCTGGCAGCTCCCCAAAACTCCAAGTTTTGTTGCTAAACACCCAAAAAATAGGAAAAAAAATAAAAATAAAATAAAAAAAAATAAAAATAAAATAAATAAAAAAAGAGGGTTGAGAGAATTTAAGGAATTAAGAACACCCGAGGAGAAATCTGGATTCTGAAGAGAAAGAGGAGGGATTTGGGGATCAAGTGATGAGAGCTGCAGAGGGAAATCAGGATTTAAAGTGGAAAAATGGGAGTTGAACCCCTCCTGGAGGGACTTCCAAGGATCCTTGCAGGGATCAGAGCCTTTCCCCGGAGTCTCTGGGAAGTCCCAGGGGAGGAGGTGATGGAGCTGGAGACAAAATCCCTCCTCCTGGGGCTTGCTGAAGGGTGAGGGGAGAGCAGAGGGTGAAGTCCCTGGAGAGCTGGGATGAATCCTTCAGGAGGAGGGAGGTTCCCTACCTGGAGCCACGGGAGGAGGGGTGACCCTGGTGACACCCAAGGGTCCCCCTGGTGCCACGGGGATGGGGGCAGCTCCCTCCTTTTCCTGGTGTCTGCTGGGTATCCAGGGAATAACCCTGGGAATGGGAACACACAGCCCAGGGAAGGCCCAGGGACAGCCCCGTGGGGACACCAGGGACCTTCCTGGGCACCACGGGGACACCAGGGACCTCCACGGACACACCAGAGACCCCCACGGACACACCAGAGACCCCAATGTCCACAGGACCTGTCCCATGGATGCATCAGAGACCCCCACGGACACACCAAAGACCCCAATGTCCACACCAGAGACCCCCATGTCCACAGGACCTGACCCACAGACACACCAGAGACCCCCACAGACACACCAGAGACCCCCATGTCCACAGGACCTGACCCATGGACACACCAGAGACCCCCACGAACACAGCAGGGACCCCAATGTCCACACCAGAGACCCCAATGTCCACAGGACCTGACCCACAGACACACCAGAGACCCCCACATCACACCAGAGACCCCCATGTCCACAGGACCTGACCCACAGACACACCAGAGACCCCCACAGACACACCAGAGACCCCCATGTCCACAGGACCTGACCCACGGACACACCAGAGACCCCCACGAACACAGCAGGGACCCCAATGTCCACAGGACCTGACCCATGGACACACCAGAGACCCCCACGAACACAGCAGGGACCCCAATGTCCACACCAGAGACCCCAGTGTCCACAGGACCTAACCCACGGACACACCAGACACCCCTGTGGACACACCAGAGACCCCAATGTCCACACCAGAGACCCCAGTGTCCACACCAGAGACCCCAGTGTCCACAGGACCTGACCCACGGACACACCAGAGACCCCCATGTCCACACCAGAGACCCCAATGTCCACACCAGAGACCCCAATGTCCACACCAGAGACCCCCATGTCCACAGGACCTGACCCACGCACACACCAGAGACCCCCACGGACACACCAGAGACCCCCATGTCCACAGGACCTGACCCACGGACACACCAGGGACCCCTGTGGACACACCAGAGACCCCCATGTCCACACCAGAGACCCCAATGTCCACACCAGGGACCCCAACGTCCACAAGACCTGACCCACGGACACACCAGGGACCCCCATGTCCACAGAACCTGCCCCACGGGCACATCAGAGACCCCCGTGGACACACCAGGGACCCCCACGGACACAGAAAACCAACTTCTGTGGCGACTACAGGGACTCCAGTGGCCACAGGACCTGACCCACGGACACACCAGAGACCCCCATGTCCACACCAGAGACCCCCATGTCCACAGAACCTGCCCCACAGGCACATCAGAGACCCCCGTGGACACACCAGGGACCCCCACGTGCACACCAGAGACCCCAATGTTCACAGGACCTGCCCCACGGGCATATCAGAGACCTCCATGTCCACACCAGAGACCCCCACAGCCACGGGAGCTGACCCATGGCTACACCAGAGACCCCCATGTCCACACCAGAGACCCCCACGGCCACGCCAGAGACCCCCATGGTCATGGGAGCAGTCCCAGTGCCACAGTGGGGTCCTTCATGACCACAGGAGCTTCCCCACGGCCACACCAGAGACCCCCACGGACACAGCAGAGACCCCCACGGACACAGGAGCTGCCCCATGGGCACATCAGAGACCCCCACAGCCACAGGAGCTGACCCATGTCCACACCAGAGACCCCCACGGGCACACCAGAGACCCCACAGCCACAGGAGCTGCCCCATGGTCACAATGGGGACCTCCAGAGCCACAGCAGGGACCTTCTGAGCCACGGCAGCTGCTCCACAGCCCCCCCAGAGACCCCCACGGACACACCAGAGACCCCCACGGACACAGCAGAGACCCCCACGGACACAGCAGAGACCCCCACGGCCATGGGAGCAGTTCCAGTGCCACAGTGGGGTCCTTCATGACCACAAGAGCTTCCCCACGGCCACACCAGAGACCCCCATGGACACAGCAGAGACCCCCATGTCCACAGGAGCTGCCCCACGGGCACATCAGAGACCCCACAGCCACGGGAGCTGCCCCATGGCCACAATGGGGACCTCCAGAGCCACAGCAGGGACCTTCTGAGCCACGGGAGCTGCTCCACAGCTCCCCCAGAGACCCCCACGGACACAGCAAAGACCCCCACGAACACACCAGAGACCCCACAGCCACGGGAGCTGCCCCACAGCCACACCAGAGACCCCCATGGTCATGAGAGCAGTCCCAGTGCCACAGTGGGGTCCTTCATGACCACAGGAGCTTCCCCACGGCCACACCAGAGACCCCATGTCCACACCAGAGACCCCCACGGACACACCAGAGACCCCCATGTCCACAGGAGCTGCCCCACGGGCACATCAGAGACCTCCATGTCCACACCAGAGACCCCACAGCCACGGGAGCTGCCCCATGGCCACTATGGGGACCTCCAGAGCCACAGCCCCACCAGAGACCCTCACAAGACACAGCAGAGACCCCCAAGTCCACAGGAACTGCCCCACGGGCTTATCAGAGACCACCACAGCCCCACCAGAGACCCCCACGGACACACCAGAGACCCCCATGTCCACAGGAGCTGCCCCACAGCCACACAGAGACCCCCACAGCCACAGGCACTGCTCCCATACCCACACCAGGGACCCCCACGGCCACACCTCAGGGCACCCCCCCCCCCCCAACCCCACACAGTGGGGTCCCCCAGGACACGAGGGTCCCTGCCCAGAGGGATTCACCCCCAAGACCCCCCCCCCCACCCTTCCCTGGTGTTTCTGTCCTGCTGTGGGGTCCCCACACTAAGCTGGGGGGTGGGTGAGGGGGTGTCCCCTCTTTTGGGGGGTGTATGTGAGGGGGTGTCCCCTCTCTTATAGGGGTGAGGGGGTGTCCCCTCTTTCAGGGGGTGTAGGTGAGGGGGTGTCCCCTCTCTTATAGGGGTGAGTGAGGGGGTGCCCCCTCTTTTAGGGGGTGTATGTGAGGGGGTGTCCCCTCTCTTGGAGGGGTGACTGAGGGGGTGCCCCCTTCTCCCATTGGGGGGGGGTGGGTGAGGGGGTGTCCCCTCTCCCTGGGGGTGATGGTGTGGGTGAGGGGGTGTCCCCTCCCCATTGGGGGGTGGGTGAGGGGGTGTCCCCTCTTTCGGGAGGTGTAGGTGAGGGGGTGTCCCCTGTTTCAGGGGGGTAAGTGAGGGGGTGTCCCCTCTCTTGGAGGGGTGAATGAGGGGGTGCCCCCTCCTCCCATTGGGGGTGGGGGGTGGGTGAGGAGGTGTCCCCTCTTTCGGGGGGTGTAGGTGAGGGGGTGTCCCCTCTCTTGGAGGGGTAAGTGAGGGGATGTCCCGTCCCCATTGGGGGGTGGGTGAGGGGGTGTCCCCTCTCCAGGGGGGGTGGGTGAGGGGTGCCCCCTTCTCCCATTGGGGGGTGGGTGAGGGGGTGTCCCCTCTCCAGGGTGTATGGGTGGGTGTTGGGGTGCCCTGTCTCCATTGGGAGATGGGTGGGTGAGGGGGTGTCCCCTCTCCATTGGGGGGTGGGTGAGGAGGTGTCCCCTCTCCAGGGGGGATGGGTGGGTGTTGGGGTGCCCTGTCTCCATGGGGGTGATGGTGTGGGTGAGGGGGTGTCCCCTCCCCATTGGGGGTGGGTGAGGGGGTGTCCCCTCTCCAGGGGGGGTGTATGAGAGGGGGTGTCCCCTTCTCCCATTGGGGGTGGGTGAGGGGGTGTCCCCTCTCCAGGGGGGATGGGTGGGTATTGGGGTGTCCCCTCTCCATTGGGGGGTGATGATGTGGGTGAGGGGGTGTCCCCTCCCCATTGGGGGGTGGGTGAGGGGGTGTCCCCTCTCTTATAGGGGTGAATGAGGGGGTGCCCCCTTCTCCCATTGGGGGTGGGGGGTGGGTGAGGAGGTGTCCCCTCTTTCGGGGGGTGTAGGTGAGGGGGTGTCCCCTCTCTTGGAGGGGTAAGTGAGGGGGTGTCCCCTCCCCATTGGGGGGTGGGTGTTGGGGTGTCCTCTCTCCCTGGGGCTGATGGTGGGTGAGGGGGTGTCCCCTCTCTTATAGGGGTGACTGAGGGGGTGCCCCCTTCTCCCATTGGGGGGGGTGGGTGAGGGGGTGTCCCCTCTCCCTGGGGGTGATAGTGTGGGTGAGGGGGTGTCCCCTCCCCATTGGGGGGTGGGTGAGGGGGTGTCCCCTCTCCAGGGTGTATGGGTGGGTGTTGGGGTGCCCTGTCTCCATTGGGAGATGGGTGGGTATTGGGGTGTCCCCTCTCCAGGGGGGTGGGTGAGGGGGTGCCCCCTTCTCCCATTGGGGGTGGGTGAGGGGGTGTCCCCTCTCCAGGGGGGATGGGTGGGTGTTGGGGTGTCCTCTCTCCCTGGGGCTGATGGTGGGTGAGGGGGTGTCCTAGGGGGTACCCCTCAAACTGCTGTGTGTGTGTGTGTCCCTCACCCCCTTCCTTCCCTTCCCCCGTTACCTTCTTGACGGTTCGCGGTGCCTCCGTGACGGTCCCGTCGGGGCTGACCAGAGCCTCGGCCGCGGCCCCGCCGCTCTCCCCATCGCGGTGCCGGTGCTGGGGGTGATGCGGGTCGCTCCGTTTCATGGCCGAAGCTTGCGGCACTTTGGAGCCACCACCGGGAGGCAACCCGGCAGCGGAAAGCCCGGGGCAACCGCTGAGAGGAGGCCGCTCGCCACCACCACCAGGAGGAGGAGGAGGAGGAGGAGGTGGAAGTGGAGGAGGAGGAGGAGGAAGGCGCCGGGGCCGCCTGACGCTCGGCGCTGGGTACCGGGCATGAGGAGGGAGCGGCGGGAGCGCTCAGCCCATGCCCGGGGGGTTGAGCGGTTACCGGCTCGCAGGGTGACCCCCCCGAGGCTTTATCCATGGGGCCGCTCAGCTCCTTCAGCTCCACCGCGGGGGCTGCCACCTGCACCGACATCACCTCCGGAGCCCTCAGCGAACAGCGGCAACGACACCGACACCGACACCGACACCGACACCGACACCGACACCGACACCGACACCGACACCGACACCGCCGCCCCCTCAGCGCCTGCGGGGCACGCCGGGACCTGCAGTCCTCCCGCCCCGCCGCCCTGAGCTGTGGGGAAGGACTACAACTCCCAGCAGCCCCCGCGCCGACGCGGCACAGCGCCGCCTGCCCGCAAGGCCGCGCGGGGCATGCTGGGAGTTGTAGTCCCTAAGCGCCGTCCCGCCCGAGGCGCGGAATGGCGGCGGCGGGAGGAGCAGCGCTGTCAAAGGGGGGGTTTGGGACCTCCCGCATCTCGGCAGGAATTTGCGGGGGTTTTTTGCGTGTTTCGGTGACATTTGTTGTCTCACCGCTCAGCGCAAGGGCCTGGGCTAGGCTGCCCCCCCCTCTCCCGGCCCTGCTCCCCCACCGCAAGCCAGAAAAATAACGTAAAAAATCCGTGAAAACGAAGGTTTCGAACACAAAAAGTGTTCAAAAAAGGGGGAGCAGGACTTCTAAGGGACAGAAACCTTCCTGTCCTGGCAGCTCCTCTGTGGGTTCTGCCCCATTGGTCCCCCCAGGAGCTCACCCTGAGATGCCCTTTTCCTACTGGGATTTCCTCAGGAAAATTCCCCTCCGAGGGAATCATCTCCATCCCTTCTCCTTGCTCTCCAGACCCTTCTTCTCACTCTCCAAACCTTCTCCTTCCTCTCCAGACCTTCTCCTTGCTCTCCAACCCCTTCTCCATCTTCTCCATCCCCTCCTCCTCACTCTCCATCCCCTTCTCCTTGCTCTCCAGCTCCTTCTCCATCTTCTCCAAACCCTTCTCCTTTCTCTCCAAGCCTTCTCCTTACTTTCCAGGCCTCCTCCTTGCTCTACAAACCTTCTCCTCTCCCTCCAACCCCTTCTCCATCTTCTCCAGAACCTCCTCCTTCCTCTCCAGCCCCTTCTCCATCTTCTCCAGATCCTTCTCCTCACTCTCCAAACCTTCTCCTTACTTTCCAGACCCTTCTTCTTTCTCTCCAGACCTTCTCCATCCTCTCCAACCCCTTCTCCATCTTCTCCAGACCCTCCTCCTTTCTCTCCAAACCTCCTTACTTCCCAGACCTCCTCCTTACTCTCCAGCCCCTTCTCCATCTTCTATAGAACCTCCTCCTCACTCTCCATCCCCTTCTCCTTACTCTCCAGCTCCTCCTCCATCTTCTCCAACCCTTTCTCCCTTCTCTCCAAGCCTTCTCCTTACTTTCCAGGCCTCCTCCTTGCTCTACAAACCTTCTCCTCTCCCTCCAACCCTTTCTCCATCTTCTCCAGAACCTCCTCCTTCCTCTCCAGCCCCTTCTCCATCTTCTCCAGACCCTTCTCCTCACTCTCCAAACCTTCTCCTTACTTTCCAGACCCTTCTTCTTTCTCTCCAGACCTTCTCCATCCTCTCCAACCCTTTCTCCATCTTCTCCAGACCCTCCTCCTTTCTCTCCAAACCTCCTTACTTCCCAGACCTCCTCCTTACTCTCCAGCCCCTTCTCCATCTTCTATAGAACCTCCTCCTCACTCTCCATCACCTTCTCCTTGCTCTCCAGCTCCTTCTCCATCATCTCCAAACCCTTCTCCTCACTCTCCAAACCTTCTCCTTACTTTCCAGGCCTCCTCCTTGCTCTCCAAACCTTCTCCTCTCCCTCCAACCCCTTCTCCATCTTCTCCAGAACCTCCTCCTCACTCTCCATCCCCTTCTCCTTCCTCTCCAACCCCTTCTCCATCTTCTCCAGCCCCTCCTCCATACTCTCCATCCCTTCTCCTTGCTCTCCAGCCCCTTCCCCAGCTCCATTCCCTTCTCTGGACACTCTCCAGCCCCTCAATCTCCTTCTGCTCCTCAGGTCCCCAGAACTCACCCCAGGATTGGGGGTGCAGCCTCCCCAGTGCCCAGCACAGGGGGACAATCCCTGCCCTGCTCCTGCTGCCCACCCCACTGATGGTCCCAGCCAATCCCATCCCATCCCATCCCATCCCATCCCATCCCATCCCATCCCATCCCATCCCATCCCATCCCATCCCATCCCATCCCATCCCATCCCATCCCATCCCATCTGGATGCTCCTCTCCATCACACCAATGTCCCTCCTGTCCCCCCCACCTGCAGAGCACCCAAGGGACCATCCAGGGATCCCAGCACCACCCCAAGGATCCCAGCACCATCCCAGTGATCCCAACACCATCCCAGTGATCCCAGCACCACCCAAGGGATCCCAGCACCACCCCAGGGATCCCAGCACCATCCCAGTGATCCCAGCACCACCCCAGTGATCCCAGCACCATCTCAAGGATCCCAGCACCATCCCAGTGATCCCAGCACCATCCAGGGATCCCAGCACCATCCCAAGGATCCCAGCACCATCCAGTGATCCCAGCACCATCCCAGTGATCCCAGCACCATCCCAGGGATCCCAGCACCATCCCAGTGATCCCAGCACCACCCCAAGGATCCCAGCACCATCCCAGTGATCCCAGCACCATCCCAAGGATCCCAGCACCATCCCAAGGATCCCAGCACCACCCCAGTGATCCCAGCACCATCCCAGGGATCCCAGCACCATCCCAGGGATCCCAGCACCATCCCAGGGATCCCAGCAACACCTCAAGGATCCCAGCACCATCCCAAGGATCCCAGCACCATCCCAGGGATCCGAGCACCATCCAGTGATCCCAGCACCATCCAGGGATCCCAGAATCATCCCAAGGGATCCCAGCACCATCCAGGGATCCCAGCACCACCCAAGGATCCCAGCAGCATCCCAGGGATCCCAGCACCAGCCAGTGATCCCAGCACCATCCAGGGATCCCAGCACCACCCAAGGATCCCAGCACCATCCCAAGGATCCCAAGAACCATCCCAGTGATCCCAGCACCACCCCAAGGATCCCAGCACCATCCCAGGGATCCCAGCACCACCCCAGGATCCCAACACCACCCCAAGGATCCCAGCACCACCCCAGGGATCCCAGCACCACCCCAGGGATCCCAAGAACCATCCCAAGGATCCCAGCACCACCCCAGGGATCCCAGCACCACCCCAAGGATCCCAGCACCATTCCAGTGATCCCAGCACCACCCCAAGGATCCCAGCACCACCCCAGTGATCCCAGCACCATCCAGGGATCCCAGAATCATCCCAGGGATCCCAGCACCACCCCAGGGATCCAAGCACGACCCAGGGACCCCAGCACCACCCCAGGGATCCCAGCACCACCCAAGGATCCCAGCACCACCCCAAGGATCCCAAGAACCATCCCAGGGATCCCAGCACCACCCAAGGGATCCCAGCACCACCCCAGGATCCCAACAACATCCCAAGGATCCCAGCACCACCCAAGGGATCCCAGCACCATCCCAAGGATCCCAGAATCATCCCAAGGATCCCAGCACCACCCCAAGGATCCCAGCACCATCCCAAGGATCCCAGCACCACCCAGTGATCCCAGCACCATCCCAGGGATCCCAGCACCACCCCAAGGATCCCAGCACCATCCAGGGATCCCAGCATCTTCCCAAGGATCCCAGCACCATCCAGGGATCCCAGCACCACCCCAAGGATCCCAGCACCACCCCAAGGATCCCAGCACCATCCAGGGATCCCAACACCATCCCAAGGGATCCCAGCACCATCCCAAGATCCCAGCACCATCCAGGGATCCCAGCACCACCCCAGTGATCCCAGCACCACCCCAGGGATCCCAGCACCATTCCAAGGATCCCAGCACCACCCCAAGGATCCCAGCTCCACCCCAGTGATCCCAGCACCGTCCCAGTGATTCCAGCACCACCCCAGGGATCCCAGCACCATCCCAAGGATCCCAGCACCATCCAGGGATCCCAGCACCATCCCAGTGATCCCAGCACCATCCCAAGGATCCCAGCACCATCCAGGGATCCCAGCACCACCCCAAGGATCCCAGCACCATCCCAAGGATCCCAGCACCATCCCAGGGATCCCAGCACCATCCCAGGGATCCCATCATCATCCCAGTGATCCCAGCACCATCCCAGGGATCCCAGCATCATCCCAGTGATCCCAGCACCATCCCAGGGATCCCAGAATCATCCCAAGGATCCCAGCACCATCCCAGGGATCCCAGCACCATCCCAGTGATCCCAGCACCATCCAAGGATCCCAGCACCATCCAGGGATCCCAGCACCATCCCAGTGATCCCAGCACCATCCCAAGGATCCCAGCACCACCCCAGTGATCCCAGCACCATTCCAGGGGATCCCAGCACCACCCCAGGGATCCCAGCACCACCCCAAGGATCCCAGCACCACCCCAGTGATCCCAGCACCACCCCAGTGATCCCAGCACCATCCCAGGGATCCCAGCACCATCCAGGGATCTCAAATTAAAGGATTTCTCCCCAGAATCTCCTCTCCACCTCCCCTCTTGCAGTTCAAACCTTTCCCCTCCTCCCATCCCAGGAAAAATTCCTTTTAATTCCTTTAATTTTTGTTTTCTCCCCCCCAGGTGCCAACCCCAGGGGTTTGGGGTTTGGTGCTTGGGGGAAGTGATGGGGTGAGGAGCTGCAAAGTTCAGTGGTTTGGGGTTTTCTGTGGAGTTATGGAGTGGGAATAAAATCAAATCAAATAGATGAAGCCAGGGGAAAAAAGAAAAAAAAAAAAAAAAGAAGGAAAAAAGAAAAATAAAAGAAAAAAAAGAAAGAGAAAAAAGAAAAAGAAGAAGAAAAAAGAAAAGAAAAGAAAAGAAAAGAAAAGAAAAGAAAAGAAAAGAAAAGAAAAGAAAAGAAAAGAAAAGAAAAGAGAAAAGGAAAAAAACAGAAAAAATAAGGAAAAAAAGAAAGAAAAAAGGAAAAGAAAAGAAAAAAAGAAAAGAAAAGAAATGAAAAAGAGTATAACAGTATAAACCAGTTAAAACCAATTTAAAGTGGTTCAAACCAGTTTAAAAGGACTTCAAACCAGTTTTGAAAGCTTTTAAGTCCTTTTAGACTGGTTTAAACCACTTTAAACTGGTTTGAACTCCTTTAAACCCTGTCTAAAAGCTTTATAAACTGGTTTACACCACTTTAAACTGGTTTCAACTGGTTTATACTGTTTAAAAGCTCTATAAACTGGTTTGAACTCCTTTTAAACTGGTTTGAACCACTTTAAACTGGTTTGATCTGCTTTATATTGTTTAAAAGCTTTCTAAACTGGTTTGAAACAGTTAAAACCAGTTCAGAGTGCTTAAAACCAGTTTAAAAGGAGTTTAAACCAGTTTATAAAACTTTTGAACAGTGTAAAGCCATTAAATCCAGTTTTAAACTGGTTTAAACCAGTTTAAGAGGAGTTCAAACCAGTTTATAAAGCTTTTAGACGGGGTTTAAAGGAGTTCAAACCAGTTTAAAGTGGTTTAAACCAGTTTAAAACCAGTTCAAACCAGTTTATAAAGGTTTTAAACAGTATAAAGCAGTTAACACCAGTTTAAAGTGGTTTAAACCAGTTTAAAAGCACTTCAAACCAGTTTAAAGTGGTGTAAACCAGTTTAAAAGGACTTAAAAGCTTTATAAACTGGTTTGAAGTCCTTTTAAACTGGTTTAAACCACTTTAAATTGGTTTTAACTGGTTTATACTGTTTAAAAGCTCTATAAACTGGTTTGAACTCCTTTTAAACTGGTTTGAACTGCTCCAAACTGTTTAAAAGCTTTCTAAACTGGTCTAAAAGAGTTTCAAGCAGTTAAAACCAGTTCAGAGTGCTTAAAACCAGTTTAAAGCAGTTCAAACCAGTTTAAGGTGGTTCAAACCAGTTTAAAAAGACTTTAAACCAGTTTATAAAGCTTTCAGACAGGGTTTAAACCAGTTAGAACCAGTTTAAAATGGTTTAAACCAGATTTTAATGGTTTCCACCAGTCCACACCAGTTTGGAGTGGGGTTCAAACCAGTTTGTGGCACAAAGTGGTTTAAAGGCACCTGAAGTGTTGGAGTTTTCTTTTAAAACCAGTTTAAAAGCATTTTTAATCCAGTTTGAACCAGTTTCTAGTGGTCTCCACCAGTTCTAACTGGGTCTGAGTGAGGTTCAAACCAGTTTAAAGGCATTATTCATCCAGTTTAAACCAGTTTCTGGTGGTCTCAACCAGATCATACTGGGTCTGAGCGGGGTTTAAACCAGTTTAAAGGCATTTTTAATCCAGTTTAAACCAGTATTTAATGGTCTCAACCAGACCAAACTGGGTCTGAGTGGGGTTCAAACCAGTTTAAAGCCATTTTTAATACAGTTTGAACCAGTTTCTAGTGGTCTCAACCAGACCAAACTGGGTCTGAGTGGGGTTTAAACCAGTTTGAACCCATTTTCCATCCAGTTTAAACTAGTTTTTAATGGTCTCAACCAGTTCTAACTGGGTCTGAGTGGGGTTTAAACCAGTTTAAAGCCATTTTTAATCCAGTTTAAACCAGTTTCTAGCGGTTTCAACCAGTTCTAACTGGGTCTGAGTGGGGTTCAAACTGGTTTGAACCAGTTTTTAATGGTCTCCACCAGATCAAACTGGGTCTGACTGGGGTTTAAACCAGTTTAAAGCCATTTTTAATCCAGTTTGAACCATTTTTAATGGTTTCAACCAGACCAAACTGGGGCTGAGTGGGGTTCAAACCACTTTAAAGCCATTTTTAATCCAGTTTGAACCAGTTTCTAGTGGTCTCCACCAGTTCTAACTGGGCCTGAGTGGGGTTTAAACCAGTTTAAAGCCATTTTTAATCCAGTTTAAACCAGTTTCTAGTGGTCTCAACCCATTTTGAAGCAGTTTAAGGTGGATTCAAAGCACTTTGAACCAGTTTGAAGCCATTTTCAATGCAGTTTAAACCAGATCCTTGTGGTTCGACCACTCCACACCAGTTTGGAGTGGGGTTTAAACCAGTTTAAATACATTTTTAATCCAGTTTAAACCAGTTTTTAATGCTTTCAACCAGACCAAACTGGGTCTGAGTGGGGTTTAAACCAGTTTAAAGCCGTTTTTTATCCAGTTTGAAGCATTTTCAAGTGGTTTGAACTGGTTTTAACCCATCTTAAAGCCATTTCTGGTGCTTTAAACTGGTTTAAGGAAGTTTTTAACACAACCCTGACCTGCTCAAGGATGTCCTGGGCTCAGTCTGAAGTGCCCTGAAGTGGTCTGGAGCAGCTTGGAGGGGTCTAAAATCAGTTTAAAAAGGGTTTAAACCTCGTTTTTAACCCAGATTAAAGCAGCTCAGAGGAGTTTGGAGCCTTTCTGAAAGCATTTGGAGCCCTTTCTTGGAACTCCTGAAGCCTCCCCACACCCCACACCATCCCAGAGAGCCCAAGGCTGTAGCAGGAAGAGCCTTTCTTGCTCCAGAGGCTCGACGAGCTGCTGGCCTCTCCATACCTCACACCAGAGTGAGCTGAGCTGCCTTCTGTGGGTGTGTGTCCCACCTTTATTGGCCCCCTGGTCTTGCTCATGCCCAATAGGGGCCTGTCCTAACCAGGCACAGGTGGACTCACACCCACTCACTGGCAACTCAAGACTCCTGCTACATTTGGTGGAGAATGTGGGCAACATACAGACATCTAAAGAAGCAGCAGTGTGAGGAGCTGGCAACAGGAACATTCTCCCTGATTTGAAGAAGTGCCTGGGCTAACACTCTCCCTGAAAGGTGTGACCAGCAAGCTCTTTGGATTGGAAACCCCTGAGCAGAGGGAAGCCAAGAGAAGGATTCTCTCTTTGGAAACCCCTGAGCAGAGGGAAGCCAGGAGGATGGAATCCCATGAGGAAGGGTTAAATCCCATAATCCCATGAGGAACCAGAAACCCATGAGG
The DNA here is from genome assembly GCA_023079485.1 of Archilochus colubris. NCBI lineage: Eukaryota > Metazoa > Chordata > Aves > Apodiformes > Trochilidae > Archilochus > Archilochus colubris. Next base: position 301,884 of record CM041083.1, on the reverse strand, counting down.
AACCAGCAAGCTCTTTGGAAACCCCTGAGCAGAGGGAAGCCAAGAGAAGGATTCTCTCTTTGGAAACCCCTGAGCAGAGGGAAGCCAGGAGGATGGAATCCCATGGTATGGAATCCTGTGAGGAAGGGTTAAATCCTGTAATCCCATGAGGAACCAGAAACCCATGAGGAACCAGCAAGCTCTTTGAAAACCCCTGAGCAGAGGGAAGCCAAGAGAAGAGCAGATACAGGAGGGAGAAGAACAACTCAAGTCGGGAAGGCAGAGACTTTGTGAAAAGTATTTGTAAGCTGGGGTTAAATCCCCTAAGCTGGAAGTGTAAAATGTTTGTAAAAATCCTGTAATCAGTGTTGGGAAAAAAATAAAAAGGGGAAATGTGGAGAAACAAGATAAACCAGGGGCCTTGAGGTGCCAGTGAGTGGGTGAGAGTCCACCTGTGCCTGATTAGGGCAGGCCCCCTATTCCCCCCCTGTTCCAAGCTCTTTGGAAACCCCTGAGCAGAGGGAAGCCAGGAGGATGGAATCCCATGAGGAAGGGTTAAATCCCATGTATGGAATCCCATGAGGAAGGGTTAAAACCCATAATCCCATGAGGAACCAGAAAGCCATGAGGAACCAGCAAGCTCTTTGGAAACCAAAGATGAGGATTCTCTCCTTGGAAACCCCTGAGCAGAGGGAAGCCAGGAGGATGGAATCCCATGAGGAAGGGTTAAAACCCCTGTATGGAATCCCATGAGGAAGGGTTAAATCCCGTAATCCCATGAGGAACCAGAAACCCATGAGGAACCAGCAAGCTCTTTGGAAACCCCTGAGCAGAAGGAAGCCAAGAGAAGGATTCTCTCTTTGGAAACCCCTGAGCAGAGGGAAGGAAACCAGGAGGATGGAATCCCATGGCATGGAATCCCACGGAGGAACCAGAAACCCATGAGGAACCCCTGAGCAAAGTGAAGCCAAGATAAGGATTCTCTCTTTGGAAGCTCCTGAGCAGAGGGAAACCAAGAGAAGAGCAGATACAGGAGGGAGAAGAATAAAAAGTGCCTGGGCTGGGACAGGTAGAGACTTTGTGACATGGAACGGGTGCCTGAGAAGCTAGGGTTAAATCCCCTAAGTTGTAAGTGTATTTTTCTGTGTAAAAGTCCTGTATGTCTGTGTCTAAATCCTGTCTCAGTGTGTTCTGTACTGCCCCTCGATGCTCTTAGCTGAGTGTCCCGCAGGGCCCGAAGAGAAATCCTGTGTGTAAGTGTAAATGTTTGTAAAAATCGTGTTAAATCGTGTTAAATGTTTGTAAAATGTTTGTATCCTGTAATCAGTGTTAAGGAAAAAAAAAAAAAAAAAAAAAAAAGGGGAAATGTAGAGAAACAAGATGAACCAGGTGCCTCGAGTTGCCAGTGAGTGGGTGAGAGTCCACCTGTGCCTGGTTAGGACAGGCCCCTGTTCCGCCCCTATTCCAAGCTCTTTGGAAACCCCTGAGCAGAGGGAAGCCAGGAGGATGGAATCCCATGAGGAAGGGTTAAAACCCGTGTATGGAATCCCATGAGGAAGGGTTAAATCCCATAATCCCATGAGGAACCAGAAACCCATGAGGAACCAGCAAGCTCCTTGGAAACCCCTGAGCAGAGGGAAGCCAGGAGGATGGCATCCCATGGTATGGAATCCCATGAGGAAGGGTTAAAACCCGTAATCCCATGAGGAACCAGAAACCCATGAAGAACCAGCAAGGTCTTTGGAAACCCCTGAGCAGAGGGAAGCCAAGATAAGGATTCTCTCTTTGGAAACCCCTGAGCAGAGGGAAGGAAGCCAGGAGGATGGAATCCCATGGTATGGAATCCCACAGAGGAACCGGAAACCCATGAGGAACCAGAAAACTCTTTGGAAACCCCTGAGCAGAGGGAAGCCAAGAGAAGAGCAGATACAGGAGGGAGAAGAACAACTCAAGTCGGAAAGGCAGAGACTTTGTGAAAAGTATTTGTAAGCTGGGGTTAAATCCCCTAAGCTGGAAGTGTAAAATGTTTGTAAAAATCCTGTAATCAGTGTTGGGAAAAAAATAAAAAAGGGGGGGAGAAATGTAGAGAAGCAAGATAAACCAGGGTCCTCGAGTTGCCAAAGAGTCGGTGAGAGTCCACCTGTGCCTGGTTAGGGCAGGCCCCCTATTACCCCCCTATTCCAAGCTCTTTGGAAACCCCTGAGCAGAGGGAAGCCAAGATAAGGATTCTCTCTTTGGAAACCCCTGAGCAGAGGGAAGCCAGGAGGATGGAATCCCATGAGGAAGGGTTAAAACCCGTGTATGGAATCCCATGAGGAACCAGAAACCCATGAGGAACCAGCAAGCTCTTTGGATTGGAAACCCCTGAGCAGAGGGAAGCCAGGAGGATGGAATCCCATGGCATGGAATCCCACGGAGGAACCAGAAACCCATGAGGAACCCCTGAGCAAAGTGAAGCCAAGATAAGAATTCTCTCTTTGGAAGCTCCTGAGTAGAGGGAAACCAAGAGAAGAGCAGATACAGGAGGGAGAAGAATAAAAAGTGCCTGGGCTGGGACAGGTAGAGACTTTGTGACATTGAACGGGTGCCTGAGAAGCTAGGGTTAAATCCCCTAAGTTGTAAGTGTATTTTTGTGTGTAAAAGTCCTGTATGTCTGTGTCTAAATCCTGTCTCAGTGTGTTCTGTACTGCCCCTCGATGCTCTTAGCTGAGTGTCCTGCAGGGCCCGGAGAAAAATCCTGTGTGTAAGTGTAAATGTTTGTAAAAATCGTGTTAAATCGTGTTAAATGTTTGTAAAATGTTTGTATCCTGTAATCAGTGTTAAGAGAAAAAAAAAGAAAAAAAAAACCAAGGGGAAATGTAGAGAAACAAGATAAACCAGGTGCCTCGAGTTGCCAGTGAGTGGGTGAGAGTCCACCTGTGCCTGGTTAGGGCAGGCCCCCTATTACCAGGGGGCCAATAAAGGTGGGACACACACCCACAGAGAGGAGCTCACTCTGTGCAAGGCAATGGAGAGACCGGCAGCTTGTTGAGCCTCAGGAGCAAGAAAGGCTCCTCCTGCTACATTTGGTGGAAAATGCAGGCAACTTGAAAGAAGAACAACTTCTGAAAGGCAGCAGTGTGAGGAGCTGGCAACAGGAACATTCTCCCTGATTTGAAGAAGTGCCTGGGCTAACACTCTCCCTGAAAGGTGTGACCAGCAAGCTCTTTGGATTGGAAACCCCTGAGCAGAGGGAAGCCAAGAGAAGGATTCTCTCCTTGGAAACCCCTGAGCAGAGGGAAGCCAGGAGGATGGAATCCCATGAGGAAGGGTTAAATCCTGTAATCCCATGAGGAACCAGAAACCCATGAGGAACCAGCAAGCTCTTTGGAAACCCCTGAGCAGAGGGAAGCCAAGAGAAGAGCAGATACAGGAGGGAGAAGAACAACTCAAGTCGGAAAGGCAGAGACTTTGTGAAAAGTATTTGTAAGCTGGGGTTAAATCCCCTAAGCTGGAAGTGTAAAATGTTTGTAAAAATCCTGTAATCAGTGTTGGGAAAAAAATAAAAAAGGGGAAATGTGGAGAAACAAGATAAACCAGGGGCCTTGAGGTGCCAGTGAGTGGGTGAGAGTCCACCTGTGCCTGGTTAGGGCAGGCCCCCTATTCCCCCCCTATTCCAAGCTCTTTGGAAACCCCTGAGCAGAGGGAAGCCAGGAGGATGGAATCCCATGAGGAAGGGTTAAAACCCGTGTATGGAATCCCATGAGGAACCAGAAACCCATGAGGAACCAGCAAGCTCTTTGGAAACCAAAGATGAGGATTCTCTCCTTGAAAACCCCTGAGCAGAGGGAAGCCAGGAGGATGGAATCCCACGAGGAAGGGTTAAAACCCGTGTATGGAATCCCATGAGGAACCAGAAACCAATGAGGAACCAGAAACCCATGAGGAACCAGCAAGCTCTTTGGATTGGAAACCCCTGAGCAGAGGGAAGCCAGGAGAAGAGCAGATACAGGAGGGAGAAGAACAACTCAAGTTGGAAAGGCAGAGACTTTGTGAAAAGTATTTGTAAGCTGGGGTTAAATCCCCTAAGCTGGAAGTGTAAAATGTTTGTAAAAATCCTGTAATCAGTGTTGGGAAAAAAATAAAAAAGGGGGAAATGTGGAGAAACAAGATAAACCAGGTGCCTTGAGTTGCCAAAGAGTGGGTGAGAGTCCACCTGTGCCTGATTAGGACAGGCCCCTATTGGGCATGAGCAAGACCAGGGGGCCAATAAAGGTGGGACACACACCCACAGAAGGCACCTCAGCTCACTCTGGTGTGAGGCAATGGAGAGGCCAGCATCTCGTGGAGCCTCAGGAGCAAGAAAGGCTCCTCCTGCTACATTTGGTGGAGACTGTGGGCAACATGTAGATGTCTAAAGAAGCAGCAGTGTGAGGAGCTGGCAACAGGAACATTCTCCCTGATTTGAAGAAGTGCCTGGGCTAACACTCTCCCTGAAAGGTGTGACCAGCAAGCTCTTTGGATTGGAAACCCCTGAGCAGAGGGAAGCCAGGAGGATGGAATCCCATGAGGAAGGGTTAAATCCCATGTATGGAATCCCATGAGGAACCAGAAACCCATGAGGAACCAGCAAGGTGTTTGGAAACCCCTGAGCAGAGGGAAGCCAAGAGCAGGATTCTCTCTTTGGAAACCCCTGAGCAGAGGGAAGCCAGGAGGATGGAATCCCATGAGGAAGGGTTAAAACCTGTGTATGGAATCCCACGGAGGAACCAGAAACCCATGAGGAACCAGCAAGCTCTTTGGAAACCCCTGAGCAGAGGGAAGGAAGCCAGGAGGATGGAATCCCATGAGGAAGGGTTAAAACCTGTGTATGGAATCCCATGAGGAACCAGAAACCCATGAGGAACCAGCAAGCTCTTTGGAAACCCCTGAGCAGAGGGAAGCCAAGATAAGGATTCTCTCTTTGGAAACCCCTGAGCAGAGGGAAGCCAAGAGAAGAGCAGATACAGGAGGGAGAAGAACAACTCAAGTCGGGAAGGCAGAGACTTTGTGAAAAGTATTTGTAAGCTGGGGTTAAATCCCCTAAGCTGGAAGTGTAAAATGTTTGTAAAAATCCTGTAATCAGTGTTGGGAAAAAAATAAAAAAGGGGGAAATGTGGAGAAACAAGATAAACCAGGGGCCTTGAGTTGCCAAAGAGTGGGTGAGAGTCCACCTGTGCCTGGTTAGGGCAGGCCCCCTATTACCCACCTATTCCAAGCTCTTTGGAAACCCCTGAGCAGAGGGAAGCCAGGAGGATGGAATCCCATGAGGAAGGGTTAAATCCCGTGTATGGAATCCCATGAGGAACCAGAAACCCATGAGGAACCAGCAAGCTCTTTGGAAACCAAAGATGAGGATTCTCTCTTTGGAAACCCCTGAGCAGAGGGAAGGAAACCAGGAGGATGGAATCCCATGGCATTGAATCCCACGGAGGAACCAGAAACCCATGAGGAACCCCTGAGCAAAGTGAAGCCAACATAAGAATTCTCTCTTTGGAAGCTCCTGAGCAGAGGGAAGCCAAGAGAAGAGCAGATACAGGAGGGAGAAGAATAAAAAGTGCCTGGGCTGGGACAGGTAGAGACTTTGTGACATGGAACGGGTGCCTGAGAAGCTAGGGTTAAATCCCCTAAGTTGTAAGTGTATTTTTGTGTGTAAAAGTCCTGTATGTCTGTGTCTAAATCCTGTCTCAGTGTGTTCTGTACTGCCCCTCGATGCTCTTAGCTGAGTGTCCCGCAGGGCCCGAAGAAAAATCCTGTGTGTAAGTGTAAATGTTTGTAAAAATCGTGTTAAATCGTGTTAAATGTTTGTAAAATGTTTGTATCCTGTAATCAGTGTTAAGGAAAAAAAAAAAAAAAAGGGGGAAATGTAGAGAAACAAGATAAAGCAGGGGCCTTGGTTGCCAAAGAGCGGGTGAGAGTCCACCTGTGCCTGGTTAGGGCAGGCCCCCTATTCCCCCCCTATTCCAAGCTCTTTGGAAACCCCTGAGCAGAGGGAAGCCAGGAGGATGGAATCCCATGAGGAAGGGTTAAAACCCGTGTATGGAATCCCATGAGGAACCAGAAACCAATGAGGAACCAGAAACCCATGAGGAACCAGCAAGCTCTTTGGATTGGAAACCCCTGAGCAGAGGGAAGCCAAGAGAAGAGCAGATACAGGAGGGAGAAGAACAACTCAAGTCGGAAAGGCAGAGACTTTGTGAAAAGTATTTGTAAGCTGGGGTTAAATCCCCTAAGCTGGAAGTGTAAAATGTTTGTAAAAATCCTGTAATCAGTGTTGGGAAAAAAATAAAGGGGGAAATGTGGAGAAACAAGATAAACCAGGGGCCTTGAGTTGCCAAAGAGTGGGTGAGAGTCCACCTGTGCCTGGTTAGGGCAGGCCCCTATTCCCCTCCTATTCCAAGCTCTTTGGAAACCCCTGAGCAGAGGGAAGCCAAGAGAAGAGCAGATACAGGAGGGAGAAGAAGTGGGTGAGAGTCCACCTGTGCCTGATTAGGACAGGCCCCTATTGGGCATGAGCAAGACCAGGGGGCCAATAAAGGTGGGACACACACCCACAGAAGGCACCTCAGCTCACTCTGGTGTGAGGCAATGGAGAGGCCAGCATCTCGTGGAGCCTCAGGAGCAAGAAAGGCTCCTCCTGCTACATTTGGTGGAGACTGTGGGCAACATGTAGATGTCTAAAGAAGCAGCAGTGTGAGGAGCTGGCAACAGGAACATTCTCCCTGATTTGAAGAAGTGCCTGGGCTAACACTCTCCCTGAAAGGTGTGACCAGCAAGCTCTTTGGATTGGAAACCCCTGAGCAGAGGGAAGCCAGGAGGATGGAATCCCATGAGGAAGGGTTAAATCCCATGTATGGAATCCCATGAGGAACCAGAAACCCATGAGGAACCAGCAAGGTGTTTGGAAACCCCTGAGCAGAGGGAAGCCAAGAGCAGGATTCTCTCTTTGGAAACCCCTGAGCAGAGGGAAGCCAGGAGGATGGAATCCCATGAGGAAGGGTTAAAACCTGTGTATGGAATCCCACGGAGGAACCAGAAACCCATGAGGAACCAGCAAGCTCTTTGGAAACCCCTGAGCAGAGGGAAGGAAGCCAGGAGGATGGAATCCCATGAGGAAGGGTTAAAACCTGTGTATGGAATCCCATGAGGAACCAGAAACCCATGAGGAACCAGCAAGCTCTTTGGAAACCAAAGATGAGGATTCTCTCTTTGGAAACCCCTGAGCAGAGGGAAGCCAAGAGAAGAGCAGATACAGGAGGGAGAAGAACAACTCAAGTCGGAAAGGCAGAGACTTTGTGAAAAGTATTTGTAAGCTGGGGTTAAATCCCCTAAGCTGGAAGTGTAAAATGTTTGTAAAAATCCTGTAATCAGTGTTGGGAAAAAAATAAAAAAGGGGGAAATGTGGAGAAACAAGATAAAGCAGGGGCCTTGGTTGCCAAAGAGTGGGTGAGAGTCCACCTGTGCCTGGTTAGGGCAGGCCCCCTATTACCCACCTATTCCAAGCTCTTTGGAAACCCCTGAGCAGAGGGAAGCCAAGATAAGGGTTCTCTCTTTGGAAACCCCTGAGCAGAGGGAAGCCAGGAGGATGGAATCCCATGGTATGGAATCCCACAGAGGAACCAGAAACCCATGAGGAACCAGAAAACTCTTTGGAAGCCCCTGAGCAAAGCGAAGCCAAGAGAAGGATTCTCTCTTTGGAAGCCCCTGAGCAGAGGGAAACCAGGAGGATGGAATCCCATGAGGAAGGGCTAAAGCCCTAAAGCCCATGTATGGAATCCCATGAGGAACCAGAAACCCATGAGGAAGCAGCAAGCTCTTTGGAAACCCCTGAGCAGAGGGAAGCCAAGAGAAGAGCAGATACAGGAGGGAGAAGAACAACTCAAGTCGGAAAGGCAGAGACTTTGTGAAAAGTATTTGTAAGCTGGGGTTAAATCCCCTAAGCTGGAAGTGTAAAATGTTTGTAAAAATCCTGTAATCAGTGTTGGGAAAAAAATAAAAAAGGGGAAATGTGGAGAAACAAGATAAACCAGGTGCCTTGAGTTGCCAAAGAGTGGGTGAGAGTCCACCTGTGCCTGGTTAGGGCAGGCCCCCTATTCCCCCCCTATTCCAAGCTCTTTGGAAACCCCTGAGCAGAGGGAAGCCAGGAGGATGGAATCCCATGAGGAAGGGTTAAAACCTGTGTATGGAATCCCATGAGGAACCAGAAACCCATGAGGAACCAGCAAGCTCTTTGGAAACCCCTGAGCAGAGGGAAGCCAAGAGAAGGATTCTCTCTTTGGAAACCCCAGAGCAGAGGGAAGGAAGCCAGGAGGATGGAATCCCATGAGGAAGGGTTAAAACCTCTGTATGGAATCCCATGAGGAACCAGAAACCCATGAGGAACCAGCAAGCTCTTTGGAAACCCCAGAGCAGAGGGAAGCCAAGAGAAGGATTCTCTCTTTGGAAACCCCAGAGCAGAGGGAAGGAAGCCAGGAGGATGGAATCCCATGGCATGTAATCCCACGGAGGAACCAGAAACCCATGAGGAACCAGAAAACTCTTTGGAAACCAAAGATGAGGATTCTCTTCTTGGAAACCCCTGAGCAGAGGGAAGGCAGGAGGATGGAATCCCATGAGGAAGGGTTAAATCCCATGTATGGAATCCCATGAGGAACCAGAAACCCATGAGGAACCAGCAAGCTCTTTGGATTGGAAACCCCTGAGCAGAGGGAAGCCAAGATAAGAATTCTCTCTTTGGAAACCCCTGAGCAGAGGGAAGGAAGCCAGGAGGATGGAATCTCATGGTATGGAATCCCATGAGGAAGAGTTAAATCCCATGTATGGAATCCCATGAGGAACCAGCAAGCTCTTTGGAAACCCCTGAGCAGAGGGAAGCCAAGAGAAGAGCAGATACAGGAGGGAGAAGTGGGTGAGAGTCCACCTGTGCCTGATTAGGACAGGCCCCTATTGGGCATGAGCAAGACCAGGGGGCCAATAAAGGTGGGACACACACCCACAGGAGGCACCTCAGCTCACTCTGGTGTGAGGCATGGAGAGGCCAGCAGCTCGTGGAGCCTCAGGAGCAAGAAAGGCTCCTCCTGCTACCCAAGGCAATGGAAATCTGGCAAACTGAATAGTGATACAGGAGGTTTGGGGTTGGTTTTTCTTTCTTTTTTTTATCCTTTACACAGCAAAACTTAACCCGTGGGGGTGATTGGGATAGAGAGAAAGTCAGGTACAAACCAGCAGGAGGGAGCAGAGTCTTCCTACCTCAAAGCTTGGCTGTAACTTGGGCTTTTTGTGGGGTTTTTCCTTAAAAAAAATAGAATTAAAAAGCTTTGCTAAAGGGTTTGGTGCAGCCAGGCAGCAGCATTGACCCCAGGATGATAAAATTTAGGGGGTTTTTATGCATCTTTGCTCCTTATCTCCACAGTTTGGGGCTTGCTGTCCCAAGATCCCAAAGTTTTGGGGTTTTCCAGGAGCTGGAAGGCACTTTGGGACCTCCTAAAAAAGAGATAAAATAGGGGTGCACCCAGGAAATAAAAAGAAAAATAAAAATAAAGGGAATGTGGGAATGCTGCTGAGGTGAGGGGGGGTTCAGCTCTCATCCCCCTCCCAGAGTTAGGGTACAAAGATTAAAAAAAAAAACCAAACCTGAAAAATAAAAACCCTTTTGGCACAAGTGGGGTTTTTGGGAAGCCACCAAACCCCACCCTGCCCAACACCCCCAACTCCTGTCCCTTTGGGTGACCCCTCTTGTCCCCCAACCCCTGCAGGACCCAGGTGGGGGTCTCTTCATCCAATGATGCCCCAAAAGTCCCCCCAAATGTCCCCAAATCCATCCTGCTTGGGTCGGGATGTGCATCAGGTCTGGATGGGAAGAGGAGAAACACTCCAAGGGAGGAAAGTCCGAGCTGGAGGGACACTTTGGGGACACCCAGTGCTGTCCTTGAGTGTCCCCCCTTATCTCCAAGGTTTGTCCCCCCCTCCCCAGGTTCAGAAATCAGAATCAGCATCCAGCAGCTCAGCATCCACCAGGTTGGTCCGGGAATGGATGGGAGCCAAGGGATTCCAGGAGCCTGGAGTCCTCATCCCCCCTCCTCCACCACCACCACGGGGGTCTGGGGGACACAGGGGACCCCCGTTGTGCTGCCAGTGCCTGCTGCTGGGGCCAGGGGTCTCCTCTTCCTCCTCCTCTTCCTCAGGGCAGAAGGGGTTGCTGATGAGGTGGAAGGTGGTGGCTCTCTGGTGGGCTCCCCACGGGGGTCCCCTGCTGAAGGTGGCTCCAGGAGGGACCCCCGAGGGGACATCTGGGCTGAAGGTGACCAGGCAGGGGTGGGGGGGCAGCCTGGGGAGCTGGGGGACAGAGCTGAGGGGGGGCAAGGGGGCTGCAGAGCCCCTCTGGTGGTGAGGATCCAGGGAGACCTCCTCCTCCTCCTCCTCTTCCTTCCTCTTCTTCCTCCTCTTCCTCCTCTTCTTCTTGCGGCCGCTGCGTTTCTGCAGCTCTGGGGAGAGCTCAGCCTGCACCACCCAGAGGGTGGCCCTGTCCTCTGCTGGCACTGGGGGACAGGGGACAAGTGACAGCAGCCACCTCCTGCCCCCCGACTCACCTCGAGCCCCAACCTGTCCCCAGCACCCCTCCAACCCACCCCGTCTCGTCTGCCCCCCACACCCCAAGCAAGTCCCTTGTTGTCCCCCTCCCCCAACCCCAGGAGGTCCCTTGTCTGTCCCCACACCCCAAGGACGTCCCTTGTCCCTCCTCCAATCCTAATGAGGTCCCTTGTGCCCCCCTCCAACCCCAACGAGGTCCCTTGTCCCCCCAAACCCCAATGACATCCCTTGTCTGTCCCCCACAACCCCCAGGAGGTCCCTTCTCTGTCCCCAAACCCCCAGGAGGTCCCTTGTCCCTCCTCCAACCCCAACGAGGTCCCTTCTTTGTCCCCCAACCCCAACGACATCCCTTGTACCCCCAAGACCCCCAGGAGGTCCCTTGTCCCCCCTTCAATCCTAATGAGGTCCCTTGTGCCCCCCCACAACCCCAACAAGGTCCCTTCTCTGTCCCCAAACCCCCAGGAGGTCCCTTGTCCCCCCCCGAACCCCAACAAGGTCCTTTCTCTGTCCCCAAACCCCCAGGAGGTCCCTTGTCCCCCCCCGAACCCCAACAAGGTCCTTTCTCTGTCCCCAACCCCAAGGAGGTCCCTTGTCCCCCCTCAAACCCAAGGAGGTCCCTTGTTCCCACTCCAACCCCAACAAAGTCTCTTGTCTGTCCCCTGACCCCAGTGAGGTCCCTTCTCTGTCCCCCTCAACCCCAAGGAGGTCCCTTGTCCCCCCAAAACTCCCAGGAGATCCCTTGTCCCCCCTCCAACCCCAACAAGGTCCCTTGTCTGTCCCCTGGCCCCAATGAGGACCCTTCTCTGTCCCTCACACCCCAACGGGGTCCCCTGTCCCCTCCCCAACCCCCAGGAGGTCCCTTGTCCCCCCTCAAACCCAAGGAGGTCCCTTGTCCCCCCCCTCAGCCCCCAGAATGTCCCTTGTCCCCCCCCCCAGTCTCCAGAAGGTCCCTTATCCCCCCAAGCCCCAACTAAGTCCCTTGTCCCCCCTCAACCCCAACGAGATCCCTTATCCCCCCCCTCAGCCCCCAGAATGTCCCTTGTCCCCCCCTCCAGCCCCCAGGAGGTCCCTTGTGCCCCATTCTAACCCCCAGAAGGTCCCTTGTCTGTCCCCAAATCCCAACGAGGTCCCCTGTCTCCCAAACCCCAGAAGGTCCCTTCTCTGTCCCCAAACCTCAAGAAGGTCCCTTGTCCCCCCTCAGCCCCCAGAAGGTCCCTTGTCTGTCCCCAACCCCCAGGAGGTCCCTTGTCCCCCCTCAAACCCAACGAGGCCCCTTATCCCCCCTCCCCCCCAAGTCCCCAGAAGGTCCCTTATCCCCCCAAGCCCCAACTAAGTCCCTTGTCCCCCCCAAACCCCAACGAGGTCCCTTGTCCCCCCTCAGCCCCAACGAGGTCCCTTATCCCCCCGCCCAGCCCCCAGAATGTCCCTTGTCCCCACCCCAGCCCCCAGGAGGTCCCTTGTGCCCCATTCTAACCCCCAGAAGGTCCCTTGTCCCCCCTCAGCCCCCAGGAGGTCCCTTGTCCCCCCTCAAACCCAACAAGGCCCCTTATCCCCCCCCCAAGTCCCCAGAAGGTCCCTTATCCCCCCAAGCCCCAACTAAGTCCCTTGTCCCCCCCAAACCCCAACGAGGTCCCTTGTCCCCCCTCAACCCCAACGAGGTCCCTTATCCCCCTCCCAGTCTCCAGAAGGTCCCTTATCCCCCCAAACCCCAAGGAGGTCCCTTGTGCCCCATTCTAACCCCCAGAAGGTCCCTTGTCCCCCCCAAACCCCAAGGAGGTCCCTTGTCTGTCCCCAAATCCCAACGAGGTCCCCTGTCTCCCAACCCCCAGAAGGTCCCTTCTCTGTCCCCAAACCTCAAGAAGGTCCCTTGTCCCCCCCCCAAGTCCCCAGGAGGTCCCTTGTCCCCCTTCAACCCCAACGAGGCCCCTTATCCCCCCCCCCAGTCTCCAGAAGGTCCCTTATCCCCCCAAGCCCCAACTAAGTCCCTTGTCCCCCCCAAACCCCAGAATGTCCCTTATCCCCCCCCTCAGCCCCCAGAATGTCCCTTGTCCCCCCCTCCAGCCCCCAGGAGGTCCCTTGTGCCCCCTCCAACCCCCAGGAGGTCCCTTGTCTGTCCCCAACCCCCAGGAGGTCCCTTGTCCCCCCAAGCCCCAACTAAGTCCCTTGTCCCCCCCAAACCCCAAGGAGGTCCCTTGTCCCCCCTCAACCCCAACGAGGTCCCTTATCCCCCCCCTCAGCCCCCAGAATGTCCCTTGTTCCCCCCCCCCAAGCCCCCAAGATGTCCCCAGGGACTTGCCAGGCGTTGCCACGGGTGTGACAGAGATGTCCTGGGGCAGGATGGCTCCTCTCCTGGCCACCATCTTGGTGACATGCTGTGCCCAGGCCGAGGACACATCAGCTGATGGTTCATTGATGTCAAATGCCAAACCAGCTGCAAGGAGCTCGGGTCAAGGGGAGGTGCAGAAAGAATCCTCCCCCCCCAAAAAGAATTAAAATTTGTCCCAAAACAGCCCCCTGGCAAAGGGGAGGGCAAAGGGGGGCATTGGGGGGCCTTGGGCAGGAGCCACCTGGACTCACTGCTCTCCAAGGGGAAACCCTGATTTGGGGAACCCCCCCTGAGGAACAGGGCCCTACTCTGGCAAAAGCAGCCCCCCCTTCAGTGGCCACCCCAAAACACTGAGCAGTGCCTTGTTGACAAGGGACAGGGACAGGGAAGCTGTCCCCTGTGTGAGGGGCAGGGCCACTGAAGGGGGAGAAATGAGGGACGTGGCTTTGTCACCACAGCTGGAGGGGCCCAAGGGAACATCTGGCTGAGCAAGAGACCCCAAAGCCCCCCAGAAAAGGGGGGGTCAGGGGGGCATAAAAGGGGCACAGACAGAATGCTGGGGGTCAGCAACTTCCTACCCAGGGCATCCCAGGGATGGGGAGACCTTTCCTCTCTCCTTTGTCTCTCTTTATATCTCTTTATCTCTCTCCTTTATCTCTCTTTATCTCTCTCTTTTATCTCTCTTTATCTCTTATATCTCTCTTATCTCTCTTTATCTCTCTTTATTTCTTATATCTCTTTATCTCTCTCCTTTATCTCTCCTTATCTCTTATATCTCTTTATCTCTCTTCTTCATCTCTCTTTATCTCTTCTCTCTCTTATCTCTCTTTATCTCTTATATTTCTTTATCTCTCCTTATCTCTTATACCTCTTTATTTCTCTTTTATCTCTCTTTATATCTCTCATATCTCTCCTTTATCTCTCCTTTATCTCTATCTCTCTCCTTTCTCTTTATCTCTTATATCTCTCTTATATCTCTTTATCTCTCTTTATCTCTTATATCTCTTTATCTTGCTCCTTTCTCTCTCTCTCATATGTCTCTTATATCTCTTTATCTCTTTATTTCTTATATCTCTTTATCTCTCTTTTATCTCTCTTTATCTCTAATATCTCTTTCTCTCTTTTATCTCTCTTTATCTCTTATATCTCTTTATCTCTCTCTTTTCTCTCTCTTTATATCTTATATCTCTCTTATATCTCTATCTCTCTTCTTTATCTCTTTATCTCTTCTATCTCTCTTTATGTCTCTTTATCTCTTCTCTCATCTCTCTTTTATCTCTATTTCTTATCTCTCTTTATCTCTCTCCTTTATCTCTCCTTATCTCTTATATCTCTTTATCTCTCTTCTTCTTCTCTCTTTATCTCTTCTATCTCTCTTTATCTCTCTTTACCTCTTATATCTCTTTATCTCTCTCTTTTATCTCTCTTTATCTCTTGTATCTCTCATATCTCTCCTTTATCTCTCTTCTTTATCTCTCTTTATCTCATATCTCTCTTATCTCTTTATCTCTTTCTCTTTATCTCTCCTTATCTCTTATATCTCTTTATCTCTCTCCTTTATCTCTCTTTATCTCTTATATTTCTCTTATATCTCTTTATCTCTCTCCTTCATCTCTCTTTACTTCTTATATCTCTTTATCTCTCTCCTTTATCTCTCTTTATCTCTTATATCTCTCTTATATCTCTTTATCTCTCTCCTTTATCTCTCTCCTTTCTCTCTCTCTCTGTTTCTGACCTCACCTCAGCACAGGAGGTGACACAGATTTTAACTTTTATTCCCTTGTTGATTTCTTTTGTTGTAACCTGGGGTTTTGGCAACTTCCTGGGGTTTTGGCAATTTCCTGGGGTTTTGGGAACTTCCTGGGGTTTTGGCAACTTCCTGGGGTTTTGGCAACTTCCTGGGGTTTTCCCAACCTGTAAGCCCAAGGGAACAGCTGGCTGAGCAAGAGACCCCAAAGCCCCCCAGAAAAGGTGGGGTCAGGGGGCATAAAAGGGGCACAGACAGAATGCTGGGGGTCAGCTCAGCATCCAAGGACCACAACTTCCTACCCAGGGCATCCCAGGGGTGGGGAGACCTTTCCTCTCCCCTTTATCTCTCTTTATATCTCTCCTTTATCTCTCCTTATCTCTTATATCTCTTTATCTTGCTCCTTTCTCTCTCTTTATCTCTTATATGTCTCTTATCTCTCTTTATCTCTCTTTATTTCTTATATCTTTCTCTCTCTCCTTTATCTCTCCTTATCTCTTAGATCTCTCTTTTATCTCTTTATCTCTCTCCTTTATCTCTCTTTATCCCTTATATCTCTTTATCTCTCTCCTTTATCTCTCTTTATCCCTTATATCTCTTTATCTCTTTTATCTCTCTTTATATTTTATATCTCTCTTATATCTCTTTATCTCTCTTCTTTATCTCTCTTCTTTATCTCTTCTATCTCTATCTCTCTTTATCTCTTCTCTCATCTCTCTTTTATCTCTCTTTATCTCTCCTTATCTCTTATATCTCTTTATCTCTCTTCTTCATCTCTCTTTATCTCTTCTATCTCTCTTTACCTCTTATATCTCTTTATCTCTCTCTTTTATCTCTCTTTATCTCTTGTATCTGTCATATCTCTCCTTTATCTCTCTTCTTTATCTCTCTTTCTCATATCTCTTATCTCTTTATCTCTCTCCTTTATCTCTCTTTATCTCTTATATCTCTTTATCTTGCTCCTTTATCTCTCTTTATCTCTTATATCTCTCTTATATCTCTTTATCTCTCTCCTTTCTCTCTGTTTATCTCTTATATCTCTCTCATATCTCTTTCTCTCTCTCCTTTATCTCTCTTTCTTTCTCTCTCTCTCTGTTTCTGACCTCACCTCAGCACAGGAGGTGACACAGGTTTTAACTTTTATTCCCCTGTTGATTTCTTTTGTTGTAACCTGGGGTTTTGGCAACTTCCTGGGGTTTTGGGAACTTCCTGGGGTTTTGCCAGACTCTAAGCCCAAGGGAACACCTGGCTGAGCAAGAGACCCCAAAGCCCCCCAGAAAAGGTGGGGTCAGGGGGCATAAAAGGGGCACAGACAGAATGCTGGGGGTCAGCTCAGCATCCAAGGACCACAACTTCCTACCCAGGGCATCCCAGGGATGGGGAGACCTTTCCTCTCCCCTTTATCTCTCTTTATATCTCTTTATCTCTCTCCTTTATCTCTCCTTATATCTCTTTATCTTGCTCCTTTCTCTCTCTTTATCTCTTATATCTCTCTTATCTCTCTTTATTTCTTATATCTTTCTCTCTCTCCTTTATCTCTCCTTATCTCTTATATCTCTTTATCTCTCTTCTTCATATCTCTTTATCTCTTCTATCTCTCTTATCTCTCTTTACCTCTTATATCTCTTTATCTCTCTCTTTTATCTCTCTTTATCTCTTGTACCTCTCTTATCTCTCCTTTATCTCTCTTCATCTCTCTTTATCTCTTAGATCTCTCTTATATCTCTTTATCTCTCTCTTTTATCTCTCTTTATATCTTATATCTCTCTTGTATCTCTTTATCTCTCTTCTTTATCTCTATCTCTTCTATCTCTCTTTATCTGTTTATCTCTTCTCTCATCTCTCTTTTATCTCTCTTTATCTCTTATATATCTCTTATCTCTCTTTATTTCTCTTTATTTCTTATATCTCTTTATCTCTCTCCTTTATCTCTCCTTATCTCTTATATCTCTTTATCTCCTTCATCTCTCTTTATCTCTTATATCTCTCTTATCTCTCTTTATCTCTCTTTACCTCTTATATCTCTTTATCTCTCTCTTTTATCTCTCTTTATCTCATATCTCTCATATCTCTCCTTTATCTCTCTTCTTTATCTCTCTTTATCTCTTATATCTCTTTATCTTGCTCCTTTATCTCTGTTTATCTCTTAGATCTCTCTTATATCTCTTTATCTCTCTCCTCTCTCTCTGTTTATCTCATATCTCTCTTATATCTCTTTATCTCTCTTCTTTATCTCTCTTTATCTCTTACATCTCTTTTCCCTCTTTCTTTCTCTCTCTCTCTGTTTCTGACCTCACCTCAGCACAGGAGGGTGTGAGAACTTTTATTCCCCTGTTGATTTCTTTTGTTGTAACCTGGGGTTTTGGCAATTTCCTGGGGTTTTGGCAACTTCCTGGGGTTTTGGCAACTTCCTGGGGTTTTGGCAGCTTCCTGGGGTTTTGCCCCATTCCTCTGGAAGTCCCAATCCTTCCTCATTCTGCCACTTCACCCTCTCCCACGTTTCTGATCTCCCTCACTCTGAACTAAACTCGTGTTTTGGTACAAAACCCCTGGGTTTAAGGCACCCAAGTCCTGCACAGAGAACTCCTGAGGCTCATCTGACTGAATGGCTCATTAAAAGAGATTAATTAAGTGGTGTAAACCAGTTTAAAGGCTTTTTAATGCTGTTTGAACCAGTTTTTAATGGTCTCAACCAGTTCTAACTGGGTTTGAGTGGGGTTTAAACCAGTTTAAAGCCATTTTTAGTGCAGTTTTTAATGGTCTCAACCAGATCAAACTGTTTCTGAGTGGGGTTTAAACCACCTGGAACAGTTCAAAACCATCTTGAAGTGGTTCAAACCAGTTTGAAGCCATTCTTAATGCAGTTTAAATCAGTTTTTAATGGTCTCAACCAGTTCTAACTGGGTCTGAGTGGGGTTTCAACCAGTTTAAAGCCACTTTTAGTGCAGTTTTTAATGGTCTCAACCAGTTCTAACTGGGTCTGAGTGGGGTTTAAACCAGTTTAAGGCAGTTTTAATGCAGATTAAAGCAGTTTCAAAGGGTTAAACCAGTTTTTAATGGTCTCAACCAGTTCTAACTGGGTCTGAGTGGGGTTTAAACCAGTTCAAGGCAGAACCTAACCTCACTGAATGGGTCATTAAGAGATTAATTAGAGGATGATTGGGCCCTGCTGCACCCTGGCTCCTCTCTCAGGAGTCTGGAAAGCAAGGGGGGTCCAGTCTGAACCCCCCTGAGCCAACCCCCACTCTGGGGAGCCCTCAGGGTGCCCGTGGTGGGACACAACCCCGTGGTACACACCCCGTGGGACGTGACACTTGGCTTGCCCCCACATCTGGGGAGGGGTGCTCACTCTGTGGGGTGTGACAGGAGGGGACAAGGGGTCCGTGGGCACCTACCCACGGGGCCATCGTGTGAGACAGTGTGCATGCTGAAGGAGAGCTCCTGGCCAGGGTGACGCAGCAGCTCCTTGCGCTTGGAGAAGGCCTTGGCGATCATCTTGCTCTTCTTGATCCTCTTGGGCTGGTCGTCACTCTGCCCTGTCAGCCTGGGGACACAGGGGGGTGACAGCAGGGACAGGGGGTGACCCGGCCATGGAGGACCCCACCCCATCACCCTTCCCTCCTGTGGAGGGGGAGACCAAAAGGTGGGGACTAGAAATGGGACATGGGAGGTGGGCAGAGAGGGAGAGGCTGTGCCTGGGGACAGAAGTCTGGGGACAACCTTGGGTCATAGAATCATGGAATGGGCTGGGTTGGAAGGGACCTCAGAGATCATCAATCCAACCCTTGATCCACTCCCACTGCAGTTCCCAGCCCATGGCACTCAGTGCCACATCCAGGCTCTTTGGAAATAGCTCCAGACACGGAGAATCCACTACTTCCCTGGGCATTCCAGTGTCTGATCACCCTCTCTGCAAAGAATCCTTTCCTAATATCCAACCTAAACCTCCCCTGGCAGAGCTTCAGCTCTGCCAGGGGAGGTTTAGGTTGGATATTAGGAAAAAATTCTTTAGTCCGAGCCCTCTTATCCCACTGATACCTCCCCGACCCCCCCCTGGCTCCAACCTCCTTTCAGGGAGTTGCAGAGAGTGATGAGGTCTCCCCTGAGCCTCCTCTTCTCCAGCCTCAACACCCCCAGCTCCCTCAGCCTCTCCTCAGAGGATCTGTGCTCCAGTCCCTTCACCAGCCTAGTTGCCTCCTTTGGACCTGCTCCAGCACCTCAATCTCCTGCCTGAGGGGCTGAGGGGCCCAGAACTGGACACAGGACTCAAGCTGTGGCCTCACCAGAGCTGAGCACAGGGGCAGAATCCCTTCCCTGGACCTGCTGGCCACGCTGTTCCTGAGCCAGCCCAGGATGCCATTGGCCTTCTTGGCCACCTGGGCACACTGCTGGCTCCTGTTCAGCTTCCTGGCAATCCAGACTCCCAGGTCCCTTTCTGCCACTCTGTGCCCAGCCTGGAGCTCCCCATGGGGTTGTTGTGGCCAAAGTGCAGGACCCGGCACTTGGAATGTTGAACCTCATCCCGTTGGGATCATCCCAACTCTCCAGTCTGTCCAGGTCCCTCTGCAGAGCCCTCCTGCCTTCCAGCTGATCCACACTCCCCCCCAGCTTAGTGTCATCTGCAAACTTGCTGATGATGGACTCAATCCCCTCATCTAAATCATCAATAAAGATATTGAACAGCACTGGGCCCAACACTGATCCCTGGGGGACACCACAGCCGCCATTTTGATGCAGCCCCGTTCAGCACCACTCTCTGGGCCCGTTCCAGCAGTTCCTGACCCAGCACAGAGTGCTCCTGGCTGATCCATGGGCTGACAGCTTCTTCAGGAGGATGCTGTGGGAGACGGTGTCAAAGGCCTTGCCTTTTCTGCTGGGCACCTTTTGAGGTTGTTGTGGCCAAAGTGCAGGACCCGGCCCTTGGAATGTTGAACCTCATCCCATTGGAATCAGCCCAACTCTCTGGTCCTTTGGACCTGCTCCAGCACCTCAATCTCCTTCCTGAGCTGAGGGGCCCAGAACTGGACACAGGACTCAAGCTGTGGCCTCCCCAGAGCTGAGCACAGGGGCAGAATCCCTTCCCTGGACCTGCTGGCCACGCTGTTCCTGAGCCAGGCTAAAGGGGTAGGAGGGTGACACATCCTGGGGGTCCCACCTGCACCAGGTACGTTTCCAGATGAGCAGAGTGGCTTTGGTCCAGACCCAGGTGCTCATGGAGACGCCGGTGCCGAACATGGCGAAGAGGTTGATCTTCTCCACCAGGAGGCTGGGCCGGTTCTTGATCTCACAGTCAGGGATGGGCTTGTTGGTCTGTGTGGCAATGGTCACGTTGGCCTCACACCTGGGGGGAGAGTGGCACTGAGGGGACACACACACACACACACCCCCTGTCCTGGTTTGGACCAGGAGAAAGGGTGTCAGGGTTTAACACTGCCCTGGCAATTAATCCCAATCACAGATTCTCACTATTAATCTCTCTCTTCTCCCTGATAAAGGAAGGAGAGAGAATAAGGGAGAGAGACTGATGGGTTGGGAACTAAACTACACAGCTTGAATGGAACAGGAATGAGAAATAGGAAAAATGACTCAATCTATACAAATCTACAGGAAAATTGATCCCAGGTTCCTCCCCCCTTTCCCCCAAGAACTCTCCCATCCCCACTGAGGCTGCAGGGCAGCCCTGGGAAAGTCCAGGCTGGAATCCTGGGCTCAGGAGCAGTTGGGAGCTGGAGGCAGGAACACACAGATTCAGGCTGGGATGGATCAGGAGCAGAGGCAGAGGAAGGGATGGAATCCTCCCAGGATGCTGAAGCAAAGAGGGAGAGGGGAAGAAGGGGAAGCAGGAAGGGGTTTGAGCCTGGGGATCCCTCCAATTTCTCCTGAGGATGAGGTGGATGGGATGGAATCCTCTGTTTGGTCAATTCTGGTCATTTCTCTTGCCTGTTCCTCCCCACAGGAGGGTTTCAGGTGTGACCTCTTGACTCCTTTTCTCCTTTTGGAGGGCCAAATGTTGCTCAGAGCTGAGCAGTGTCCTTGGCTCTGCAGCCCATTCTCCAGCAGTAACTCTAACCATGGAGTGGGATCAGTCCCAGCAGCAGACACTGCCTGAGAAACTTGCTGTGAATTTCAGCAAGTGCAGCTCCTGACAAGAGACTGAGCTGAAAGCAAAAGGACAAGACAGAAAATCCCCTTTATCCTGGTTTGGGCTGCAGAGCCAAGGACACCGCTCAGCTCTGAGCAACATTTGGCCCTCCAAAAGGAGAAAAGGAGTCAAGAGGTCACACCTGAAACCCTCCTGTGGGGAGGAACAGACAAGAGAAATGACCAGAACTGACCAAACAGAGGATTCCATCCCATCCACCTCATCCTCAGGAGAAATTGGAGGGATCCCCAGGCTCAAAGCCCTTCCTGCTTCCCCTTCTTCCCCTCTCCCTCTTTGCTTCAGCATCCTGGGAGGATTCCATCCCTTCCTCTGCCTCTGCTCCTGATCCATCCCAGCCTGAATCTGTGTGTTCCTGCCTCCAGCTCCCAACTGCTCCTGACCCCAGGATTCCAGCCTGGACTTTCCCAGGGCTGCCCTGCAGCCTCAGTGGGGATGGGAGAGTTCTTGGGGGAAAGGGGGGAGGAACCTGGGATCAATTTTCCTGTAGATTTGTATAGATTGAGTCATTTTTCCTATTTCTCATTCCTGTTCCATTAAAGCTGTGTAGTTTAGTTCCCAACCCATCAGTCTCTCTCCCTCATTCTCTCTCCTTCCTTCATCAGGGAGGGGCATTAATAGAGGGCATTTGTTATTGGGTTTAATTGCCAGGGCAGTGTTAAACCCTGACACACCCCCAGCCATGCCCCAGGGTGTGGAGGTGTCCCCCGTGTCCCTGTCCCACTCACAGGACGTATTCCCGGAAGCTTCTCTCCCACTCAGCCTGGTTGAAGAAGTCGTAGAAGTGGCAACCAAAGGTGATGAAGACAAAGCCAAAGGCCAAGAAGCCAAAAATCCCTGGAAGAGAAGTGGGAAAGCCTCGGGTGTGCTGTGTCACTGTCACTGCAGCTCTGTCCCTCTGCTGCTGCCACCCCCGGGGAGATGGGATGGGGTGGCCTGGGTTGAGGGGACAAAATGTCCCCCATGTGCCCCCTAAACCTTGGATGGGGATGGTGGGGATGGGTGGGGATGGTGGGGATGGGGATGGTGGGGATGGGGATGGTGGGGATGGGATGGAGGGGATGGGATGGTGGGGATGGGATGGTGGGGATGGGATGGTGGGGATGGGATGGTGGGGATGGGGATGGTGGGTTGGGAATGGGGATGGGGATGATGGGGATGGTGGGGATGGGATGGATGGGATGGAGAGGATGGGAATGGTGGGGATGGGATGGTGGGGATGGGATGGTGGGGATGGGATGGTGGGGATGGGATGGAGGGGATGGGATGGAGGGGATGGGATGGAGGGGATGGGAATGAGAATGGTGTGGATGGGGATGGGGATGGTGTGGATGGGAATGGTGGGGATGGGATGGTGGGGATGGGAGTGGTGGGGATGGAGTGGTGGGGATGGAATGGTGGGGATGGGGATGGGATGGTGGGGATGGGGATGGTGGGGATGGGGATGGGATGGTGGGGATGGGAATGGTGGGGATGGGAATGGGATGGGGAGGGATGGGAATGGGATGGGGATGGGATGGAGATGGGATGGGGATGGGATGGGGATGGGATGGAATGGGGATGGGGATGGGATGGGATGGGATGGGATGGGATGGGGATGGGATGGGGATGGGATGGAGAGGAGGAGGGGATGGGATTGGGATGGGGATGGGATGGGAATGGGATGGGGATGGGATGGGGATGGGAATGGGGATGGGATGGGAGGGGGAGGGGATGGGGATTGGGATGGGGATGGGAAGGGGATGGGGAGGGGATGGGGATGGGAAGGGATGGGAATGGGGATGGGATGGTGGGGATGGGATGGTGGGGATGGGGATGGTGGGGATGGGGATGGTGGGGATGGGGATGGTGGGGATGGGGATGGTGGGGATGGGATGGAGGGGATGGGATGGTGGGGATGGGATGGTGGGGATGGGATGGTGGGGATGGGATGGTGGGGATGGGATGGAGGGGATGGGATGGAGGGGATGGGATGGAGGGGATGGGAATGAGAATGGTGTGGATGGGGATGGGATGGTGTGGATGGGATGGTGGGGATGGGATGGTGGGGATGGGAGTGGTGGGGATGGAGTGGTGGGGATGGAATGGTGGGGATGGGATGGTGGGGATGGGATGGTGGGGATGGGAATGGTGGGGATGGGATGGTGGGGATGGGATGGTGGGGATGGGATGGTGGGGATGGGAATGGGGATGGGAATGGGGATGGGAATGGTGGGGATGGGAATGGTGGGGATGGGAATGGTGGGGATGGGAATGGGAATGAGAATGGTGTGGATGGGAATGGGGATGGTGTGGATGGGATGGTGTGGATGGGGATGGGATGGTGGGGATGGGGATGGGATGGTGGGGATGGGGATGGGAATGGTGTGGATGGGGATGGGATGGTGTGGATGGGAAGGGTGGGGATGGGATGGTGGGGATGGGAATGAGAATGGTGTGGATGGGAATGGGGATGGTGTGGATGGGGGTGGTGTGGATGGGGATGGTGTGGATGGGGATGTGATGGTGGGGATGGGAATGGGGATGGTGTGGATGGGATGGTGGGGATGAGGATGGTGTGGATGGGATGGTGTGGATGGGAATGGTGGGGATGTGATGGTGGGGATGGGAATGGGAATGGTGTGGATGGGGATGGGATGGTGGGGATGGGATGGTGGGGATGGGGATGGGATGGTGTGGAAGGAGCTGTGCTCACCCAAGCGCAGCATGGTCTCGTTGATCTTGCTGGCTGCCTTCTCACTCAGCAGCCCGGGGTGGTTGCTCTTGATGGAAAAGAGCGTCATGACCCCTGGAGAGGGAGGGAGGAGGTGGTCAGGGGGGGGTGGGGACACCCCCGTCCCCACAGGGGGTGGGCTCACACCTACCCCGGATCAGGAAGTAGCCCCCAACGATGAGGACCAGCCCGATGGGTGCCAGGACGAAGCCGGCCCGGTACCGATAGTTCTTGTAGCCCACGAAGCAGATGCCACTGACAGAGTCACCATCCACCTGGGACACGGGGGGACAGAGTGGGTGAGACCTCCCCTCCCCTGGCAGGAACCACCAGGACCACCCCTCCCCTGGCAGGGAGCTCAACTGAGACCACCTCTCTCCCTAGCAGGGAACCACCAGGACCACCCCTCCCCTGGCAGGGAACTCTGCTGAGACCACCTCTCCTCCTGGCAGGGAACCACCAGGACCACCCCTTCCCTGTCAGGAACCACCGGGACCACCTCTCCCCTGTCAGGGAACCACCAGGACCACCCCTTCCCTGTCAGGAACCACCAGGACCACCCCTCCCTTGTCAGGAACCACCAGGACCACCCCTCCTCCTGGCAGGAACCACCAGGACCACCCCTCCTCCTGGCAGGGAGCTCAACTGAGACCACCCCTCCTTGTCAGGAACCACCAGGACCACCCCTCCTCCTTTCAGGAACCACCAGGACCACTCCTCCCCTGGCAGGGAACCACCAGGACCACACCTCCCCCTGGCAGGAACCACCAGGACCAACCACCAGGACCACCCCTCCCCTGTCAGGAACCACCAGGTGCCCGTTACCTGCGCCACGGCCAAGATGGCGACGGTGAGGACGAAGGGGATGGACCAGGTGATGAGGTGGAAGTAGGAGGTCTTGCCCAGCA
Source organism: Archilochus colubris (assembly GCA_023079485.1). Classification (NCBI taxonomy): domain Eukaryota; kingdom Metazoa; phylum Chordata; class Aves; order Apodiformes; family Trochilidae; genus Archilochus; species Archilochus colubris. The sequence goes on along the minus strand of CM041083.1, from coordinate 277,443 downwards.
GGGGTTGGTAGGTGGTGCCCAGAGCCTTGAAGGAGGTGTGCCAGGCGTAGGTCAGCATGACAAACCAGATGACCCCCGACATCAGCGAGTAGTAGACGATGACGAAGATGATGACGCAGGAGAGCGTCTCGTTGGAGCTACACCAGGGGGATGGAGGGAGAGGAACGTCACCTCCTGAGAGCCCCCAGGATGGCTCTGGGGTGGGATGGGGAAGCAGGGGGAGACTTACGTGGGTTCCCCCAGCCTCATGGTGCCATCAGCCCGGCAGACGATCTCGTCGCGGGCGCCGTCCATGAACTGGGCCAACCACCCGATGCTGCCCACGAAGAAGCAGGCGTTGACGTAGAAGAGGATGACGGCGGGGTAGCGGTTGGAGTTCCTCCAGTCAGCCACGAAGGTGGCCTGCAGAGGCAAGGGGAGGGGACAGGGACAGCCTGCTGCCCCCTTCCCCCCTTTTTAAGGAGGAGGAGACCCCCCTGCTCGCCCCCTCTCTGCCCTCTCACCAGGGTGAAGAAGGTGCAGAAGATGGTGACGGAGCTGAAGGCGGCGATGTAGACGTGCATCTCGCGGTGTTCCTTCTCGGTGAAGAGCGGGTTCTGGCACTGGATCCCACAGCCCTCCACGTCCTCGTACCAGCTCTTGGGGTTCTCTGTCCTCACCAGGGGGGCCTCGCACTGCCCCGAGCTGTTGAACTTGATGTTCTGCACCTCGTTCTGTCAGGGGGGAGAAGGGGATGTGAGGAGGAGGAGGAGGAGGAGATGGAGGAGGAGATGGGGGAGGAGATGGAGGAGGAGGAGATGGGGGAGGAGGAGATGGAGGAGGAGGAGATGGAGGAGAAGGAGATGGAGGAGAAGGAGGAGATGGAGATGGAGGAGGAGGAGGAGGAGGAGGAGGAGGAGGAGGAGGAGGAGGAGGAGGAGGAGGAGGGAGGAGGAGGAGGAGGAGGAGGAGGAGGGAGGGAGGAGGAGGAGGAGGAGGAGGAGGAGGAGGAGATGGAGATGGAGATGGAGATGGAGATGGAGATGGAGGAGAAGGAGGAGGAGAAGGAGGGGGAGGGGGAGGGGGCTACAACACCTCTCCTGGTGACACAGGCCTTGGATGAGGTGTTCTGCTTGGAAAAGGTCTCTGGGATCACGTCCAGATCCCTCTGTAGACCCTCACCCCATGGATCCACCCTCTCCAGGTCCCTCACCCCATGGATCCACCCTCTCCAGGTCCCTCACCCCATGGATCCACCCTCTCCAGATCCCTCACCCCATGGATCCCTCCTCTCCAGATCCTTTTATCCCCTCTGGATCCAACCTGTCCAGACCCATGTGCAGAACCTCATCCATGGATACCTCTCCAGATCCCTCACCCCATGGATCCCTCCTCTCCAGATCCCTCCTCTCCATGTCCCTCACCCCATGGATCCACTCTCTCCAGACCCCTCTATAGAACCCCACCCCATGGATCCCTCCTCTCCAGATCCCTCACCCCCTGGATCCAACCTGTCCAGATCCACGTGCAGAACCTCACCCACAGATCCATCCTGTCCAGATCCCTCACCCCATGGATCCAGGTTGTCCAGACCCCTCTATAGAACCCCACCTCATGGATCCACCCTCTCCAGGTCCCTCACCCCATGGATCCCTCCTCTCCAGATCCTTTTATCCCCCCTGGATCCAACCTGTCCAGATCCATGTGCAGAACCTCATCCATGGATACCTCTCCAGATCCCTCACCCATGGATCCATCTTGTCCAGATCCCACACCCCATGGATCCACCCTCTCCATGTCCCTCACCCCATGGATCCACCCTCTCCAGATCCATCTGAACCCCACCCCATGGATCCACCCTCTCCAGATCCCTCTCCCCATGGATCCACCCTCTCCAGATCCATCTGTAGAACCTCAGCCATGGATCCCTCCTCTCCAGATCCCTTGCCCCATGGATCCAGGTTGTCCAGATCCCTTGACAGACCCTCACCCCATGGATCTCTCCTCTCCAGATCCCTCACCCCATGGATCTCTCCTCTCCAGGTCCCTCCTCTCCATGTCCCTCACCCCATGGATCCCTCCTCTCCAGATCCCTCCTCTCCAGATGCCTCACCCCATGGATCCAGGTTGTCCAGATCCCTCTCCAGACCCCTCACCCCATGGATCCCTCCTCTCCAGATCCCTCCTCTCCAGATGCCTCACCCCATGGATCCAGGTTGTCCAGATCCCTCTCCAGATCCCTCACCCCATGGATCCACCCTCTCCAGATCCCTCACCCCATGGATCCCTCCTCTCCAGATCCCTCACCCCATGGATCCACCCTCTCCAGATCCCTCCTCTCCAGATCCCTCACCCCATGGATCCCTCCTCTCCAGATCCCTCACCCCCTGGATCCAACCTGTCCAGATCCATGTGCAGAACCTCAGCCATGGATCCACCCTCTCCAGATCCTTCTCCAGGTCCCTCACCCCATGGATCCCTCCTCTCCAGGTCCCTCCTCTCCAGATCCCTCACCCATGGATCCCTCCTCTCCAGGTCCCTCACCCCATGGATCCCTCCTCTCCAGATCCCTCTCCAGATCCCTCACCCCATGGATCCCTCCTCTCCAGATCCCTCTCCAGATCCCTCACCCCATGGATCCCTCCTCTCCAGGTCCCTCACCACAGATCCGTGCTGCCCAGGTCCCCCTGCAGCCCCTCTCCCCCCTCCAGCAGACCCCCCCGTGTCCCCCCCATACCGGGCATCCCTCAGGGAAGCGGTCGGGCGTGCACTTGAGGAAGTCCGGCCATCCACGCTCCCGCTCCACGATGGTGCAAGGTGCACGAGTGGCCTGGCAGAGGGTCTGGCTGGGCAGCTCCACGCGCCCGTCCTCACACTTGGGCATGTAGACAGCACAGAGCAGGGGCTGGATCACAGCCCAGCACCGCGGGGCGTTGCGCAGGCCTGCGGGGACACCACTGACACCAACACACACACACACCCTGCACCAACACCTCGTGGTGGTGAGACGGTGTGCACCAGGACCCCCTGAGAGGGATACTGAGTGTATCACCACACCTCGTGGTGATACGGTGTGCACAGGGACACCTGATGGTGATACAGTGTGCACCACCACACCTCATGGTGATATGGTGTGCACCAGGGCACCTGATGGTGATACAGTGTGCACCACCACACCTCATGGTGATACGGTGTGCACCAGGACCCCCTGAGAGGGATACTGAGTGTATCACCACACCTCGTGGTGATACGGTGTGCACAGGGACACCTGATGGTGATACGGTGTGCACCATCACATCTCATGGTGAGACTGTCTGCACCAGGACCCTCTGAGAGGGATACTGAGTGCACCACCACACCTCGTGGTGATATGGTGTGCACAGGGACGCCTGATGGTGATAATGGTGTGCACAAGGACCCCCTGAGAGGGATACTGAGTGTACCACCACACCTCATGGTGATATGGTGTGCACAGGGACACCTGATGGTGATACAGTGTGCACAGGGACACCTGATGGTGATATGGTGTGCACCAGGACCCCCTGAGAGGGATACTGAGTGTACCACCACACCTGATGGTGATATGGTGTGCACCATCGCATCTCATGGTGAGACTGTCTGCACCAGGACCCCCTGAGAGGGATACTGAGTGCACCACTGCACCTCATGGTGATACGGTGTGCACAGAGACACCTGATGGTGATATGGTGTGCACCAGGACACCTGATGGTGATACAGTGTGCACCACCACACCTCATGGTGATATGGTGTGCACCAGGGCACCTCATGGTGAGACTGTATGCACCAGGACCCCCTGAGGGTGATACTGTGTGCACCACCACACCTTGTGGTGAGACGGTGTGCACCAGGACCCCCTGAGAGGGATACTGAGTGTATCACCACACCTCGTGGTGAGACAGTGTGCACAGGGACACCTGATGGTGATACAGTGTGCACCATCGCATCTCATGGTGAGACTGTCTGCACCAGGACTCTCTGAGAGGGATACTGTGTGCACCACCACACCTCGTGGTGATACGGTGCGCACAGGGACTCCTGATGGTGATAATGGTGTGCACAAGGACCCCCTGAGAGGGATACTGAGTGTACCACCACACCTCATGGTGATACAGTGTGCACAGGGACACCTGATGGTGATACAGTGTGCACCACGGCACCTCATAGTGAGACTGCCTGCACCAGGGCACCTGATGGTGATTTGGCGTGCACCAGGACACCTGATGGTGATACAGTGTGCACCACATCTCATGGTGAGACTGTCTGCACCAGGACCCCCTAAGAGTGATACTGTGTGTACCACCACACCTGATGATGAGACTCCCTGCACCAGGGCACCTGATGGTGATATGGTGTGCACCACCACACCTGATGGTGATGATACTGTGTGCACAGGGACACCACAATAGTGATATTGTGTACGCCAGGACACTTGATGGTGATGATACCGTGCGCACCAGGACACCTGATGGTGATACTGTGTGCACCAGGAAATGTGATGGTGACACTGTGTGGACATGGACCCCACTATAGTGATACTGTGTGCACAGTGACACCACCATAGTGATACGGTGTGCACAGTGACACCACCATAGTGATACGGTGTGCACATGGACCCTGCTATAGTGATGCTGTGTGCACAAGGACACCACTATAGTGATACTGTGTGCACATGGACCCTGCTGTAGTGACACTGTATGCACAGTGACCCCACTATAGTGATACGGTGTGCACATGGACACCACTATAGTGACACTGTATGCACATGGACCCCACTATAGTGATACTGTCTGCACCAGGACACCTGATGGTGATACTGTGTGCACCAGGAAATGTGATGGTGATACTGTGAGCACAGTGACACCACTATAGTGATACTGCGTGCACATGGACCCCACTATAGTGATACTGCGTGCACATGGACCCCACTATAGTGATACTGTGTGCACATGGACCCCACTATAGTGATACTGTGTGCACATGGACCCCACTATAGTGATACTGTGTGCACATGGACCCGGCTCTAGTGACACTGTGCACACAGACCCCTGCTATAGTGATGCTGTGTGCACATGGACACCACTATAGTGACACTGTATGCACATGGACCCCACTATAGTGATACTGTGTGCACCAGGACACCTGATGGTGACACTGTGTGCACATGGACCCCACTATAGTGACACTGAGTGCACAGTGACCCTGTTATACAGCTCCTGTCTGCAGCACCCACCCCTCTATACTGTACCCCCCCTCTTCCCCCCCTATACTGCTCCCTCTATACTGTGCCCCCCCTCCCCCCCTATACTGCTCCCCCTATGCTGTACCCACCCCTTCTCCCCTTCTATCCTGTGCCCACCCCCAGCCCCCCCTTATACTGCTCCCCATCCATGCTGTCCTTACCCCCTCTCCCCCACTATACTGCTCCCCCTCTATACATTCCCTACCCTCAGTCCCCCACTATACTGCTCCCCCTATACATTCCTTACCCCCAATCCCCCTTATACTGCTCCCCATCCATACTGCCCTTACCCCCACTCCCCCTTATACTGCTCCCCTCTATACATTCCCTACCCCCACTCCCCCTTATACTGCTCCCCCTATACAGTCCCTACCCCCAACCCCCCTTATACTGCTCTCCATCTATACTGTTCCTACCCTCACTCCCCCACTATACTGCTCCCCTCTATACATTCCCTACTCCCTCTCCCCCTTATACTGCTCCCCCTATACAATCCTGACCCCCATCCCCCTGCTATACCGCTCCCCCCTATACATTCCTTACCCCCAGGCTATACTGCTCCCCCTATACATTCCCTACCCCCACTCCCCCCTTATACTGCTCCCCCTCTATACAGTCCCTACCCCCAATCCCCCTTATGCTGTTCCTACCCCCACTCCCCCACTATACCGCTCCCCTCTATACATTCCCTACCCCCAACACCCCTTATACTGCTCCCCCCTATACAGTCCCTACCCCCATCCCCCTGCTATACCGCTCCCCCTATACATTCCCTACCCCCAATCCCCCTTACACTGCTCCCCATCCATGCTGTCCTTACCCTCACTCCCCCACTATACTGCTCCCCCTATACAGTCCTGACCCCCATCCCCCTGCTATACCGCTCCCCCCTATACATTCCTTACCCCCAGGCTATACTGCTCCCCCCATACAGTCCCTACCCCCAACCCCCCTTATACTGCTCCCCCTATACATTCCCTACCCCCAATCCCCCTTATACTGCTCCCCACCTATACTGCCCTTACCCCCACTCCCCCCTTATACTGCTCCCCTCTATACATTCGCTACTCCCAGACCCCCTTATACCGCTCCCCCCTATAGCCCTGACCCCCATCCCCCTGCTATACCGCTCCCCCTATACATCCCTTACCCCCAGGCCCCTACCACACTTTCTTTGCTGTCCCAAACTCCCATGTTGTGCCCCCCCCCCCCCCCCAATCCTCCTCCCCGTTATACCGCGCTAGGCCGGGACCAACCCCCCCCCACACTCCCCCATCATCATCCCCCTCAATCCTTACCGGACCAGAGCAGAAGTTTCCCGTGAGCTTCTTCCTGCGAAGCGGAATCCGAGGCCAAGACGGTGGAAGTAGCGGCGTAAGGTAACGCCGAACCCAAACAAGCGCCGTAGCGGAGCCTCTCGCAGGCTGCGGGTCGGCGGCACCGCTCGGGGACGACGGAGGAGTTGAGGGAAGGAGCAGCGGGAGCCGGGCGGCCACCGAAACTCAGCGCCATACCCAGAGCCCAAACCCACCGCCAGCCGGAGCAAGAAGCCACAAACCCCATCCCGGAGCTTTGTAAGGAGCTAAGAGGGCGGCCCAACCCCGGCCATGGGCCCCTCCATGCCCCGACGGCCTTTGTTGAGTTCGCCGGGAGCGGAGCGGAGCCGCTGCTCCTCCTCCTCCTCCTCCTCAGCGCGTCCCGCCACGGCCTCGCTCCCCCCCTGAGGGGAGCGGCGGGAAACGGGGGGGTTGAGAGAGGGGGGGGGCAGTCCGATTCTGAGGGAAAAAGGAGGTTTTTTGTGAGGAAAAAGTGAATTTTTTTTTTTTTCTGGAGGAGGGAAGAGGAGGTTTGAGGAGAAGGGTGGTGCGGAGGGGAGGAAAAGGGGGAGGAGAGGGGAGTGGAGGGGTTGTGAGGGGAGAGGTGGTGATTGTGAGGGAAATGGGGGTGTGAGGGGAAAGGTATTTGGGGAGAAATGTGGGGGTTTGTGAGGGAAAAGTTGGGGTTTGGGAGAGAAAGGAAGTTTGTGAAGGAAAAGTTGTTTTTTGGGAGAGAAATGGGGTTTGTGAGGGAAAAGTTCTTTTTTGGGAAGGAAATGCGGGGGTTTGTGAGGGAAAAGTTGGTTTTTGGGAGAGAAATGGGGTTTGTGAAGGAAAAGTTGTTTTTTGGGAGAGAAATGGGGTTTGTGAAGGAAAAGTTGGTTTTTGGAAGAGAAATGGGGTTTGTGAGGGAAAAGTTCTTTTTGGGAAGGAAATGTGGGGGTTTGTGAGGGAAAGGTATTTGGGGAGAAATGTTGGGGTTTGTGAGGGAAAAGTTCTTTTTGGGTGAGAAATGTGGGGGTTTGTGAAGGAAAAGTTATTCAGGGGGGAGAAATGTTGGGATTTGGGATGGAGAAGTTGGTTTTTGGGAAAGAAGTGTGGGGGTTTGTGAGGGAAAAGTTGGTTTTTTGGAAAAGAAATGTGAGGAGAAAGGTATTTGAGGGGAGAAAGGAGTTTGTGAGATAAAAGTTGGTTTTTGGAAGAGAAATGTGGGGGTTTGTGAGGGAAATGTTATTTGTGAGAGAAATGGGGGGGTTGTGAGGGGAAAGGTATTTGGGGAGAGAAATGTTGGGGTTTGTGAGGGAAAATTATTTTGGGGGAGAAATGTTGGAGTTTTGAGGGAAAAGTTCTTTTTGGGAAAGAAGTGCGGGGCTTTGTGAGGGAAAAGTTGGTTTTTTGGGAGAAAAATGTTGGGGTTTGGGATGGAGAAGTTTTTTGGGAGGAGAAATGTTGGGGTTTGTGAGGGAAAAGTTGTTTTTTGGGAGAGAAATGGGGTTTGTGAGGTAAAAGTTGGGTTCTGGGAGAGAAATGCGGGGGTTTGTGAGGTAAAAGTTATTTTGGTATGGTAGATATTGGGGTTTGTGAGGTGAGAGTAGTTATTAGGGGGTAAACATTGGGTTTGTGAGGGGAAAGTTGTTTTTTGGGAAAGAAGTGCGTGGGTTTGTGAGGGAAAAGTTGGTTTTTTGGGAAAAAATGTTGGGGTTTGTGATGGAAAAGTTCTTTTTTGGGAAGGAAATGTTGGGGTTTGTGAAGGAAAAGTTATTTTGGAGGAGAAATGTGGGGGTTTTGAGGGAAAAGTTGTTTTTTGGGAAAGAAATGTGGGGGTTTGTGAGGGAAAAGTTATTCAGGGGGGAGAAATGTTGGGGTTTGGGATGGAAAAGTTGTTTTTTGGGAGAGAAATGTGGGGGTTTGTGAGGGGAAAGGTATTTTGGGGGGAGAAATGTTGGGGTTTGTGAGAGAAATGGGGTTGTGAGGAGAAAGGTATTTGAGGGGAGAGATGTTGGAGTTTGTGAGGTAAAAGTTGGGTTCTGGGAGAGAAATGTTGGGGTTTGTGATGGAAAATTGATTTTTGGGAGAGAAATGGGGTTTGTGAGGGAAAAGTTGTTTTTTGGGTAAGAAATGTGGGGGGTTGTGACGGAAAAGTTGGGTTCTGGGAGAGAAATGTGGGGGTTTGTGAGGGAAATTTGATTTTGGGGAGAGAAATGGGGTTTGTGAGGTAAAAGTTGTTTTCTGGGAGAGAAATGTGGGGGTTTGTGAGGTAAAAGTTATTTTGGGATGGTAGATATTGGGGTTTGTGAGGTGAGAGTAGTTATTAGGGGGTAAACATTGGGTTTGTGAGGTGAAAGTTGTTTTTTGGGAAAGAAGTGCGTGGGTTTGTGAGGGAAAAGTTGGTTTTTTGGGAAAAAAATGTTGGGGTTTGTGATGGAAAAGTTCTTTTTTGGGAAGGAAATGTGGGGGGTTGTGAAGGAAAAGTTATTTTGGAGGAGAAATGTTGGAGTTTTGAGGGAAAAGTTGTTTTTTGGGAAAGAAATATGGGGCTTTGTGAGGGAAAACTTACTCAGCGAGGAGAAATGTTGGGGTTTGGGATGGAAAAGTTAGGTTTTGGGGAAGAAATGTGGGGGTTTGTGAGGGAAAAGTTTTTTGGGAGAAAAATGTTGGGGTTTGTGAGAGAAAAGTTGGTTTTTGGGAAGGAAATGCGGGGGTTTGTGAGGTAAAAGTCATTTTGGGGGGGTAGATAGTGGGGTTTCTGAGGTGAGAGTTAGGTTTTGGGGGTAAATGTTGGGGTTTGTGAGGGAAAAGTTGTTTTTTGGGAGATAAATGCGGGGGTTTGTGAGGTAAAATTATTCGGGGGGAGAAATGTTGGGGTTTGGGATGGAGAAGTTTTTTGGGAGAGAAATGTGGGGGTTTGTGAGGGAAAAGTTATTTTGGGGGGGTAGATATTGGGGTTTGTGAGGTGAGAGTTGTTTTTAGGGGGTAAACATTGGGTTTGTGAGGGGAAAGTTGTTATTTGTGAGAGAAATGTTGGGGTTTGAGGGAAAAGTTGTTTTGGGGGGGTTAACGTTGGGTTTGTGAGGGAAATGTTATTTGTGAGAGAAATGGGGTTGTGAGGGGAAAGGCATTTGGGGAGAAATGTTGGGGTTTGTGAGGGAAAAGTTTTTTGGGAAAGAAATGTGGGGGTTTGTGAGGTAAAAGTTATTCGGGGGGGGAGAAATGTTGGGGTTTGGGATGGAGAAGTTGTTTTTTGGGAAAGAAGTGTAGTTTGTGAGGGAAAATTTGTTTTTTTGGGAGAAATGTTGGGGTTTGTGATGGAGAAGTTTTTTGGGAGAGAAGTGTTGGAGTTTGTGATGGAAAAGTTGGTTTTTGGGAAGGAAATGCGGGGGTTTGTGAGGGAAAAGTTATTCAGGGGGAGAAATGTTGGGGTTTGGGATGGAAAAGTTGGGTTTTGGGAAAAGAAATGTGAGGAGAAAGGCATTTGAGGGGAGAAATGTTGGGGTTTGTGAGGTAAAAGTTGGGTTTGGGGAGAAAAATTTTGGGGTTTGGGATGGAAAAGTTCTTTTTTGGGAGAGAAACAGGGTTTGTGAGGGAAAAGTGTTTTTTTGGGAAGGAAATGTGGGGGTTTGTGAGGGGAAAGGTATTTTGGGGGGAGAAATGTTGGAGTTTGTGAGGTAAAAGTTGTTTTTTGAGTAAGAAATACGGGGGTTTGTGAGGGAAAAGTTATTTTGGGATGGTAGATATTGGGGTTTGTGAGGTGAGAGTTGTTTTTAGGGGGTAAATATTGGGTTTGTGAGGGGAAAGTTGCTTTATGGGGGAAATGTGGGTGGTTTTGATGAGAAAGGTATTTGGGGAGAAACGTTGGGGTTTGTGAGGTAAAAGTTGATTTTTGGGAAAGAAATGTTGGGGTTTGTGAGGGAAAAGTTGGGTTTTGGGAAGGAAATGTGGGGGGTTGTGAGGGGAAAGGTATTTTGGGGGGAGAAATGTTGGAGTTTGTGAGGTAAAAGTTGGTTTTTGGGGAAGAAATGCGGGGGTTTGTGAGGTAAAAGTCATTTTGGGGGGGTAGATATTGGGGTTTGTGAGGTGAGAGTTGTTTTTAGGAGGTAAACATTGGGTTTGTGAGGTGAAAGTTGGTTTTTGTGAGAGAAATGTTGGGGTTTGAGGGAAAAGTTGTTTTTGGGGGGTGAATATTGGGGTTTGTGAGGGGAGAGTTGGGTTTTGGGGGTAAATGTTGGGGTTTGTGAGGGAAAAGTTGGTTTTTTGGAAAAGAAATGTGAGGAGAAAGGTATTTGAGGGGAGAAATGTTGGAGTTTGTGAGGGAAAAGTTGGTTTTTGGGAGATAAATGTGGGGGTTTGTGAGGGAAAAGTTGCTTTATGGGGGAAATGTGGGTGGTTTTGATGAGAAAGGTATTTGGGGAGAAACGTTGGGGTTTGTGAGGTAAAAGTTGATTTTTGGGAAAGAAATGTTGGGGTTTGTGAGGGGAAAGTTGGTTTTTGGGAGAGAAATGCGGGGGTTTGTGAGGTAAAAGTTATTCGGGGGGAGAAATGTTGGGGTTTGGGATGGAAAAGTTGGGTTTTGGGAAAAGAAATGTGAGGAGAAAGGCATTTGAGGGGAGAAATGTTGGGGTTTTTGAGGTAAAAGTTGGGTTTTGGGAGAAAAATGTTGGGGTTTGTGAGGGAAAAGTTCTTTTTAGGGAAAGAAATGTGGGGGTTTGTGAGGTAAAAGTCATTTTGGGGTGGTAGATATTGGGGTTTGTGAGGTGAGAGTAGTTATTAGGGGGTAAACATTGGGTTTGTGAGGTAAAAGTTGGTTTTTTTGAGAGAAATGTTGGGGTTTGAGGGAAAAGTTGTTTTGGGGGGTAAATATTGGGGTTTGTGAGGGGAGAGTTGGGTTTTGGGGGTAAATGTTGGGGTTTGTGAGGTAAAAGTTGGGTTTTGGGAGAAAAATGTTGGGGTTTGTGAGGGAAAAGTCATTTTGGGGGGGTAGATATTGGGGTTTGTGAGGTGAGAGTTGTTTTTAGGGGGTAAACATTGGGTTTGTGAGGGGAAAGTTGCTTTATGGGGGAAATGTGGGTGGTTTTGATGAGAAAGGTATTTGGGGAGAAACGTTGGGGTTTGTGAGGTAAAAGTTGATTTTTGGGAAGGAAATGTTGGGGTTTGTGAGGGAAAAGTTGGGTTTTGGGAAGGAAATGTGGGGGGTTGTGAGGGGAAAGGTATTTTGGGGGGAGAAATGTGGGGGTTTGTGAGGTAAAAGTTGTTTTTTGGGAGAGAAATGGGGTTTGTGAAGGAAAAGTTGGGTTCTGGGAGAGAAATGCGGGGTTTGTGAGGTAAAAGTTGTTTTTTGGGTAAGAAATGCGGGGGTTTGTGAGGTAAAAGTTATTCGGGGGGGAGAAATGTCGGGGTTTGGGATGGAGAAGTTGTTTTTTGGGAAAGAAGTGTGGTGGTTTGTGAGGGAAAAGTTGGTTTTTGGGAGAAAAATGTTGGGGTTTGTGATGGAAAAGTTATTTTGGGTAAGAAATGCGGGGGTTTGTGAGGTAAAAGTCATTTTGGGGGTGTAGATATTGGGGTTTGTGAGGTGAGAGTAGTTATTAGGAGGTAAAGATTGGGTTTGTGAGGGGAGAGTTGGGTTTTGGGGGTAAATGTTGGGGTTTGTGAGGGAAAAGTTGTTATTTATGAGAGGAATGTTGGGGTTTGTGAGGGGAAAGTTGTTATTTGTGAGAGAAACGTTGGGGTTTTGAGGGTAAATGCTGGGGTTTGGGGTGCAAAATGGAGTTTGTGAGGGGGAAAGTTGTTTTATGGGGGAAACGTTGGGGTTTTGTGAGGGGAAAGTTGGTTTTAGGGAGGGAGAAATCACTTTCAGGAAGGGAAAAGTTGCTTTAGGGGGGAGAAAAACACTTAAAAACACTTCAAAAAGTTACTTTTGGGCTAGAAAAGTCAGGTTTTGGATGAGAAAAAAGCTGCTTTGGGGAAAAAGATGATACTTTTGGGGAGGCCAGAAGTTGTGTTTTGGGGACAACAGGCACTTTGTTGGGAGAGGACTTGCTTTTTAAGCAAAAAAAGTCAATTTTTGGACGGGAAGGTTACTTTTTTTGGGGAAAAAAAGCTGCTTTTGGGAGGAGAAAAACGGGGGGTTTGGGGGATAAGTTGGTTTTGAGGGGAGAGATTTGGGGAGGGAAAGGTGAAAGGGGCTTTTTGAGGGGGGAAAGGGACATTTTGAGGGGGGAAAGGGACATTTTGAGGGGGGAAAGGGGCTTTTTGGGGAGGATGGAAGTTGTTGGGGAGCAAATCGTTACCTTGGGGGGGAAAAAAGTTGATTTTGGGGCAGAGAAATCTCCTTTTTTTGGAAGAAAAGTTTGTTTTTAGGGAGATCTTTCACTTCTAAGGGAGGAAAGTTGGGGTTTGGGGAGAAGTAGTTTGTGGGGGGAGAAGTTTTGGGGTGGAAAGTTAACTTTTTTGGTGGGGGGGAAGTGGTGAGAGGAGAAATCACTCGTTCCACTTAAACTCGGAGAGGGGGGTGAGGAAAAACTGCAGGTTTTGAGCGGGTTTTTAAGGGGGGATTTGTTCAGACTCTGTCTGTCAGGGGGGAGGAATCTGGGGGTGGTTTTTTGGGGGGGAAAAGCCCCTTTTTGGGGCCCGGCTCCGAGGTGTTTTTTCCCAGGAATGCCACAGACAAAGGGTTGGGCTGCATCCCGGCTGCCTCCGCGGTTGGGGCGGTGCTGAGGGGACCACCCAGCCTGAGGAGGAGGGAAAAAGAATTAAAAAAACCTAAAAAAAACCCAAAAAAACCTCCCCAAAAAACAAAAAAAACCCAAAAAACCCCAAAAAAACCCCGAAAAACCCCCAAAAAGCCCCAAAAAAGCCCCAAAAAACCCTAAAAAAACCAAAAAAACCCCCCAAAAAACAAACAAAAAAAACAAAAACCCCCAAAAAAACCCCAAAAAACCCCCAAAAAAACCTAAAAAAACCCAAAAAAAAACCCAAAAAAACAAAAAAACCCCAAAAAACCCCAAAAACCCAACTCCCCCCCCAGCTGACGTGAGCTCCAGGGGCCTCCCCCACACCAGGAGATTCTCTGCTGTCTCCTCTCAGGGTTGTGCTTTTTTCCCTGCTCTGTTTTGGGGGATTTCTGTTGATTTTGCCCAGCAGCTGAGATGTTTTGGGGGGGTTGCAGGGTGCCCCCAAATCACCCCAAAATAAGAGGTTTGGTGTTAACAGGCTCCTGATCTGTCTCCTCCTGCCAGGGTGGACACAGCGAGTCAGAGGAGAGCGATGGAACCCGTGGGGTTTGGGACCTGGATCTTGGGGTCTGATCCCCCCTCCTCTTCTCCACCACCGAAGCTCCTCGGAGATCTTCTTGTGGGAGTCAGGACTGGAGAACCCACTCGAGGTGCTGAGGCCACCCAGTGCTGCTGGTTCGTGGATCTGGACCTTGGTGTGGTTCTTGGTGAGGTTCTTGCTGAGGTTCTTGGATCTGGACCTTGGTGAGGTTCTTGGTGTGGTTCTTGGTGTGGTTCTTGGTGAGGTCCTTGGTGAGGTCCTTGGTGAGGTCCTTGGTGAGGTTCTTGGTGTGATCCTTGCTGAGGTTCTTGGCCAGGTTCTTGAGGTTCTTGGTGTGGTTCTTGGTGAGGTACTTGGTGTGGATCTGGACCTTGGTGAGGTTCTTGGTGAGGTTCTTGGTGGGGTTCTTGGTGTGGATCTGGACCTTGGTGTGGTTCTTGGTGTGGTTCTTGGTGTGGTTCTTGGTGAGGTTCTTGGTGAGGTTCTTGGTGAGGTTCTTGGTGAGGTTCTTGGTGAGGTTCTTGGTGAAGTTCTTGGTGTGGTCCATGGTGAGGTCCTTGGGGAGGTTCTTGGGGAGGTTCTTTGGGAGGTTCTTGGTGAGGTTCTTGGATCTGGACCTTGGTGTGGTTCTTGGTGTGGTCCATGGTGTGGTCCATGGTGAGGTCCTTGGGGAGGTCCTTGGGGAGGTTCTTGGGGAGGTTCTTGGGGAGGTTCTTTGCGAGGTTCTTGGTGTGGATCTTGGTGAGGTCCTTGGTGAGGTTCTTGGTGTGATCCTTGCTGAGGTTCTTGGCCAGGTTCTTGAGGTTCTTGGTGAGGTACTTGGTGTGGATCTGGACCTTGGTGGGGTTCTTGGTGGGGTTCTTGTTGTGGATCTGGACCTTGGTGAGGTTCTTGGTGAGGTTCTTGGTGAGGTTCTTGGTGTGGTCCATGGTGAGGTCCTTGGGGAGGTTCTTTGGGAGGTTCTTTGGGAGGTCCTTGGTGAGGTCCTTGGTGTGATCCTTGCTGAGGTTCTTGGCCAGGTTCTTGAGGTTCTTGGTGTGGTTCTTGGTGTGGTTCTTGGTGAAGTACTTGGTGTGGATCTGGACCTTGGTGTGGTTCTTGGTGTGGTTCTTGGATCTAGACCTTGGGGAGGTTCTTGGTGTGGTTCTTGGGGTAGTTCTTGGTGTGGTCCTTCGTGAGGTTCTTGGTGTGGATCTGGACCTTTGTGAGGTTCTTGGTGAGGTTCTTGGTGGTTTTTGTGTGGTTCTTGGTGAGGTTCTTGGATCTGGACCTTGGTGTGGTCCTTGGTGTGGTCCTTGCTGAGGTCCTTGCTGAGGTTCTTGCTGAGGATCTGGACCTTGGTGAGGTTCTTGGTGAGGTTCTTGGTGTGGTCCTTCGTGAGGTTCTTGCTGAGGTTCTTGGATCTGGACCTTGGTGAGGTTCTTGGTGTGGTCCTTCGTGAGGTTCTTGCTGAGGATCTGGACCTTGGTGAGGTCCTTGGTGTGGTCCTTGGTGTAGTCCCTTGTGTTTCTTGTGTGGTTCTTGGTGAGGTCCTTGGATCTGGACCTTGGGGAGGTTCTTGGTGTGGTTCTTGATCTGGACCTTGGATCTGGTCCTTGGTGTGGTCCTTTGTGAGGTTCTTGGTGTGGATCTGGACCTTGCTGAGGTTCTTGCTGAGGATCTGGACTGTGGTGAGGTTCGTGGTGAGGTTCGTGGTGAGGTTCTTGGTGAGGTTCTTGGATCTGGACCTTGGTGAGGTTCTTGGTGTGGTTCCTGGTGAGGTTCTTGGCCAGGTTCTTGAGGTTCTTGGTGTGGTTCTTGGATCTGGACCTTGGGGAGGTTCTTGGGGAGGTTCTTGGGGAGGTTCTTGGTGTGGATCTGGACCCTGGTGAGGTCCTTGGTGTGGTTCTTGGTGAGGTCCTTGGATCTGGACCTTAGTGAGATTCTTGGATGGTTCTTGGTGAGGTCCTTGGTGAGGTTCTTGGATCTGGACCTTGGGGAGGTTCTTGGTGAGGTTCTTGGTGTGGACCTTGGATCTGGTCCTTGGTGAGGTCCTTGGTGAGGTCCTTGGAGCTGGACCTTGGGGAGGTTCTTGGTGTGGTTCTTGGGGAGGTTCTTGGTGTGGATCTGGACCTTGGTGTGGAAGAGAAGAGGGAGAGGAAGATGAGAGGAAGAGGAAGGGAGGAAGAAGGGGAAGGGGAGAGGAAAGGGAGGGAGAGGAAGGGAGGAAGAAGAAGGGGAGAGGAAGAGGAAGATGAGAGGATGAGGGGGTGCAGGGTCTCCAAGCCCCCCAAAGCAGAGGGGTCACCCCCACCCCACCCCCCAAAGTGTCCCCAGACCCAAAGGGCTCTGTGGGTCCTGCATGGGGGAGGGGGCTCCCCCCCTGTCCCCAAAGCCATCGGGGCACAGTGGGACCCCACACACTGTCCCCAAACCCGGGGGGTGGTGTGGGGGTCCCCACAGTGTCCCCCCCAAACAGGACCCCACACACTGTCCCCATTCTTGGGGGGTGATGTGGGGGTCCCACAGTGTCCCCCTCAATGAGACCCCACACTTTGTCCCTAAACGGGACCCCACACGTTGTCCCCCACCCCAGAGGGAGGTGTGGGGGTCCCACAGTGTCCCCCCCCCAAACAGGACCCCACGGGGTGATGTGGGGGTCCCACAGTGTCCCCCCCCAAACAGGACCCCCCACGTTGTCCCCAACCCCAGGGGGTGATGTGGGGGTCCCACAGTGTCCACCCCCCCCCCGCAATGGGACCCCCCACGTTGTCCCCACGCCTCTGGCTGTGGCTCTGAGAGCCCCGCCCGCCGCGCCCCGCCCAGCGCTGCCATTGGGCGAGTCCAACTTTAGCCACGCCCTCCCAGGCACCCCGCGCTCCCATTGGCTCTCCAGTGCCCACCGCACGCCTCCAGCCCATGGCCACGCCCCTCGCTGCCCGCGCATGCGCAGTGCGCCCGCGTCCTGCGGGGCGGCGGAAGGGCCGGAAAGCCCCAAAACGGGTCCCGGGGTCGTGACCCCCAGGACCCCTCCCCAAGGACCCCCCCGGGGACCCCCCCAGACCCCGTGTCCTGCACAGGACCCCCAGGACCCCTCCCCAGGACCCCCCCGGGGACCCCCCCGGACCCCATGTCCTGCACGGGACGCCCAGGACCCCTCCCCAGGGACCCCCCGGGGACCCCCCCGGACCCCGTGTCCTGCACGGGACCCCCCGGACCCCTCCCCAGGGACCCCCCGGACCCCTCCCCAGGGACCCCCCCTGGGACCCCCCGGACCCCATGTCCTGCACAGGACCCCCAGGACCCTTCCCCAGGGACCCCCCGGGGACCCCATGTCCTGCACGGGACCCCTCCCCAAATCCCCCAGGACACCCCCAAACCCCATGTCCTGCCCAGAGCCCCCTCCCCAAATCCCCCAGGACCCCCCCGGGCCCCATGTCCTTCCCAGGACCCCCAGGACCCCCTCCCCAAATCCCCCCAGTACCCCCGCTGGCCCCGTGCTCTGCCCTGGACCCCCAGGCTCCCCTCCCCAAATCCCCCCAGGACACCCCCAAACCCCATGCCCTGCCCAGAGCCCCCTCCCCAAATCCCCTCAGGACCCCCAGACCCCATGCCCTTCCCAGGACCCCCATAGCCCCCTCCCCAAATACCCCCAGGACCCTCCCAGATGCCATGTCCTTCCAAGGACCCCCAGGCTCCCCTCCCCAAATCCCCCCAGGACCCCCCCAAACCCCATGTCCTGCCCAGAGCCCCCTCCCCAAATACCCCAGGCCCCCTCCAGACCCCATGCCCTGCCCAGGACCCCCAGAGCCCCCTCCCCAAATCCCCCAGGACCCTCCCAAACCCTATGTCCTGCCCAGAGCCCCCTCCCCAGATCCCCCCAGGACCCCCCCAAATGCCATGTCCTTCCAAGGAACTCAAGGACCCCCTCCCCAAATCCCCCAGGACCCCCAGAGCCCCCTCCCCAAATCCCTCCAGGACCCCTCCAGACCCCGTGTCCTGCCCAGAGCCCCCTCCCCAAATCCCCCAGACCCCCCAGACCCTGTGTCCTGCCCAGGACCCCAGAGCCCCCTCCCCCAAACCCCCAGGACCCCCAGACCCCATGCCCTGCCCAGAGCCCCCTCCCCAAATCCCCCAGGACCCCCCCCAGACCCTGTGTCCTGCCCAGGACCCCCAGAGCCCCCTCCCCAAACCCCCCCAGGACCCCCACAGACCACATGTCCTGCCCAGAGCCCCCTCCCCAAATCCCCCAGGACCCCCACAGACCCCGTGTCCTTTCCAGGACCCCCAGGACCCTCCCCCCAAATCCCCCAGGACACCCCCAAACCCCACGTCCTTCCCAGGACCCCCAGGACCCCCTCCCCAAACCCCCCCAGGACCCCTCCAGACCCCATGTCCTGCCCAGAGCCCCCTCCCCAAATCCCCTAGGACCCCCAAACCCCATGTCCTGCCCAGGACCCCCAGAACCCTCCCCAAATCCCCAGGACCCCCAAACCCCATGCCTGCCCAGGACCCCCAGAGCCCTCCCAAATCCCCCAGGACCCTCCCAAACCCTGTGTCCTGCCCAGGACCCCAGGACCCTCCCCAAATCCCCTGAACCCCCAGGCCCCGTGTCCTGCCCAGGACCCCAGAACCCTCCCCCCAAATCCCTCCAGGACCCTCCCAACCCCTATGCCCTGCCCAGAGCCCCCTCCCCAAATCCCCCAGGACCCCCAAAACCCCATGCCCTTCCCAGGACCCCCATAGCCCCCTCCCCAAATCCCCCCAGTACCCCTCCCCAGACCCCATGTCCTTCCCAGGACCCCCAGAACCCTCCCCCCAAATCCCTCCAGGACGCCCCCAGACCCCGTGTCCTGCCCAGAGCCCCCTCCCCAAATCCCCCCAGGACCCCCCCTAACCCTGTGTCCTTCCCAGGACCCCCAGGACCCCTCCCCAAATCCCCTAGAACCCCCCCCCCCAGGCCCCATGTCCTTCCCAGGATCCCCAGGACCCCCTCCCCAAATCCCCCCAAGACCCCCAGACCCCTTGTCCTGCCCAGGACCCCCTCCCCAAATCCCCCAGAACCCCCCCAGGCCCCGTGTCCTGCCCAGGACCCCCAGAGCCCCCTCCCCAAATCCCCCAGGACCCCCCCATGTCCTTCCCAGGACCCCCAAGACCCCCCCCCATTTCATCCCCACCACTCAGAGTGTCCCAGAGCTTTATTAACTGGGGGGGGTGGGGGTGTCCCCTGCGGGGGTCCCGTTTTGGGGGGGGGGTCCCAGGGGGTGTCAGGGGACAGTGACGCGGAAGGGACTTCCGGTGACGTTCTCCTCCCCCCAGCGCAGGATGATGACGTAATCGCCGCGCTCCTTGACGGTGTAGGTGACGTTGTAGACGCGGTTCCCCACGTGCTTGACGTAAACCTCCTCGCAGGGGGTCTTGGGGCCGTGGACCCCCACCATCAGCATGTTGGGGCCTGGGGAGGGGGGCACGGTGAGTAACCCCCCCCTGAGACCACCCTGAGACCCCCCCCCATGGGACCCCCACCATCAGCATGTTGGGGCCTGGGGAGGGGGGCACGGTGAGTAACGAGACCCCTGAGACCACCCTGAGACCCCCATGGGACCCCCATGGGATCCCCATCCCCCTGAGACCCCCCTGAGACCCCCCTGAGACCCCCACCATCAGCATGTTGGGGCCTGGGGAGGGGGCACGGTGAGTAACGAGACCCCCATGGGACCCCCATCCCCATGGGACCCCCCTGAGACCCCCCCTGAGACCCCCATGGGACCCCCACCCCATGGGACCCCCCTGAGGCCCCCCTGGGAACCCCCTCATGAGACCCCCCATGAGACCCCCCCATGAGACCCCCCTGGGAACCCCCCCATGGGACCCCCCTGAGACCCCCATGGGATCCCCATGGGACCCCCCCATGGGACCCCCATCCCCATAGGACCCCCCCATGGGACCCCCCTGGGAACCCCCTTATGGGACCCCCCTGAGACCCCCATGGGACCCCCCATGAGACCCCCCCCCCCATGGGACCCCCACCATCAGCATGTTGGGGCCTGGGGAGGGGGACACGGTGAGTAACGAGACCCCTGAGACCACCCTGAGACCCCCATGGGACCCCCACCCCCATGGGACCCCCCTGAGACCCCCACCCCCATGGGACCCCCATGAGACCCCCATGAGACCCCCCCATGAGACCCTCCTGGGACCCCCCTGAGACCCCCCTGAGACCCCCATGGGACCCCCACCATCGGCATGTTGGGGCCTGGGGAGGGGGGCACGGTGAGTAACGAGACCCCCTGAGACCCCCCTGAGACCCCCATCCCCATGGGACCCCCCTGAGACCCCCCTGAGACCCCCATGGGACCCCCCTGAGACCCCCATGGGACCCCCCTGAGACCCACCACCCATGGGACCCCCACCATCAGCATGTTGGGGCCTGGGGAGGGGGACAGTGAGTAACGAGACCCCCATGGGACCCCCATGGGAACCCCCCCTGAGACCCCCATGGGACCCCCCTGAGACCCCCCCTGAGACCCCCATGGGACCCCCATCCCCATGGAACCCCCCCATGAGACCCCCCTGAGACCCCCATGGGACCCCCATGGGACCCCCCCCCCTGGGACCCCCACCATCAGCATGTTGGGGCCTGGGGAGTGGGGACAGTGAGTAACACCCCCCTGAGACCCCCATGGGACCCCCATCCCCATAGGACCCCCCTGAGACCCCCATGGGAACCCCCCCATGGGACCCCCCATGAGACCCCCATGGGACCCCCATCCCCATAGGACCCCCCCATGGGACCCCCCTGGGAACCCCCTCATGGGACCCCCCATGACCCCCATGAGACCCCCTGAGACCCCCATGGGACCCCCATGAGACCCCCTGAGACCCCCATGGGACCCCCACCATCAGCATGTTGAGGCCTGGGGAGGGGGGACAGTGAGTAACACCCCCCTGAGACCCCCCTGAGACCCCCATGGGAACCCCCCCATGGGACCCCCCTGAGACCCCCATGGGACCCCCATGGGACCCCCACCCCCATGGGACCCCTATGGGAACCCCCCCATGGGACTCCCCATGAGACCCCCCCCTGAGACCCCCATGGGACCCCCATGGGAACCCCCCCATGAGACCCCCCCCCCATGGGACCCCCACCATCAGCATGTTGGGGCCTGGGGAGGGGGACACGGTGAGTAACACCCCCCCCTGAGACCACCCTGAGACCCCCATGGGACCCCCCCTGAGACCCCCATGGGACCCCTATGGGAACCCCCCCATGAGACTCCCCATGAGACCCCCCCCCTGAGACCCCCATGGGACCCCCCTGAGACCCCCATGGGACCCCCCCCCATGGGAACCCCCATGGGACCCCTATGGGAACCCCCCCATGGGACTCCCCATGAGACCCCCCCCTGAGACCCCCATGGGACCCCCCTGAGACCCCCACCATCAGCATGTTGGGGCCTGGGGGGGGCAGTGGGTAACAACCCCCTGAGACCACCATGGGACCCCCACCCCCATGAGGCATCACCCCCCCTCCATGAGACCCCCCCATGAGACATCAACCCCGGGACCCCCCCTCATGAGGCATCACCCCCTATGGGACCCCCCCCAATAAAACATCAACCCCTTGAGACCCCCCCAGATCCCCCAGACGCCCTTGAGACCCCCCTGGAACACCCCCATTGACCTCTAACTTCCTCTCCCCAGCCCCCCCAGCTGCCCCCCAACCCCCCCAGGTGCCCTCCCAGCCCCCTTCCCACCCCCCCCAGGTGCCCCCCAGTCCTCTCAGGTGCCCCCCAGGCCCCCCAGGTGCCCCCCCAGTTGTCCCTCAACCCCCCCAGGTGCCCCCCAAGCTGCCCCCCAGATGCCCCTCAGCCCCTCTGGTGCCCCCCAGCCCCCCCAGCTGCCCCCCCAACTGCCCCCCAGCTGCCCCTCAGCTCCACAGGAGCCCCCCAGGTGTCCCTCAACCCCCCCAGGTGCCCCCCAGTCCCCCAGGTGACCCCAGCTGTCCCCCAGCCCCCCCCTCCAGCCCCCCAGATGCCCCCCAGCCCCATCAGGTGCCCCCCAGTACCCCCTGGTGCCCCCAGCTGCCCCCCCAGCTGCCCCCCAGTCCCTCCTCCAGCCCCCCAGCCCCTCTGGTGCCCCCCAGCTCCCCCAGCTGCCCCCCCAGTCCCCCCTCCAGCCCCCCAGCTGCCCCCCAGTCCCCCCTCCAGCCCCCCAGCTGCCTCCCAGCTGCCCCCCCAGCCCCCCAGCCCCTCTGGTGCCCCCCAGTCCTCCTAGCTGCCCCCCAGCCCCCCAGCTGCCCCCCAGGTGCCCCCCCAGGTGCCCCCCCGGCACCCACCGGCCTTGCTGCAGTCCACAGTGAAGTGGTTCTTCTGTCCCAGGAAGGCCGTGGCCAGTCCTGGTCCCCGGGCCACCACCTTCCCCGCGTCCGAGGGGAACTTGGGGAGACCCCCGAAGGGGGGGGGTCCCCGCGGCGCCCCCGTGGCCCCCCCACGGCTCATGGTCTCCACCATCACCGTGGAGGTCTCGTGCAGGCTGTGCCCCCCCGAGAGCCGCGGGCCTGGGGACACGGAGAGGGGGGGGAAAGGGGAGGGGGTGTCAGACCCCACCCCATGGGGACACCCCCAGAGCCCACCCTGGGACCCCCCCTCACACCCTGCGTGCAGCAGCATCACCATGGCAACCTCCTATGGTGTCACCTTGGGGGTCCCCAGCATCATCATCATCATCATCACCATGGCAACCTCCTGTCCTGTCACCTTGGGGGTCCCCATCATCATCATCATCATCATCATCATCATCATCATCATCATCATCATCATCATGTCACCATGGGGGACCTCATCATCTTCCTCCTCCTCCTCCTCCTCCTCCTCCTCCTCCTCCTCCTCCTCCTCTGCTCCTCCTCCTCTGCTCCTCCTCCTCCTCATCATCATCACCATGGCAACCTCCTATGATGTCACCTTGGGGGTCCCCATCATCATCATCATCACCATGGAGGACCTCATCATCTTCCTCCTCCTCCTCCTCCTCCTCATCATCACATCACCATGGCAACCTCCTGTCCTGTCACCTTGGGGACCCTTCCCCATGTCACCTTTGGGGTCCCATCATCATCATCATCATCACCATGATGTCACCATGGGGACCTCTCCACCACATCACCATGGGGGACCTCATCATCTTCCTCCTCCTCCTCCTCCTCTTCATCCTCCTCCTCCTCCTCCTCCTCCTCCTCCTCCTCCTGGTGTCACCCTGAAGTCCTTCATTATCCCACCCTGGGCACCTTCCATCCTCCTCCTGTCACCCTGGGGTCCCTCCATGTCCCCTTGGCTGTCCCCCCCCCATCACCCCAGGGGACTCCTTGTCCCACCCCCCCCCCCAAGGACCTCCTAGTGTGTCACCTGGGGGTTCATCAGTCACCTGGGGGTCCTCCCCCTGGTGCCACCCTCTGGGGACATCCCTCAGGATGTCACCTTGGAGGTCATCTGTCACCTGGGACCCCCCCCCCCAGTGCCACCCCCTGGTGCTGTCCCTCAGGATGTCACCTTGGGTGTCATCAGTCACCTGGGGGTCCTCCCCCATCTCACACTGGGACCCCCCCCAGTGCCGTCCCTCAGGATGTCACCTTGGGGGTCACCTGAGGGTCCTCCCCTGTCTCACACTGGGATCCCCCCCCTTGGTGCCACCCCCTGGTGCTGTCCCTCAGGATGTCACCTTGGGGGTCATCTGTCACCTGGGGGTCCTCCCCCATCTCACCCTAGTGCCACCCCTCGGTGCTGTCCCTCAAGATGTCACTTGGGGTGTCATCTGTCACCTTGGGTGTCATCTGTCACCTGGGGGCTCATCTGTCACCCGGGGGTCCTCCCTCATCTCACCCTGGGACCCCCCCCCCCCTTGGTGCCACCCCCTGGTGCCGTCCCTCAGGATGTCACCTTGGGGGTCATCTGTCTCTTGGGGACCCTCCCCCTGCTGCCACCCCCTGGGGCCATCCCTCAGGATGTCACCTGGGGACCTGGGGGTCCTCCCTCATCTCACACTGGGACCCTTCCTCCTGGTGCTGTCCCTCAGGATGTCACCTGGGGGGTCATCTGTCACCTGGGGACCCTCCCCCCAGTGCCACCCCCTGGGGCCATTCCTCAGGATGTCACCTTGGGGGTCCTCCCCCATCTCACACTGGGACACCCCCCCCTCGGTGCCGTCCCTCAGGATGTCACCTTGGGTGTCATCTGTCACCTTGGGGGTCATCTGTCACCTGGGGTCCTCCCCCCGGTGCCACCCCCTGGTGCTGTCCCTCAGGATGTCACCTTGGGGGTCATCTGTCACCTTGGGGGTCCTCCCCTACCTCACTCTGGTGCCACCCCCTAGGGCCATCCCTCAGGATGTCACCTGGGGGTCACCTGGGGACCTGGGGGTCCTCCTCCATCTCACACTGGGACCCCTCCTCCTAGTGCTGTCCCTCAGGATGTCACCTTGGGGGTCACCTGGGGATCCTCCCCCACCTCACCCCAGTGCCACCCCCCGGTGCTGTCCCTCAAGATGTCACTTGGGGGTCATCTGTCACCTTGGGGGTCATCTGTCACCTGGGGGTCCTCCCCCATCTCACACTGGGACACCCCCCCCTCAGTGCTGTCCCTCAGGATGTCACCTTGGGGGTCACCTGGGGGCTCTCCCCCACCTCACCCCAGTGCCACCCCCCGGTGCTGTCCCTCAAGATGTCACTTGGGGGTCATCTGTCACCTTGGGGGCCATCCCTCAGGATGCCACCTGGGGGTCCTCCCTCATCTCACACTGGGACCCCCCCCCCAGTGCCACCCCCTGGTGCCATCCCTCAGGATGTCACCTTGGGGGTCACCTGGGGGCTCTCCCCCACCTCACCCCAGTGCCACCCCTCGGTGCTGTCCCTCAAGATGTCACTTGGGGTGTCATCTGTCACCTTGGGGGTCATCTGTCACCTGGGGGTCCTCCCCCACCTCCCCCTGGTGCCACCCCCCAGTGCCATCCCTCAGGATGTCACCTTGGGGGTCACCTGGGGATCCTCCCCCACCTCACCCCAGTGCCACCCCCCGGTGCTGTCCCTCAAGATGTCACTTGGGGTGTCATCTGTCACCTGGGGGCTCATCTGTCACCTGGGGGTCCTCCCTCATCTCACCCTGGGACCCCCCCCCTCAGTGCCACCCCCTGGTGCTGTCCCTCAGGATGTCACCTTGGGGGTCACCTGGGGGTCCTCCCCCACCTCCCCTCAGTGCCACCCCCTGGTGCTGTCCCTCAGGATGTCACCTTGGGGGTCACCTGGGGTTCCTCCCCCCACCTCCCCCCAGTGCCACCCCCCGGTGCTGTCCCTCAAGATGTCACTTGGGGTGTCATCTGTCACCTTGGGGGCCATCCCTCAGGATGCCACCTCGGGGCCCTCCCCAATCTCACCCTGGGACCCCCCCCCTTGGTGCCACCCCCTGGTGCTGTCCCTCAAGATGTCACCTGGGGGTCATCTGTCACCTGGGGGTCCTCCCCCATCTCACACTGGGACCCCCCTCAGTGCTGTCCCTCAGGATGTCACCTTGGGGGTCACCTGGGGGTCCTCCCCCATCTCACCCCAGTGCCACCCCCCGGTGCTGTCCCTCAAGATGTCACTTGGGGTGTCATCTGTCACCTTGGGGGCCATCCCTCAGGATGCCACCTGGGGGTCCTCCCTCATCTCACCCTGGGACCCCCCCCTCAGTGCCACCCCCTGGTGCTGTCCCTCAGGATGTCACCTGGGGGTCACCTGGGGGCCTGGGGGTCCTCCCCCGTCTCACTGTGGGACCCTTCCTCCTAGTGCTGTCCCTCAGGATGTCACCTGGGGGGTCATCTGTCACCTTGGGGTCCTCCCCCTGGTGCCACCCCCTGGGGCCATCCCTCAGGATGTCACCTGGGGGTCCTCCCCCATCTCACACTGGGACACCCTCCCCTCGGTGCTGTCCCTCAGGATGTCACCTGGGGGGTCATCAGTCACTTGGGGACCCTCCCCCTGGTGCCACCCCCTGGTGCTGTCCCTCAGGATGTCACCTTGGGGGTCACCTGGGGGTCCTCCCCCACCTCACCCCGGTGCCACCCCCCGGTGCTGTCCCTCAAGATGTCACTTGGGGTGTCATCTGTCACCTGGGGGCTCATCTGTCACCTGGGGGTCCTCCCTCATCTCACCCTGGGACCCCCCCCTCAGTGCCACCCCCTGGTGCCATCCCTCAGGATGTCACCTTGGGGGTCACCTGGGGGTCCTCCCCCACCTCACCCCGGTGCCACCCCCCGGTGCTGTCCCTCAAGATGTCACTTGGGGTGTCATCTGTCACCTTGGGTGTCATCTGTCACCTTGGGGGTCATCTGTCACCTGGGGGTCCTCTCCCACCTCCCCCCGGTGCCGTCCCTCAGGATGTCACCTTGGGTGTCATCTGTCACCTTGGGGGTCCTCCCCTACCTCACTCTGGTGCCACCCCCTGGGGCCATCCCTCAGGATGTCACCTGGGGGTCCTCCCCCATCTCACACTGGGACACCCCCCCCTCGGTGCTGTCCCTCAGGATGTCACCTGGGGGGTCATCAGTCACTTGGGGACCCTCCCCCTGGTGCCACCCCCTGGTGCGGTCCCTCAGGATGTCACCTTGGGGGTCACCTGGGGGTCCTCCCCCACCTCACCCCAGTGCCACCCCCCGGTGCTGTCCCTCAAGATGTCACTTGGGGTGTCATCTGTCACCTTGGGTGTCATCTGTCACCTGGGGGTCCTCCCCCACCTCCCCCTGGTGCCACCCCCCAGTGCCATCCCTCAGGATGTCACCTTGGGGGTCACCTGGGGATCCTCCCCCATCTCACCTCGGTGCCACCCTCTGGTGCCATCCCTCAAGATGTCACCTTGGGGGTCCTCCCCCATCTCACACTGGGACCCCTCCCTCAGTGCCACCCCCTGGTGCCGTCCCTCAGGATGTCACCTTGGGGGTCACCTGGGGTTCTTCCCCCACCTCCCCCTGGTGCCACCCCCCAGTGCCATCCCTCAGGATGTCACCTTGTTGTCACCATGTTGTCCCCCCCCCAGCTCGTACCGGTGACCTTGGCCTTGAAGGGGCTGCCCACGATGTGGTGGGGTCCCCCGTACTTGATGGAGATGAGGTAGTTGCCGGGGGCCATGGGGGTGTAGGTGACACGGTGACCCTCGGGACACTCCACGCAGTCCAGCTTCACCTTGGAGGGGCCATCGATGGTGACAGCCAGCGCCCCCGCGCCCGCGTTCGCCGTCTTCACCAGGAACTCCGAGCAGACACCTGGGAGGGACACCCCCTGTCACCCCCTGTCACCCATTGTCACTCCCTGTCACCTCCTGTCACCCATTGTCACCCCCTGTCACCCATTGTCACCCCCTGACACCTCCTGACACCCCCTGACACATCCTCTCCCCTCCTCTCCTTCTCTCTCCTCCTGTCACCCCCTGATACCCCCTGTCACCCTGTCACCTCCTGACACCTCCTGTCACCCCCTGTCACCTTCTGACACCTCCTTGTCACCCCATCACCCCCTGTCACCTCCTGTCACCCCCTGTCACCTTCTGACACCTCCTTGTCACCCCATCACCCCCTGTCACCTCCTGTCACCCCCTGTCACCTCCTCTCCTTCTCTCTCCTCCTGTCACCTCCTGTCACCCCCTCTTACCTTCTGACACCTCCTGTCACCCCCCGACACCTCCTGTCACCCCTTGTCACCTTCTGTCACCTCCTGTCGCCTCCTCTCACCTCCTGACACCTCCTGTCACCCCCTGTCACCTTCTGACACCTCCTGTCACCCCTTATCACCCCCTATCACCTCTTGTCACCTCCTGTTACCTCCTGTCACCTCCCGTCACCTCCTGTCACCTCGTGTCACCCATTGTCACCCCCTGACACCTCCTGTCATGCCCTGACACCCCCTGTCACCTCCTCTTACCTCCTGTCACCTCCTGTCACCCCCTGTCACCCCCTGTCACCCCGTTACCTTCTGACACCTCCCGTCACCTCCTGTCACCTCCTGTCACCTTCTGTCACCTCCTGACACCCCCTCTCACCCCTCTCACCACCCCCCCATGGCCACCATGCTGCCACCACCCCCCTATGGCCATGACCTCCCCATGGCCACCACACTGCCACCACACTGTCACCACACTGTCACCATGCTGTCACCATGCTACCACCACACTGTCACCACCCCCCATGGCCACCCCATGGCCACCACCCCCCAAGGCCACCATGCTGCCACCACCCCCCCCATGGCCACTACTCTGCCACCAAGCTTCCACCATGCTGCCACCAGCTCCCCATGGCCACCACACTGTCACCATGCTGCCACCACCCCCCCATGGCCACCACACCCCAAGGCCACCATGCTGCCACCATCTCCCCATGGCCACCATGCTGTCACCACACTGTCACACCCCCCATGGCCACCCCATGGCCACCACACTGCCACCACACTGCCACCATGCTGCCACCACCCCCCATGGCCACCACGCTGTCACACCCCCCCATGGCCACCATGCTGCCACCACACTGTCACCATGCTGCCACCACACTGCCACCACCCCCACTATGGCCACCATCCCCCCATGGCCACTACTCTGCCACCAAGCTTCCACCATGATGCCACCAGCTTCCCATGGCCACCACACTGTCACCATGCTGCCACCACCTCCCTATGGCCACCACCCCCCATGGCCACCACACCCCAAGGCCACCATGCTGTCACCATGCTGCCACCACCCCCCCTATAGCCACCACCCCCCATGGCCACCCCATGGCCACCACCCCCCATGGCCACCATGCTGCCACCACCCCCCATGGCCACCATGCTGTCACCATGCTGCCACCAGCCCCCCTATGGCCACCACCCCCCATGGTCACCCCATGGCTACCAAACCCCATGGCCACCACGCTGTCACACCCCCCCATGGCCACCATGCTGCCACCACACTGTCACCATGCTGCCACCACCCCCCTATGGCCATGATCTCCCCATGGCCACCACACTGTCACCATGCTGTCACCATGCTGTCACACCCCCCATGGCCACCATGCTGCCACCATCTCCCCATGGCCACCGTGCTGCCACCATCCCCCCCGTGTCCCCCTCCCCGTGTCCCCTCCCGGGTGCTGTCACCTGTCAGGCCACCCTCCAGGCCGGGTCCGTAGGCGGTGACAAGTCCAGGGTCCCCCTGGCCCTGGTCCCCAACCCGGATGTTGAAGGGGCTCCCGGGGACGCGGCGCCCGTTGAACCGGAGGTCGATGGAGTGAACCCCGTTCTCCCGGGGCAGGAACCCCACCGAGACCTTGTCTGGGGACAGGGGACATGGGGACACACGTGGGGACACTGCTGACACACAGATGCCTGGCCCCATGTTCCTAATGTCCCCCCTGTCCTCATGTCCCCAATGTCCCCGTGTCTTCATGGCTGTTCTCCTGGGGCAGGAACCCCACCGAGACCTTGTCTGGGGACAGGGGACATGGGGACACACGTGGGGACACTGCTGGCACACAGACACCCGGCCCCATGTCCCTAATGTCCCCCCTGTCCTCGTGTCCCCAATGTCCCTGTGTCCTTATGTCCCCAATGTCCCCCCTGTCCACAATGTCCCCAATGTTCCTGTGTCCTCACGTCCCCATGTCCCCAGTGTCCCCCCTGTCCCAATGTCCCCCCTGTCCCCAATGTCCCCGTGTCTTCATGGCTGTTCTCCCACAGGAGGAACCCCACTGAGACCTTGTCTGGGGACAGGGGACATGGGGACACACGTGGGGACACTGCTGGCACACAGACACCCGGCCCCATGTTCCTCTGGCCCTCTGGACCTGTGTCCCCATGTCCCCAATGTCCCCGTGTCCTCACAGCTGTTCTCCCACAGGAGGAACCCTACCAAGACCTTGGCTGGGGACACCATGGCAATTGTCACCCCCTGTGTCCATGTCCCCAATGTCCCCTTACCTGTGTCCATGTCACACATGTAGCACTGTCCCCGTGATGTCCCCAATGTCCCCACTGTCCCCATACCTGTGTCCATGTCACAGATGTAGCACTGTCCCTGTTATGTCCCCAATGTCCCCAATGTCCCCATGATGTCCCCATACCTATGTCCATGTCACAGACGTAGCACTGTCCCCAATGTCCCTGTGATGTCCCCATGATGTCCCCAATGTCCCCAATGTCCCCATACCTGTGTCCATGTCACAGACGTAGCACTGTCCCTGTGATGTCCCCAATGTCCCCAATGTCCCCATACCTGTGTCCATGTCACACACCTAGCACTGTCCCTGTGATGTCCCCAATGTCCCCATGATGTCCCCAATGTCCCCATGATGTCCCCATACCTGTGTCCATGTCACACACGTAGCACTGTCCCCAATGTCCCCATGATGTCCCCAATGTCCCCATACCTGTGTCCATGTCACACACGTAGCACTCCTCCACGCTGCCCCCCGGGGTTTGCACTTTGGCATCGATGACCCCGCGGGCTCCGTTCAGCTGCACCCCAAGAGCCACCGGCTGGTGCAGTGCCACCCCCTCCTGGGGACAGGGACACCCTGTCACACGCCGGCCACGCGGGTGGCACTGGGGTGACACAGAGGTGACACAGGGGGAGCATAGAGGTGACATCGAGTGGCACTGAGGTGACACAGGGTGGCACAGGGGTGACGTTGGGTGACATAGAGGTGACACAGGTGACACAGGGTGGCACTTGGGTGACATAGAGGTGACACAGGGTGGCAGAGGTGACATCAGGTGGCACAGAGGTGACACAGGGTGGCACTTGGGTGACATAGAGGTGACACAGGGTGGCACAGAGGTGACATTGGGTGACACAGAGGTGACACAGGGTGGCACTTGGGTGACATAGAGGTGGCACAGGGGTAGCACTTGGGCGACAGGGTGGCACAGAGTTGACATTGGGTGGCACAGAGGTGACACAGGGTGGCACAGAGGTGACATTGGGTGACATAGAAGTGACACAGGTTGGCACAGGGGTAGCACTTGGGTGACACAGAGGTGACATCGGGTGGCACAGAGGTGACATTGGGTGGCACAAGGTGACACAGGTTGGCACAGGGGTGACATTGGGTGACACAGGGTGGCACAGATGTGACACAGGTTGGCACAGGGGTAGCACTTGGGTGACAGGGTGGCACAGAGGTGACATTGGGTGACATAGAAGTGACACAGGTTGGCACGGGTGGCACTTGGGTGACAGGGTGGCACAGAGGTGACATTGGGTGACACAGAGGTGACACGGGTGGCACTTGAGTGACATTGGGTGACACAGAGGTGACATTGGGTGACATAGAAGTGACACAGGTTGGCACAGGGGTGGCACTTGGGTGACACAGGGTGACACAGAGGTGACATTGGGTGGCACAGAGGTGACATTGGGTGACACAGGGTGGCACAGAGGTGACATTGGGTGACATAGAAGTGACACAGGCTGGCACAGGGGTGGCACTTGGGTGACAGGGTGGCACAGAGGTGGCACTTGGGTGACACAGGGTGACATTGGGTGACACAGGGTGGCACAGAGGTGACATTGGGTGACATAGAAGTGACACAGGTTGGCACAGGGGTGGCACTTGGGCGACAGGGTGACACAGAGGTGACATTGGGTGACATAGAAGTGGCACAGGGGTGGCACTTGGGTGACACAGAGGTGACATCGGGTGGCACAGAGCTGACATTGGGTGGCACAAGGTGACACAGGTTGGCACAGGGGTGCCATTGGGTGGCACAGAGGTGGCACTTGGGTGACACAGGGTGGCACAGGTGACATCAGGTGGCACAGAGGTGTCACAGGTTGGCACAGGGGTAGCACTTGGGTGACAGGGTGACACAGAGGTGACATTGGGTGACATAGAACTGACACAGGGGTGGCACTTGGGTGACACAGGGTGGCACAGAGGTGACATTGGGTGGCACAGAGGTGACACAGGGTGGCACTTGGGTGACACAGAGGTGACATTGGGTGACATAGAGGTGACACAGGGTGGCACAGGGGTGGCACAGAGGTGACATTGGGTGACACAGAGGTGACATCGGGTGGCACTTGGATGACACAGGGTGGCACTTGGGTAACACAGGGTGGCACAGGGGTGACACAGGGTGGCATAGAGGTGACACAGGTTGGCACAGGGGTGGCACTTGGGTGACACTGGGTGGCACAGAGGTGACACAGGGTGGCATAGAGGTGACATTGGGTGACAAAGGGCACAGGGGTTGCACAGAGGTGACATTGGGTGGCAGTGGGTGACAGGGGGTGACACTGTGTGTCCCCATACCTGGAGGCTGGTGACACTGAGTGACAGGGGGTGACAGGGAGTGACACTGGGTGACACTGGGTGACACTGTGTCCCCCTGTACCTGGAGGTTGGTGACACTGGCTGACAAGGGGTGACACTGGGTGGCAGGGGGTGGCACTGGGTGACATTAGGTGACACTGGGTGACATGGGGTGACCAGGGTGACAGCAGTGTCCCTGTACCTGCAGGTTGGTGACACTGAGTGACATTGGGTGACACAGGGTGGCAGTGGGTGACAGGGGGTGACACTGGGTGACCAAGGTGACACTGTGTGTCCCCATACCTGCAGGTCGGTGACACAGGGTGACAGTGGGTGGCAGTGGGTGACACTGGGTAACACAGGGTGGCAGGGGGTGGCACTGGGTGTCCTTATGCAGGTTGGTGACACTGGGTGACATGGGGTGACATGGGGTGACAGTGGTTGACAGTGGGTGACAATGGGTGACACTGTGTCCCCATATCTGGAGGTTGGTGACACTGGGTGACACGGGGTGACACTGGGTGACATGGGGTGACACTGGGTGACACTGGGTGACATGGGGTGGCAGTGGGTGACACTGGGTGACACTGGGTGACATGGGGTGACACAGGGTGACAGTGGGTGACACCGTGTCTCCCCGTACCTGGAGGTTGGTGACACTGAGTGACATGGGGTGACACTGGGTGACATGGGGTGACACGGGGTGGCAGTGGGTGACACAGGGTGGCAGTGGGTGACAGTGGGTGACACCGTGTCCCCCCGTACCTGGAGGTTGGTGACACTGAGGCGCTGGGCGTCGTCGGAGCGGGAGGCGATGGGCACCACGAAGGGGCTGTCGGGGATGTGCTCCTCGTTGAACTTGATGGAGACCTCGTAATCCCCTGGGGACACCGGAGGGGGCTCAGCCACTGCCTGGGGACAGCACCCCACGGGGGGACATCCACAGGGACACCCAGAGAGGGGACACCCCCTGGGGACAGTCAGAGAGGGGACATGCCACAGGGGACGTCTCCAGGGACACCCCCAGGGGACACCTCCAGGGACACCCAGAGAGGGGACCAAGGGGGCAGTCAGGGGACACCCAGAGAGGGGACACCCCCAGGGGACACCCAGAGAGGGGACACCCCCCCAGGGGACAGTCAGGGGACACCCAGAAAGGGGACACCCCCAGGGGACACCCAGAGAGGGGACCCAGAGGACAGTCAGAGAGGGGACATCCCACAGGGACACCCCCCAAAGAGACACCCAGAGAGGGGACACCCCCCCAGGGGACACCCCCAGGGGACAGTCAGGGGACACCCAGAGGGGGGACCAAGGGGACAGTCAGAGGACACCCAGAAAGGGGACACCCCCAGGGGACACCCCACAGGGGACACCCCCCAAAGAGACACCCAGAGAGGGGACCCAGAGGACACCCAGAGAGAGGACACCCCCACAGGGGACACCCCCTCCAAAGGGACATCCAGAGAGGGGACACCCCACAGGGGACACTCCCAGGGACACCCAGAGAGGGGACACCCAGAGAGGGGACATCCCACAGGGGACACCCCCCAAAGAGACACCCAGAGAGGGAACACCCCCCCAGGGGACACCCCCAGGGGACAGTCAGGGGACACCCTCTGGGGGACATCCCACAGGGGACACCCCCAGGGACACCCAGAGAAGGGACACCCCTTGGGGGACATCCCACAGGGGACACCCAGAGAGGGGACACCCCCCCCAAAGGGACATCCAGAAAGGGGACACCCCCCCCAGGGGACACTCCCAGGGGACAGTCAGGGGACACCCAGAGAGGGGACACCCCTTGGGGGACATCCCACAGGGGACAACCCCCCCCAGGGGACAATCAGGGGACACCCAGAGAGAGGACACCCCCAGGGGACACCCCCAGGGGACACCCCACAGGGGACACCCCCTGAAGGGACACCCAGAGAGGGGACACCCAGAAAGGGGGGATGGGGGGGTGGCATCTGGGGGGGTTCAAGAGAGATTCAGAGGGGTCTGGGGGGGCTCAGGGGGGGGTCCTGGGAGGTCTGCAGGGGTTAAAGGGGGTTCAGGGGGGGTCCAGAGGGGTCTGGGGGGGTCAGGGGGGGATTCAGGGGGGGTCAGTGGGGAGTCTGAGGGGGTCAAGGGGGTTTCAGGGGGGTCCAGGAGGGGTTCGGAGGGGTTTGGGGGGGTTCAGGGGGGTGTGGGGGGGTCCTTTGAGATCTGCAGGGGTCAGGGGTGGCTCTGGGGGTCTGGGGGGTGATGGGGGGTCTGGGGGGTGATGGGGGTCTGGGGAGGTCTGGGGGTGATGGGGTCTGGGGGATGATGGGGGGGTCAGGGGGATGATGTGGGGGTCTGGGGGGTGATGTCGGGGTCTGGGGGGGTCTGGGGGGTGATGTCGGGGTCTGGGGGGGTCTGGGGGGTGATGGGGGGGTCTGGGGGATGATGTGGGGGTCTGGGGGGCAATGGGGGTCTGGGGGGTGATGTGGGGGTCAGGGGGATGATGGGGGGGTCAGGGGGGGTCTGGGGGGGTGATGTGGGGGTCTGGGGGGGTGATGGAGGGGTCTGGGGGGTGATGTGGGGGTCTGGGGGGTGATGGGGGGGTCTGGGGGGTGATGTGGGGGTCAGGGGGGGTCTGGGGGGTGATGGGGGGGTCTGGGGGGTTATGGGGGGTCTGGGGGGTGATGTGGGGGTCAGGGGGATGATGGGGGGGTCAGGGGGGGTCTGGGGGGGTGATGTGGGGGTCTGGGGGGGTGATGGAGGGGTCTGGGGGGTGATGTGGGGGTCTGGGGGGTGATGGGGGGGTCTGGGGGGTGATGTGGGGGTCAGGGGGATGATGTGGGGTTCAGGGGGGGTCTGGGGGGGCACGCACCGGGTTCCTGTACGAGGTAGGAGACCCCACAGGACCCGTCCTTGCGGTCCTCGAAGGCGATCTCAGCTTTGCTGGGACCCTCGACAGCGATGGAGAGACCCCCAGCCCCCGCCTCCCGTGTCCAGATGCTGAACTCAGCTTTGGGGAGGGGGCACGGGGGTCACCGGGGGGCAGGGGAGGGGACACGACCCCCCATGGACCCCCCCTCAAAAGCACCCATCACCCCCATCTCACATGCACCCCATGTCCCCCCCCTCTTCCCATCCCTCCCATTCCTTCCCCCCATCTCCCCCCTCCCCAAATCTCCCCTTCCCCTCCTCCCCATCCCCTCCCCATTCCCCAATCCCCCCCAACCCCTCCCCATCCCCTTTCCCCCCTCCCCATCCCATTTCCCTCCCCCTCCCCATCCCACCCCAAATCCCCCCATCCCCCCCCACCCCAAATCCCCCCTCTTCCCCATCCCCCCATCCCCTAATTCCCCCCATCCCCCTTCTCCCCATCCCCCCCATCCCCTCCCCATCTCCCCCTCCCCAAACTCCCCCTCCTTCCACCCCCTCCCCAAGTCTCCCCCCCTCCCCATTATCCTCCTTTCCCTGTTCCCCCCCATCCCCAAATCCCCTCCCCAAATCCCCCTCCTCCCCATCCCCCCATCTCCTCCCCACCCCCCAATCCCCCCCTATCCCCTCCCCAAATCCCCCCTCCTCCCCATCCCCCTTCTCCCCAATGCCCCCCATCCCCTCCCCATCTCCCCCTCCCCAAATCCCCCCTCCTCTCCATCCCCCCATCCCCTCCCCATCCCCCAATCCCCCCCCAAGTCTCCCCCCCCTCCCCATTACCCCCCTTCCCCATTACCCCCCATCCCCCCCTCCCCAAACCCCACCTCCTCCCCATCCCCTGCATCCCCTCCCCATTTCCCCCCTCCCCAAATCCCCCCCTCTCCATCCCCCTTCTCCCCAATGCCCCCCATCCCCTCCCCATTTCCCAATCCCCTCCCCATCCCCCCCTCCCCATTATCCCCTTCCTTGTTCCCCCATCCTCCCCATCCCCCAATACCCCCCCTCCCCAAATCCCCTCTCCTCCCCATCCCCCTCCTCCCCATCCCCCCCCATCCCCTCCCCATTTCCCAACCCCCTCCCCATATCCCCCTCCCCAAATCCTCCCTTCTCCCCATCCCCCCCATCCCCTCCCCATCTCCCCCTCCCCAAACTCCCCCTCCTTCCACCCCCTCCCCAAGTCTCCCCCCCCTCCCCATTATCCTCCCTTCCCTGTTCCCCCCCATCCCCAAATCCCCTCCCCAAATCCCCCTCCTCCCCATTCCCCCCATCTCCTCCCCACCCCCCAATCCCCCCCTATCCCCTCCCCAAATCCCCCTCCTCCCCATCCTCCCCATCCCCAATCGCCCCCCATATCCCCCTCCCCAAATCCTCCCTCCTCCCCATCCCCCTTCTCCCCAATGCCCCCCCATCCCCTCCCCATCTCCTCCCCAAATCCCCTCCTCTCCATCCCCCATCCCCTCCCCCATCCCCCAATCCCCAAGCCCCCTCCCATTACCCTTCCCCATTACTCCCCAATCCTCCCCAAATCCCCTCCTCCCATCCTGCATCCTCCCCATTTCCTCCCCAAATCCTCCCCATCCCTTCTCCCCAATGCCCCCATCCTCCCCCATTTACCAATCCCCCATCTCCTCCCCAAATCCCTCCTCCCCATCCTCCCCATCCCCCAGTCTCCCCCCAAGTCTCCCCCCCCTCCCCATTACCCCCCTTCCCCAATCCCCCCCATCCCCCCCCCTCCCCAAATCCCCCCTTCTCCCTATCCCCCCATCCCCTCCCCATCCCCCTTCTCCCCAATCCCCCCCATCCCCTCCCCATTTCCCAATCCCCATCCCACCCCACCCCAAATCCCCCTCCTCCCCATCCCTCACATCCCCCTCCTCCCCAATCCCCCCCCATCCCCTCCCCATCTCCCCCTCCCCAAATCCTCTCTCCTCCCCATCCCCCCCTCCCCTTTATCCCCCCTTCCTTGTTCCCCCCACCCCCTCCCCAAATCCCCTCTCCTCCCTATCCCCCTCCTCCCCATCCCCTGCATCCCCTCCCCATCCCCCAATCCCCCCCCACCCCAAATCCTCCCTCCTCCCCATCCCCCTTCTCCCCAATGCCCCCCCATCCCCTCCCCATTTCCCAATCCCCTCCCCATCGCCCCCTCCCCAAATCCTCCCTCCTCCCCATCCCCCCCTCCCCATTATCCCCCCTTCCTTGTTCCCCTCCATCCCCTCCCCATCCCCCAATCCCCCCCCCACCCCCACCCCAAATCCCCCTCCCACCCTCTCCCCACCCCCTCCCCAAATCCCCCCTCCTCCCCATCCCCCCCTATCCCCCTCCATCCCCTCCCTATTCCCCAATATCCCCTCACCCCCTCCCCAAATCCCCTCTCCTCCCCATCCCCTGCATCCCCTCCCCATTTCCCAATCCCCATCTCCCCCCTCCCCAAATCCCCCCTCCCACCCCCTAATTCCTCATCCCCTCCTCCCCATCCCCTCCCCATCCCCCAAATCCCCCCTCCTCCCCATCCCCCATTACCCCCCCACCCCAAATCCCCCTCCCACCCCCTCCCCAATCCCCCCACCCCCTCCCCATCCCCCATCTCCCCCCACCCCAAATCTCCCCTCCCCATCCCCCACCCCCAACCCCACCCCAAATCCTCCCCACCCTCCCCATCCCCTGCATCCCCTCCCCATCCCCCTTCCCCCAATCCCCCCCACACCCCCACCCCAATCCCCCCATCCCCTCCCCATCCCCCACTACCCCCCCACCCCAAATCCCCCCTCCCCATCCCCTCCCCACCCCCTCCCCATCCCCCCGTACCTGGTACCCCCGCCACCCCTCTCTGCAGTCCGGTGCCCCCCGCCCGCACTTTGTGGGCCCCCCCCTCTCCCAGGGGTCCCACGGTGAACTGGAAGGGGCTGCCGGGCACGTGCTGCCCGCGGTACTTGACGCTGACGATGTGCGGACCCATCTCCTGCGGGACGAACCGGACCCGGTACGACCCCCCCGAACCCCCCTCCAGAACCTCCGCAGCGAACCCCTCACCCGAGGGGCTCCGAACCTGAGCTGAGAGCTCCTGGGGGGCCGCCTCGCCTGGGGGGGGGACACAGAGAGAGAGAGAGAGGTAAAGGGGGGACCCCCGAACCTCCCGAACCTCCCGAACCTCCCGAACCTCCCGAACCGGGAACCGCACCCCCCAGGAATGGGGAAGGCTCAGAATGGGGGAGTCATGAAAGGGGAAACCAAGCACCCCCCCGGAATGGGAAACCCCAAAAAGGGAACCCCAAAAGGGGCACCCCCGGAATGGGAAGCCTCAAAAGGGGCACCCCCAAAAAGGGAACCCCCCGAATGGGGCACCCCAAAAGGGACACCCCCGGAATGGGAAACCCCAAAAGGGAAACCCCGGAATGGGAAACCCCAAAAGGGGCACCCCTAAAAGGGACACCCCCAGAATGGGGCAGTCCCGAAATGGGAAACCCCAAGAGGGGCACCCCCAAAAAGGGAAGCCTCAAAAAGGGAACCCCCAAAAATGGAAACCCCAGAACGGGCACCCCCAAAATGGGCACCCCCAAAATGGGAAACCCCGGAATGGGAAGCCCCAAAAGGGGCACCCCCAAAATGGGGCAGTCCCGAAATGAGAAACCTCAAGAGGGGCACCCCCAAAAGGGGCACCCCCCAAAGGGGCACCCCCGGAATGGGAAGCCCCAAAAGGGGCACCCCTAAAAGGGGCACCCCCAGAATGGGGCAGTCCCGAAATGAGAAACCTCAAGAGGGGCACCCCCAAAAAGGGAACCCCCAAAATGGGAAACCCCGGAATGGGAAGACCCCAAGAAGGACACCCCCAGATTGGGCACCCCCAAAAGGGGCACCCCCAGAATGAGCGCCCCTAAAAAGGGAAACCCCGGAATGGGAAGACCCCAAAATGGGCACCCCCAAAAGGGGCACCCCCGGAATGGGAAACCCCAAGAGGGGCACCCCCAAAAAGGGAACCCCGAAAATGAGCACCCCCAGAATGGAGTAGCCCCCCCGCACCCTTCCTGTCCCCCTCCTGCAACCCCCCCGGACCCCCCCTACAACCCCTCCACCCCCCCGCACCCATCCCGCACCCCCCCACCCCCCATCTTCCATCCGCAACCCCCCGCACCCCCCATGTCCCCTCCCGCACCCCCCCCGATCCCTCCACCCCCCAGCACCCATCCCGCATCCCCCCCCGCACCCTTCCTGTCCCCCTCCCGCACCCCCCATATCCCCCTCCTGCACCCCCCCGGACCCCTTCTACAGCCCCCCCGCCCCCCCGCACCCCATATGTACCCCCCGCACCCCCATTCACCCCTTTCCCTCCTGAGCCCCCTCCACCCCCCCACCCCTATCCCGCACCCATCCCGCACCCCCCTGCACCCTCCATGTCCCCCTCCTGCACCCCCCCGGACCCCTCCACCCCCCTGCGCCCATCCCGCACCCCTCCCGCACCCCCCCACACCCCATCTTCCCTGCACCCCCCTGCACCCCCCATGTCTCCCCCCCGCATCCCCCCGGACCCCCCTTACAGCCCCCCCCCGACCCCTCCACCCCCCCGCACCCATCCCGCACCCCCCATGTCCCCATCCCACCCCCCTCCTACACCCCCCTGCACCCCATCTTCCACCTGCACCCCCCGCACCCTTCCTGTCCCCCTCCCGCACCCCCCCATGTCCCCCCCCCGCATCCTCCCGGACCCCCCTTACAGCCCCCCCGACCCCTCCAGCCCCCTGCACCCATCCCGCATCCCCCCCCCGCACCCTTCCTGTCCCCCTCCCGCACCCCCAGACCCCTCCACCCCCCCCACG
Organism: Archilochus colubris; assembly: GCA_023079485.1. Classification (NCBI taxonomy): domain Eukaryota; kingdom Metazoa; phylum Chordata; class Aves; order Apodiformes; family Trochilidae; genus Archilochus; species Archilochus colubris. The sequence goes on along the minus strand of CM041083.1, from coordinate 237,613 downwards.
CCCTCCCTGCACCCATCCCGCACCCCCCATGTCCCCATCCCACCCCCCTCCCACACCCCCTGCACCCCCATGTCCCCTCGCATCCCCTGGACCCCCTTACAGTCCCCCTGACCACCCCCACCCATCTCACAACCCCACCCCCATGTCCCCCGCACCTCCCCGCACCCCCATGTCCCCATCCTGTCATCATCCCACCCTCTCCTGCACCCCCCATGTCCCCCGCATCCCCCGGACCCCCTTACAGTGCCCCCGACCCCTCCACCCCCCCGCACCCATCCCGCATCCCCCCCCCACACCCCCCATGTCCCCCCCCCGCATCCCCCCGGACCCCCCTTGCCCCCCCCCCCGCACCCCCATGTCCCGCAGCACCCACCCTCCTGAGCTCTGCTGAGGGTCCCGAAGGCTCCGAGGCCCTCTCGGGGCAGGAAGGTTCCGAAGCCCCCCGGGAAGGGGTCCCCCCCCACGCGGGTGCTCTCCTCCACCCGCACCTCCCGCGTGGTTTCCCCCCCCCGCGTTTTGCTGATCTCGGTCCTCTCGGTGCGGGTGTAGGTGTGGCTGCTGCGCGTGACGCTGCGGGACAGCCGCTCCTGGGCTGTCACCGTCTGGAACCAGGAGCCTGGGGACACCGGGACACCCCGTGGGACACCGGGACACCGTGGGGGACAGGGGGACAATGTGGGGGACATGGGGACACGGGGACAACGTGGGAGACGGGGAGATGGGGACACGGGGACATGGGGGGGACAGGGGGACACCGTGTGGGACAGGGGGACACGGGGATAATGTGGGGGACAGGGGGACACGGGGGGGACACAGGGACACAGGAGGGACAGGGACAACGTGTGGGACAGGGGGACACGGGGGGACATGGGGACAGGGGGACACCGTGGGGGACAGGGGACATGGGGGACAGGGGGATGACGGGGACAATGGGGACAGGGGGACACGGGGGACAGGGGGACACGGGGACAGGGGGACAGGGACACCGGGACATGGGGACACGGGGACAATGTGGGGGACACGGGGACATGGGGGGGGACAGGGGGACACGGGGACACTGCGTGGGACAGGGGGACACCGTGGGGGACAGGGGGACAGGGGGGGAACATGGGGACATGGGGACACCGTGTGGGACAGGGGGACAATGTGGGGGACATGGGGACACCGCATGGGACACGGAGACATGGGGACAATGTGGGGGACAGGGGGAAAATGGGGGGACACCGTGTGGGACACCGGGACACCGTGTGGGGCAGGGGGACATGGGGACACTGCGTGGGACAGGGGGACACGGGGGGGACACGGGGACAATATGTGGGACAGGAGGACAGGGGGACACCGCGTGGGACAGGGGGACACGGGGGGGACACAGGGACACCGCGTGGGACAGGGGGACATGGGGACAATGTGGGGGACGGGGGGAGATGGGGACACTGCGTGGGACAGGGGGACACAGGGACATGGGGGGGACACGGGGACACCGTGTGGGACAGGGGGAAAATGTGGGGGACATGGGGACACTGCGGGGGACAGGGGGGGACAGGGGGACAACGCATGAGACAGGGGGACATGGGGACACCATGGGGGACAGGGAGACAGGGGACACCGTGTGGGACACGGGGACACCGTGGGGGACAGGGGGACACAGGGACAATGTGGGGGACAGGGGGACAGGGGGGGACAGGGGGACAACGTGTGAGACAGGGGGACAGGGGACATGGGGGGACACAGGGACATGGGGACACCGCGTGGGACAGGGGTACATGGGGGGGACACGGGGACACCGCATGGGACACATGGACAGGGGGGGACATGGAGGGACACGGGGACACCGTGGGGGACAGGGGGACAGGGGGGGACAGGGGGACACAGGGACACCATGTGGGACAGGGAGACACCGTGGGGGACAGGGGGGGACATGGGGACACAGGGACAATGTGGGGGACAGAGGGACATGGGGGGACAGGGGGACAGGGGGACAACGTGTGGGACAGGGGGACATGGGGACACTGCGTAGGACAGGGGGACACGGGGGGGACAGGGGGACACCATGGGGGACACGGGGACAATGTGGGGGACAGGGGGAGATGGGGACACCGCGTGGGACAGGGGGACAGGGGGGGACATGGGGACACCGTGTGGGACATGGGGAAAATGGGGGGACACCGTGTGGGACAACACATGGGACATGGGGACACCGGGACACCGCGTGGGACAGGGGGACATGGGGACAATGTGTGGGACGGGGACAGGGAGGGACACGAGGACAACGTGTGGGACAGGGGGACAGGGAGGGACATGGGGGGACATGGGGACACCGTGTGGAACAGGGGAAAATGGGGGGGCACCGCGTGGGACACGGAGACACCAGGACAATGTGTGGGACACCAGGACACCACGTGGGACAGGGGGACATGGGGGGACACAGGGACACCGTGTGGGACAGGGGGACACCGGGGCAGGGGGACACAGGGACATGGGGACAGCGTGAAGGACATGGGGACAAGGGGATATGGGACAGGGAGGGACACGGGGACAGCAGGACAATGAGTGGGACAGGGGGACACCGTGTGGGACAGGGGGACACCAGGACACTGCGTGGGACATGGGGACAGGGGGACACCATGTGGGGCACAGGGACACCGTGTGGGACAGGGGAACATGAGGGGACACGGGGACAGCGGGACAACGTGTGGGACACGGGGACAGAGGTGACATGGGACACCTGTGGGACATGGGGACACCAGGACACTGTGGATGACATGGGGACATAAGGACACTGGGACAACGTGTGGGACAGGGGGACACCATGTGGGGGACAGGGGGACACTGTGTAGGACAGCAGGACAGGGGGATATGGGATAGGGAGGGACATGGGGACACCGGTGGGACATGAGGACAGGGGGGGACACAGGGAGAGGGGGATGTGGGGACATGGGGACAATGGGGACATGGGGACAATGGGGACATGGGGATATGGGGACAGGGGGGGAACAGGAGGACATGGGGATATGGGGACATTGGGGACATGGGGATATGGGGACACAGGGACATGGGGACACCGTGTGGGACAGGGGACACGGTGGTGGTGTTGGGGTGGTGGCAGCAGGGGGTGGCATTGTGGGGACTCAGGGACAGCCACAGGGGGTGGAGATCAGAGCTGGAGACCCCGGGAACTGTGACTGTCCCCAAACCCTGTGGGGAGGAGGAGGAGGAGGAGGAGGAGGAGGAGGAGGAGAAGGAGAAGGAGAAGGAGAAGGAGAAGGAGAAGGAGAAGGAGAAGGAGAAGGAGAAGGAGAAGGAGAAGGAGGAGAAGGAGGAGGAGGAGGAGGAGGAGGAGAAGGAGAAGGAGAAGGAGAAGGAGAAGGAGAAGGAGAAGGAGAAGGAGGAGAAGGAGGAGGAGGAGGAGGAGGAGGAGGAGGAGGAGGAGGAGAAGGAGGAGGAGGAGGAGGAGGAGGAGGAGGAGGAGGAGAAGGAGAAGAAGGAGAAGGAGGAGGAGAAGGAGAAGGAGAAGGAGGAGTAAGAGGGGAGAAGGGAGAGAAGGTTGAGAAGGTGAAGGGGATTGAGGAGGTGGCTGAGGAGGAGGAGAAGGCTCAGGAGGAGAAGATTGAGGAGAAGGATGAGAAGGAAAGGGTTAAGGAGAAGGTGGAGAAGGTTGAGGAGAGGGTGGGGAAGGTGAAGGAGGTTGAGAAGGGGGAGAAGAAGGTTAAGGAGAAGGTGGAGAAGGAGGAAAAGGTTGAGGAGAAGGTTGGGAAGGTGAAGGAAGAGAGGACTGAGGAGGAGGAGAAGGTTCAGGAGAAGGTGGAGAAGAAGGTGGAGAAGGGGGAGAGGGTGGAGGAGGCAAAGGTTGTGAAGAACGTTGAGGTGGAGTTGAGGTGGCTGAGAAGGAGGAGAAGGCTCAGGAGGAGAAGAATGAGAAGGTTGAGGAGAGGAAGTTGGAAAAGGTTGAGGAGAAGGTTGGGCAGAAGGAGCATGGTGATGGTGGTGGTGTTGGTGTTGGTGGTGGTGTTGGTGTTGGTGTTGTTGGTGTTGGTGTTGTTGGTGTTGGTGCTGGTGGTGTTGGTGCTGGTGTGGTGTTGGTGCAGGTGTTGGTGGTGTTGGTGGTGTTGTTGTTGGTGGTGTTGTTGTTGGTGTTGTTGTTGGTGGTGGTGTTGTTGGTGGTGGTGTTGGTGTTGGTGTTGTTGTTGGTGTTGTTGGTGTTGGTGCTGTTGTTGGTGTTGTTGTTGGTGTTGGTGTTGTTGTTGGTGTTGTTGGTGGTGGTGTTGGTGTTGGTGTTGGTGGTGTTGTTGGTGTTGTTGGTGCTGTTGGTGTTGGTGTTGTTGGTGTTGTTGGTGTTGGTGTTGGTGTTGGTGGTGTTGTTGGTGTTGTTGGTGCTGTTGGTGTTGTTGGTGTTGGTGTTGTTGGTGCTGTTGGTGTTGTTGGTGTTGTTGGTGTTGGTGTTGGTGGTGTTGGTGTTGTTGGTGGTGGTGTTGGTGGTGTTGTTGGTGTTGTTGGTGTTGTTGTTGATGTTGGTGGTGTTGGTGTTGGTGTTGGTGTTGTTGGTGTTGGTGTTGGTGTTGTTGTTGGTGTTGTTGGTGTTGTTGGTGTTGGTGTTGTTGTTGGTGGTGTTGTTGGTGCTGTTGTTGGTGTTGTTGTTGGTGTTGTTGTTGGTGTTGGTGGTGTTGTTGGTGTTGTTGTTGGTCAGTCCCTACCTGGGATCTTGAGGCTGAGGTCACAGGTGCTTCCCACCGAGGCGATGGCGGGCGCCTGGGGACGCCGGGTGATGCTTTCCCGCAGCCGCCCCTCTCCTGTCACCTTCACTGTGAAGGGGCTCCCTGGGGACACAGGGGACAACCCGCTCGTCCTGGCCATGGACACGGCCACCACCCTCTCCTGGCCATGGTCATGGTGACCATCTCATCCCAACCATGACCATGGTCACCACCTCATCCCTTCCATGGCCACGGCCACCACCCCCTCCTGGCCATGACCGGGGCCACCACCCCCTCCAGGTGATGGTCATGGTGACCATCTCATCCCAGTCATGACCACAGCCACCATCCCCTCCTGGCCATGGCCAAGGCCACCATCCCCTCCTGACCATGGTCATGGTGACCATCACATCCCAACCATGGCCATGGTCAACACCTCATGCCGGCCATGGTCATCCCAAGGCCACCACCCCCTCCTGGCCATGGTCATGGTGACCACCTCATCCCTTCCATGACCAAGGCCACCACCCCCTCCTGGCCATGACTGAGGCCACCATCCCCTCCTGGCCATGGCCACGGTGACCATCTCATCCCAACCATGACCATGGTCACTACCTCATCCCGGCCAAGGTCATCCCAAGGCCACCACCCCCTCCTGGCCATGGTCATCCCAAGGCCACCATCCCATCCTGGCCATGACCAAGGCCATCAGCTCATCCTGGCCATGGTCATGGTCACCACCTCATCCCAGTCATGACCATGGCCACCATCCCCTCATCCTGGCTATGGCCATGGTCACGGTGACCATCTTGTCCCAACCATGACCATGGTCACCACCTCATCCCAGCCATGGTCATCCCAAGGCCACCACCCCCTCCTGGCCATGGTCATGGTCACCATCTCATCCCAGTCATGACCAAGGCCACCATCCCCTCCTGGCCATGGTCACGGTGACCATCTTGTCCCAGCCATGACCATGGTCACCACCTCATCCCCGCCATGGTCATCCCAACGCCACCACCCCCTCCTGGCCATGGTCGTGACCAAGGCCACCATCCCATCCTGGCCATGACCAAGGCCATCACCTCATCCTGGCTATGGCCATGGTCACGGTGACCATCTCATCCCAACCATGACCATGGTCACCACCTCATCCTGGCCATGGTCATCCCAAGGCCACCACCCCCTCCTGGCCTGGTCATGGTCACCACCTCATCCCAGCCATGACCAGGGGACCCCCAAGGTCACCCCTGGTGTCCCCACCTGGGACGTGTTTGTCAGCAAACTTGATGTTGATGATGTAGTTGCCGGGCTCGGTGGGGCAGTAGGTGACCTTGCAGGTCCCGTCCTCCACGTCCTCACAGTTGATGTCCACCTTGCTGGGACCCTCGATGGACAGGCCCAGGCCACCATAGCCTGGGGACAACCACAGGGACACGCTCAGAGGTGGCCCCGGGGCTGCTGGCATCATCCCAGCCATGGCCATGACCAAGGCCACCTCCCCCTCCTGGTCATGGTCATCCCAAGGCCACCACCCCCTCCAGTTCACGGTCACAGTGACCATCTTGTCCCAGTCATGACCAAGGCCACCTCCCCCTCCTGGTCATGGTCCTGCCAAGGCCACCACCCCCTCATCATGGCCATGGTCATTGTCACCATCTCATCCCAGCCATGACCATGGCCACCACCCTATCATGGCCATGGTCCTGCCAAGGCCACCACCCTTTCTTGGTCATGGTCATGGTGACCATCTCATCCTAGCCATGGCCATGACCAAGGCCACCACCTCCCCCTCCTGGCCATGGCCATGGCCATGGTCATGGTCACCATCTTGTCTCAGTCATGACCATGGTGACCATCTCATCCCAGCCATGGCCATGACCAAGGCCACCACCCCCTCATCATGGCCATGACCAAGGCCACCATCTCATCCCGGACATGATCATCCCAAGGCCACCACCCTTTCCTGGTCATGGCCATGACCAAGGCCACCACCCCCTCATCATGGCCATGACCAAGGCCACCATCTCATCCTGGACATGATCATCCCAAGGCCACCACCCTTTCCTGGTCATGGTCATGGTGACCATCTCATCCCAGTCATGACCCAGGCCACCATCTCATCCCAGCCATGGCCATCCCAAGGCCACCCCCCACCCAAGGCCACCCCTTCCCTTTGCCCGTGTCCCCCCGTGTCTCACCAGCACTGCGCGTGTCCACGATGAACTCGGCCACCTGGAAGGTGTGTCCCTCCCCCAGGCCCTGTCCCCAGACCTTCACCCTGCTGGCGTCCCCGATCTCCGACTGTCCCACCAGGATCTTGAAGGGGCTGTTGGTCACGTGCTGCCCGCTCTTCTTCACGCTCACCACGTGCTCCCCAACCTCCTTGGGTGTGAAGGAGATGCCTGGGGGGACAACAACAACCTTGGTCACCATCTCCAGGTCCTGGTCACCTCTACTAGCCCCTGGTCATCACCATCATCTCTGGTCACCATAACCACCTTCTGGTCACCTCCACCAGTCCCTGGTCACCTCTACTAGCCCCTGGTTGTCACCACCAGTCCCTGGTCACCATCACCATCTCCTGGTCACCACCTCCAGTCCCTGGCCACCTCCACCACCTCCTGGCCACCACCCCTCAGTCACCTCTTCCCTCCCTGGTCACCTCCACCAGTCCCTGGTCACCACCATCATCTCTGGTCACCATCACCACCTCCTGGTCACCATCTCCATCCCTGCTCACCACCACCAGTCCCTGGCCACCTCCACCACCTCCTGGCCACCACCCTGAGCTCCTGGCCACCACCCCTCAGTCACCTCCTCCATCCTTGGTCACCTCTACTCATCCCTGGTTGTCACCACCAGACCTTGGTCACCCTCACCACCTCCTGGTCACTTCCACCATCCCTGGTCACCTCTACTCGTCCCTGGTCACCACCATCATCTCTGGTCACCATCACCACCTCCTGGTCACTTCCACCATCCTTGGTCACCTCCACTTGCCCCTGGTTGTCACCACCAGTCCCTGGTCACCATCACCATCTCCTGGTCACCACTTCCAGTCCCTGGCCACCTCCACCACCTCCTGGCCACCACCCCTCAGTCACCTCTTCCCTCCCTGGTCACCTCCACTCGCCCCTGGTCACCACCATCATCTCTGGTCACCATCACCACCTCCTGGTCACCTCCACCAGTCCCTGGTCACCTTCACCATCCCTGGTCACCTCCACTTGCCCCTGGTTGTCACCACCATCCCTGGCCATCACCCTGAGCTCCTGCTCACCACCACCAGTCCCTGGTCACCTCCTCCACCTCCTCGTCACCTCTACCACCTCCTGGTCACCTCTACTCACCCCTGGTCACCATCACCATCATCTCTGGTCACCCTCACCACCTCCTGGTCACCTCCCTTCAGCTGCCACCTCCATCCCTGGTCACCTCTACTAGCCCCTGGTTGTCACCACCAGTCCCTGGTCACCATCACCATCTCCTGGTCACCACCTCCAGTCCCTGGCCACCTCCACCACCTCCTGGCCACCACCCCTCAGTCACCTCTTCCCTCCCTCGTCACCTCCACTCGCCCCTGGTCACCACCATCATCTCTGGTCACCATCACCACCTCCTGGTCACTTCCACCATCCCTGGTCACCTCTACTAGCCCCTGGTTGTCACCACCATCCCTGGTCACCACCCTGAGCTCCTGGTCACCTCTACTCGCCCCTGGTCACCGCCATCATCTCTGGTCACCATCACCACCTCCTGGTCACCACCTCCAGTCCCTGGTCACCTCCACTTGCCCCTGGTTGTCACCACCAGTCCCTGGTCACCATCACCATCTCCCGGTCACCACCACCAGTTCCTGGCCACCTCCACCACCTCCTGGTCACCTCCACCAGTCCCTGGTCACCTCTACTCATCCCTGGTCACCTCTACTTGCCCCTAGTTGTCACCACCATCCCTGGTCACCACCCTGAGCTCCTGGTCACCTCCACCAGTCCCTGGTCACCACCATCATCTCTGGTCACCATCACCACCTCCTGGTCACCACCTCCATCCCTGCTCACCACCACCAGTCCCTGGCCACCTCCACCAGTTCATGGCCACCACCCTGAGCTCCTGGTGGTCACCACCCCCATCCCCATCCCCTCCATCCCTGGTCACCCCCCCAGTCCCTGTCACCCCTCAAGTCCCCCCCACATCCTCACTACCCTCGGTTGCCCAGCCCCCCCATGATGTCCCCTGATGTCCCTCATGTCCCCCGTGTCCCTGGTGTCCTCTGTCTCCCAGTGTCCCCATCCCCCTCCGTGTCCCCAGCCCCCCCATGTCCCCAATGTCCCCATGTCCCTGGTGTCCCCTGTGTCCTCCCCTGTCCCTGGTGTCCCCAGCCCCCTCTGTGTCCCCCATGTCCCCAATGTCCTTGATGTCCCCCATGTCTCCAGCCCCCCTGATATCCCTGGTGTCCCCGATGCCCCCGATGTCCCCCTGTTCCCCCCGCTGGCCTTGATGTCCCCAGTACCCCACTGTCCCCACTGTCCCCCTCCTGTCCCCCCCATGTCCCCCAGACCGATGTGTCTGTTCAGGAGCCGTTTCATCAGGCAGGGCCCCTTGGTGTCCCCCCTGTCCCCATGTCCCTGATGTCCCCAATGTCCCCATGTCCCCCTCTCTCCCCCTGTCCCCCCCTGTCCCACCCTGTCCCCCCGGTGTCCCCCTGTCCCCCCCATGTCCCCCAGACCGATGTGTCTGTTCAGGAGCCGTTTCAGCAGGCAGGGCCCCTTGGTGTCCCCCCTGTCCCCATGTCCCTGATGTCCCCAATGTCCCCATGTCCCCAATGTCCCCCCTGTCCCCCAGATGTCCCCAGGTGTCCCCAGGTGTCCCCAGACCGATGTGTCTGTTCAGGAGCCATTTCAGCAGGCAGGGCTCCTCGGTGTCCCCCCATCCCCCCTGTCCCCCTGTCCCCTCTCTGTCCCTTTGGTGTCCCCCTGTCCCCATGTCCCCAGTGTCCCCATGTCTCCCTGATGTCCCCCTGTCCCCCCTCCTGTCCCCCTGTCCCCCCATGTCCCCCAGACCGATGTGTCTGTTGGGAGCCGTTTCAGCAGGCAGGGCTCCTCGGTGTCCCCCCTGTCCCCGTGTCCCCATGTCCCCTCTCTGTCCCTTTGGTGTCCCCCTATCCCCATGTCCCTGGTGTCCCTGATGTCCCCCTGTCCCCATGTCCCCCCGTCCCCCCGGTGTCCCCAGGTGTCCCCATGTCCCCCAGGTGTCCCCAGGTGTCCCCAGACCGATGTGTCTGTTGGGGAGGCGTTTCAGCAGGCAGGGCCCCTTGGTGTCCCCCCATCCCCCTGTCCCTGATGTCCCTGATGTCCCCAATGTCCCCATGTCCCCCTCTCTCCCCCCGTCCCCCAGGTGTCCCCATGTCCCCCAGGTGTCCCCAGACCGATGTGTCTGTTGGGAGCCATTTCAACAGGCAGGGCTCCTCAGTGTCCCCCCTGTCCCCATGTCCCTGGTGTCCCTGGTGTCCCTGATGTCCCCATGTCCCCTTGTCCCCCCCCGTCCCCCAGGTGTCCCCAGACCGATGTGTCTGTTCAGGAGCCGTTTCAGCAGGCAGGGCTCCTCGGTGTCCCCCTGTCCCCATGTCCCTGATGTCCCCAATGTCCCCCTGTCCCCCCTCTCTCCCCATGTCCCCCCTGTCCCCCCCTGTCCCCATGTCCCTGGTGTCCCTGATGTCCCCAGGTGTCCCCAGGTGTCCCCAGACCGATGTGTCTGTTTGGGAGCCGTTTCAGCAGGCAGGGCTCCTTGGTGTCCCCATGTCCCCATGTCCCCATGTCCCTGGTGTCCCTGATGTCCCTGATGTCCCCATGTCCCCCTGTCCCCCCTCTCTCCCCATGTCCCCCCTGTCCCCATGTCCCCCCATGTCCCCCCAGGTGTCCCCAGACCGATGTGTCTGTTGGGGAGCCGTTTCAGCAGGCAGGGCTCCTCGGTGCCCGAGGGGGCTGTGATGCTGGCAGCCAGGAGGCTGAGGTCGCTCTCGGTGATCTTCAGGGAGACGTCGGTGGAGGTGCCAACGTTCAGCTGGGACGTCCTCATCGAGTCGTCCCCTGCGGAGGGGACAGCGGGATGGGGGGGGGCCCAGGGATGCAGGAGAACATCCCTGAGGGACCCAGGTCCTGGGGTGGGGTCTCCAAGGCCCCAGAAGGCCCCCATGGCCGTGGGGTGGTGGCCACATGGCCCTAGAAGGTCCTCATGGCCATGGGGTGGTGGCCACATGGCCCTAGAAGGTCCTCATGGCCATGGGATGGGGACTCTGGTGGCCCATAGGGTCCCCATGGTCATGGGGTGGTGGCCACATGGCCCTAGAAGGTCCCCATGGTCATGGGATCTGGTCCCCAAAACCCTAGAAGGTCCCCATGGTCATGGGACAGGGACTCTGGTGGCCCACAGGGTCCCCATGGTCATGAGATGGGGCACCCAAAGCCCCAGAAGGCCCCCATGGCCATGGGGTGGTGGCCACATGGCCCTAGAAGGTCCCCATGGTCATGGGATGGGGACTCTGGTGGACCACAGGGTCCCTATGGTCATGAGGTGGGGTCCCCAAAACCCTAGAAGGTCCCCTTGGACATGAGGTGGTGGCCACATGGCCCTAGAAGGTCCCCATGGTCATGGGATGGGGACTCTGGTGGCCCACGGGGTCCCTGTGGTCATGGGGTGGGGCACCCAAAGCCCCAGAAGGCCCCCATGGCCATGGGGTGGTGGCCACATAGCCCTAGAAGGTCCCCATGGTCATGGGATGGGGACTCTGGTGGCCCACAGGGTCCCCATGGCCATGGGATGGGGTGTTGGGTGGCCCACAGGGTCCCCTTGGTCATGGGGTGGTGTTCCCAAAGCCCCAGAAGGTCCCCATGGACATGGGGTGGTGGCCCCATGGCTCTAGAAGGTCCCCATGACCACATAGAGGTCCCCAGGACCACCCATGAGGCCCCCATGGCCACCTTGAAGTCCCCAAGACCACCCTGAGGTTCCTATGACCACCCAAAGGTCCCCATGATCACATAGAGGTCCCCATGGCCATCCAGAGGTCTCCATGATGACCCAAAGGTCCCCATGACCTCCCAGATGTCCCCACGACCCCCCAGCTGCCCCCATAACCCCCCAGCTGTCCCCATGACCTCCCAGATGTCCCCATGACCTCCCAGATGTCCCCATGGACTCTCATATGTCCCCATGACCCCCCAGCTGTCCCCATGACCCCCCAGCTGTCCCCATGACCCCCCAGCTGTCCCCATGACCCCCCAGAAGTTCCCATGACCATTGTGAGGTCCCAACAACCATCCAGATGTCCCCATGACCCCCCAAAGATCCCCATGACCTCCCAGATGTCCCCATGATCCCCTAGATGTCCCCACAACCCCTCAGGTGTCCCCACGATCCCCTGGCTGTCCCCATGACCCCCCTGATGTCCCCATGACCTCCCAAAGATCACCATGACCCCCTGGATGTCCCCATGACCCCCCAGCTGCCCCCATGACCTCCAGATGTCCCCACGACCCCCTGGGTGTCCCCATGGCCCCGGGATGTCCCCAGGCCGTGGTGTCCCCATGACCCCCCTGATGTCCCCATGACCCCCCTGATGTCTCCATGGCCTCCCAGATGACCCCCAGATGTCCCCATGACCTCCTAGAAGTCCCCACAACCCCCCCAGCTGTCCCCATGACCCCCAGGATGTCCCCATGATCCCCTGGATGTCCCCAAGACCACCCAAAGGTCCCCATGACCCCCCTGATGTCCCCATGACCATTGCGAGATCCCCACAACCATCCAGATGTCCCCACGACCCCCCTGATGTCCCCATGACCTCCCAAAGATCCCCATGAGCCCCCTGATGTCCCCACAACCCCTCAGGTGTCCCCACGACCCCCTGGCTGTCCCCATGACCCCCCTGATGTCTCCATGGCCTCCCAGATGATCCCCAGATGTCCCCATGACCTCCTAGAAGTCCCCATGACCCTCCAGCTGTCCCCACGCCCCCCTGGGCTGTCCCCAGGCTGTGGTGTCCCCATGACCACCTTGATGTCCCCACATCCCCCCAGCTGTCCCCATGACCCACTGGATGTCCCCACAACCCCCAGGATGTCCCCACGACCCCCCGGGATGTCCCCAGGCCATGGTGTCCCCATGACCACCTTGATGTCCCCATGGACTCCCAGTTGTCCCCACAACCCCCAGGATGTCCCCACGACCCCCCGGGATGTCCCCAGGCCATGGTGTCCCCATGACCACCTTGATGTCCCCATGGACTCCCAGTTGTCCCCACGACCTCCCAGATGTCCCCACACCCCCCGGGCTGTCCCCACGACCCCCTGGGCTGTCCCCAGGCCGTGTTGTCCCCAGAGGCCCCTCACCCACCGGTGACCTTGGCGCTGAAGGGGCTCCCCGGGATGTGCTTCTCGTCGAAGCGGACGCTGACGCTGTAGTCGCCGGGGGCAGTGGGCAGGTAGGACACGGTGCAGGTCCCGTCCTTGTTGTCCTGGCAGCTGATCTCAGCCTTGGAAGGACCTTCCACAGCCAGCGAGAGACCTCCTGGACACCAACACCAGCACCTCAGCCACCACCGGCACCCAAAACTGCTCCCCAACCCCTGACGGGTGGGACCAGAACCTCCCCAGGGCCTCCTGGAGTCATCAGGAACCATTGGGGTTCTCCAACTGATCCCCAACCTGTGCTGGATGGGACCAGAGCCCCCCGGGACCTCCTGGAGTCATCAGGAACCATTGAGGTTCTCCAACTTCTTCTGAACAGTTTCTTGATGGGACCAAGTGGTCTCCAAAGCCCTCTCAGAACCTCCTGGTGTCATCAGGAACCATTGAGGTTCTCCAGCTTCTCCCCAACTCCTGATGGGTGGGACCAGAGCCCCCCCAGGACCTCCTGGTGTCATCACGAACCAGTGGGGTTCTCCAACTGATCCCCAACCCCTGATGGGTGGGACCAGAACCTCCCCGGGACCTCCTGGAGTCATCAGGAACCATTGAGGTTCTCCAACTGATCCCCAACCTGTGATGGATGGGACCAAATGGTCTCCAGACCCATCCCAGGACCTCCTGGAGTCATCAGGAACCATTGAGGTTCTCCAACTTCTCCCCAACCTGTGCCAGGTGGGACCAGAGCCCCCCAGGGCCTCCTGGAGTCATCAGGAACCATTGAGGTTCTCCAACTTCTCCCCAACCCCTGATGGGTGGGACCAGAACCCCCCCAGGACCTCCTGGTGTCATGAGGAACCATTGGGGTTCTCCAACTGATCCCCAACCCCTGATGGGTGGGACCAGAACCCCCCCAGGACCTCCTGGTGTCATCAGGAACCAGTGGGGTTCTCCAACTTCATCCCAACCATCTCTGGATCGGACCAAATGGTCTCCAGACCCATCCCAGGACCTCCTGGAGTCATCAGGAACCCTTGAGGTTCTCCAGCTTTTCCCCAACCTGTGATGGATGGGACCAAGTGGTCTCCAAAGCCCCCCCAGGACCTCCTGGTGTCATCAGGAACCATTGGGGTTCCCAACCTTCTCCCCAACCCCTGACGGGTGGGACCAGAGCCCCCCGAGACCTCCTGGAGTCATCAGGAACCATTGAGGTTCTCCAGCTTCTTCTGAACAGTTTCTTGATGGGACCAAGTGGTCTCCAAAGCCCTCTCAGAACCTCCTGGAGTCATCAGGAACCATTGAGGTTCCCAACCTTCTCCCCAACCCCTGCTGGGTGGGACCAGAGCCCCCCCAGGACCTCCTGGAGTCATCAGGAACCATTGGGGTTCTCCAACTGATCCCCAACCTGTGATGGATGGGACCAAATGGTCTCCAAACTCATCCCAGAACCTCCTGGTGTCATCAGGAACCATTGAGGTTCTCCAGCTTCTCCCCAACCCCTGACGGGTGGGACCAGAGCCCCCCCAGGACCTCCTGGTGTCATCAGGAACCATTGGGGTTCTCCAACTGATCCCCAACCTGTGATGGATGGGACCAAATGGTCTCCAGACCCATCCCAGGGCCTCCTGGTGTCATCAGGAACCATTGGGGTTCTCCAACTTCTTCTCAACCTTGTTGGGTGGGACCAAGTGGTCTCCAAAGCCCTTCAAGAACCTCTTAATGTCTCTCAGGAACAATCAGGGTTCTCCAACTTCTTCCCAACATTGGTTGGATGGGATCAAGTGGTCTCCAAACCCTTCCCAGAACCTCCTGGTGTCCCTTAGGAACCACTGGGGTTCTCCACCTTCTTCCCAACTATTTCTGGATGGGACCAAGTGGTCTCCAAACCCCTTCAAGAACTTCCTTGGATTCCTCAGGAACAGTTGAAGTTCTTCAACTTCTTCCCAACCCATTCTGGATGGGACCAAGTGGTCTCCAAAGCCCTGTCAGAACCTCCTGGTGTCATCAGGAACCATTGGGGTTCCCAACCTTCTCCCCAACCTTTGGTGGATGGGACCAAGTGGTCTCCAAAGCCCTCCCAGAACCTCCTGGTGTCCCTCAAGACCAGTTGAAGTTCTCCAACTTCCTCCCAACCTTTGTTGGGTGGGACCAAGTGGTCTCCAGACCCTTTCCAGAACCTCTTATTCTCCCTCAGGAACCACTGAGGTTCTCCAACTTCTTCTGAACAATTTCTTGATGGGACCAAGTGGTCTCCAAAGCCCTCCCAGAACTTTCTGGTGTCCCTCAGGAACCATTGAGGTTCTCCAACTTCTTCTCAACCCATGCTGGATGGGACCAAATGGTCTCCAAACCCATCCCAGGACCTCCTGGAGTCATCAGGAACCATTGAAGTTCTCCAACTTCATCCCAACCCTTGCTGGATGGCACCAAGTGGTCTCCAAACCCCTCTTGGTGTCCCTCAGGAACCCTTGGGCTTCTCCACCTTCCTCCCAACCATTTCTGGCTGGGCCCAGGTGGTCTCCAGAGCCCTCCCAGAACCTCCTGGTGTCCCTCAGGAACCATTGAAGTTCTCCAACTTCATCCCAACCATTTCTGGATGGGACCAGGTGGTCTCCAAACCCATCCCAGGACCTCCTGGTGTCCCTCAAGACCAGTTGAAGTTCTCCAACTTCCTCCCAACCTTTGTTGGGTGGGACCAAGTTGTCTCCAAACCCCTTCAAGAACCTCCTGGTGTCCCTCAGGAACCATTGAGGTTCTCCAACTTCTTCTCAACCTTGTTGGGTGGGACCAAGTGGTCTCCAGACCCTTTCCAGAACCTCTTATTCTCCCTCAGGAACCATTGAGGTTCTCCAACTTCTTCTCAACCCATGCTGGATGGGACCAAATGGTCTCCAAACCCATCCCAGGACCTCCTGGAGTCATCAGGAACCACTGAAGTTCTCCAACTTCTTCCCAACCCTTGCTGGATGGCACCAAGTGGTCTCCAAACCCCTCTTGGTGTCCCTCAGGAACCCTTGGGGTTCTCCACCTTCCTCCCAACCATTTCTGGCTGGGCCCAGGTGGTCTCCAGAGCCCTCCCAGGACCTCCTGGTGTCCCCCCGGGTCTCCCCTCACCCTCCCCGGCGTCCTTGGTGACGATGGTGAAGGTGCAGGGCTTGTTGACCACCCCGTGGCTCAGGCCGGGGCCGTAGGCGCTGACGTGCCGGGCGTCGATGGCGTCGACGTAGAACTGGAGGGGACTCCCTGGGGACACGGGGGGACAGGGACAGCAGTCAGAGGGACCCACGGGGACACCACCACGGGGGGCTCCACCGGGGAGAGGTGGCACCTGCCATGGGGAGGTGACATCAACCAGGACAAGGTGGCATCGGCCAAGGGGAGGTGACATTGGCCATGGGGTGGTGACATTGGCCATGGGGTGGTGGCATTGGCCAAGGGGAGGTGACATTGGCCATGGGGTGGTGGCATCAGGTATAGGGAGGTGACATCAACTATGGGGAGGTGACATTGGCCATGGGGTGGTGGCACTAGCCATAGGGAGGTGACATCAACCAGGACAAGGTGGCATTGGCCAAGGGGAGGTGACATCAACCATGAGGAGGTGACATTGGCCATGGGGTGGTGGCATCAGGTATAGGGAGGTGACATCAACCATGGGGAGGTGACATTGGCCATGGGGAGGTGACATTGGCCATGGGGAGGTGGCACTAGCCATAGGGAGGTGACATCAACCATGGGGAGGTGACATCAACCAGGACAAGGTGGCATTGGCCATGGGGTGGTGGCATCAACCATGGGGAGGTGACATCAATTTGGGGGCTTTGGCATCAGCCAGGACAAGGTGACATTGGCCAAGGGGAGGTGACACCAGTCAAGGTGAGGGGAAGGTGACATCAACCATGGGGAGGTGACACCAATTCTGGGGCTTTGGCATCAACCAGGGGGGGTGACATTGGCCATGAGGAGGTGACATCAACCATGGGGTGGTGGCATCAATTCTGGGGTGCCATCAACCATAGGGAGGTGACATTGGCCATGGGGAGGTGACATCAGTTCTGGGGCTTTGGCATCAACCATGGGGAGGTGGCATTGGACAGGGGAAGATGACATCAGGTGTGAAGAGGTGACATCAACCAGGACAAGGTGGCATTGGCCAAGGGGAGGTGACATCAACCGTGGGGAGGTGACACCAATTCTGAGGTTTGGCATCAACTGGGGGGGGTGACATTGGCCATAGGGAGGTGACATCAACCATGGGGAGGTGACATCAACTTTGGGGTGACATGACATTGGCCATGGGGAGGCAGCAGCAGCCCCAGGAGGTGTCCCCTGTCCCCTTGTCCCCTGTCCCCTGTCCCAGTCCCTGTCCCAGTCCCTGTCCCCCTGTCCCTCTCCCCAGTCCCAGTCCCTGTCCCCCTGTCCCCAGTCCCTGTCCCAGTCCCTGTCCCAGTCCCTCTGTCCCTCTCCCCTGGCCCTGTATCCCTGTGTCCCTGTCCCCATGTCCCAGTTCCTGTCCCAGTCCCTCCCCCTCTCCCCTATCCCTGTCTGTCCCCCTGTCCCTGTCCCCCTGTATCCCTGTCCTTGCCCCTGTTCCCTCTCCCCTGTCCTGTCCCCTGTCCCCTGTCCCCATGCTCTGTCCCTTGTCCCCCTCTTCCCCATCTCTGTCCCTGTCCCCTCTCCCTGTCTCCCCTCTCCCCTGTCCCTGTCTGTCCCCCCATGTCCCCGTCCCCTCTCCCCTGTCCCCTCTCTCCTCTCCCCTGTCCCTGTCCCAGTCTCTGTCCCCATCCTCTGTCCCTGTGTCCCTGTATCCCTGTCCCTTCTCCCCTCTCCTCCTGTCCCCTCTCCTCTCTCCCTGTCCCTCTCCCCCCGTGTTCCTGTCCCTGTGTCCCTGTCCCTGTCCCCCTGTGTCCCCTCTCCCCTGTCCCTGTCCATCCCCCCCTGTCCCTGTCTGTTCCCCTCTCCCCTCTCCCCTTTCCCCCTTTTCCCCTCTCCCCCTGTCCCCCTGTGCCCGTGTGTCCCTGTCCCCCTCTCCCTGTCCCCTCTCCCCTCTCCCCGTGTCCCTGTCTGTCCCCCCATGTCCCTCTCCCTGTGTCCCCTCTCCCCTTTCTCCTCTCCCCTGTCCCTGTCCCCCTCTCCCCTGTCCCCCTGTCCCCCCATGTCCCTCTCCCTGTGTCCCCTCTCCCCTTTCTCCTCTCCCCTGTCCCTCTCCCCTCTCCCCCGTCCCCCTGTCCCTGTCCCCCTCTCCCCTGTCCCCCTGTCCCCCCGTGTCCCTCTCCCTTGTCCCTCTCCCCTGTCCCTGTCCCCTGTCCCCCTGTCCCCTCTCCCCTGTCCCCTCTTCCCTCTCCCCTCGTGTCCCCTCTGTCCTGTCCCTCTGTCCCCTCTGTCCTGTCCCTCTCTCCCTGTCCCCTCTCCCCTCTGTCCCCTCTCCCCTGTCCCCCTCTCCCCTCTCCCCCTGTCCCTGTTTCCCCTGTCCCCTCTCCCCGTGTCCCCTGTCCCCCTGTCCCCCCTGTCCCCCCATGTCCCTCTCCTCCCCTCTCCCCTGTCCCCTGTCCCCCTGTCCCTGTCCCCCTGTCCCCTGTCCCCTCTCCCCTCTCCCTGTCCCTGTCTGTCCCCCCTGTCCCTCTCCCTGTGTCCCTCTCCCATCCCCTCTCCCCGTGTCCCCTCTCCCTTGTGTCCCCTCTCCCCTGTCCCTGTCCCCCTCTCCCCTGTCCCCCTGTCCCCCCGTGTCCCTCTCCCTTGTCTCTCTCCCCTTGTCCCTGTCCCCCTCTCCCCTCTCCCCTGTCCCTGTCCCCCTCGTGTCCCCTGTCCCCCCGTCCCCATGTCCCTCTCCCATCCCCTCTCCCCTCTCCCCTGTCCCTGTCCCTGCCCCCCCGTCCCCCCTGTCCCTCTCTCCTGTCCCCTCCTCCCTCTCCCCCGTTCCTGTCCCCCTGTCCCCCCATGTCCCTGTCCCCCTGTCCCCCCTGTCCCCTCTCCCCGTGTCCCTGTCTGTCCCCTCTGTCCCCCCATGTCCCTGTCCCCTGTCCCCTCTCCCCGTTCCTGTCCCCCTGTCCCCCCATGTCCCTGTCCCCTGTCCCTGTCCCCCTGTCCCCTGTCCCTGTCCCCCTCTCCCTGTCCCCTGTCCCCCGTGTCCTCTCCCTTTTCCCTCTCTTCTCTCTCTCTCTCGTCTCCCCATGTCCCTGTCCCTTGCCCCTCTCCTCTCTCTCTCCTCGTGTCCCTTGCCTGTCCCCCCATGTCCCTCTCCCTGTGTCCTTTCCTATCCCTTTCCTGGTCTCTCTGTCCCCCTCTCCCCTCTCCCCATGTCCCCTCTCCCCTCGTGTCCCCTGTCCCCTGTCCCCTGTCCCCTGTCCCTGTCCCCCTCTCCCCTCGTGTCCCTCTCCCGTGTCCCTCTCCCCTGTCCCCTGTCCCCCTGTGTCCCTGTCTGTCCCCCTGTCCCCTCTCCCCGTGTCTCCTGTCGCCCTGTCCCCCCTGTCCCCCCATGTCCCTCTCCCATCCCCTCTCCCCTCTCCCCTGTCCCCCTGTCCCCCCGTGTCCCTTTCCCTTGTCCCTCTCCCCTGTCCCTGTCCCCCTGTGTCCCCTCCCCCTGTCCCTGTCCCCCTTTCCCTGCCCCCTCTCTGTCTCTTTTCTTTTCTGTTCTGTCCCTGTCTCTCGTGTTCCTTCTATGTCCCTTTTCTGTCCTGTCTCCTGTGTCCTCTCTTCTCTCAGTCCCTGTCCTTTTCCCCTTGTCCCTGTCTCCTTCTCGTGTCCTCCTTCTCCTATGTCCCTGTCCCCTCCTCCCTCTCCTCTCCTCTCCTCTCTCTGTCCCTGTCTCCCTCGTCCCCATGTTCCTTTCTCTCTCTCTATCTCTCTCTTTCTCTCTCTCCTTTTGTCTCCTTGTCTCTCTCTCTTGTTCTCACTCTCTCTTTCTCTGTTTCTCTCTTTTCCTCTTTCTCTCCTCATGTCTCTTTCTGTCTCTCTCTGCCCTTTGCCCCTGTCTTTGTCTCGTTGTTCTCATGTTCTCTTTGTTCCTTTCCTGTGTCTGTCTCTGTTCTTGTTCCTTGTCTCTTTCTCTCTTCCTGTCCCTTTGCCCTGTCTCTGTCCTTTTCTCTCGTCCCCTCTCTCCTCTCCTCTGTCCCCTCTCCCTCTCCCTGTCCTCCTCTCCCCTGTCCCTGTCCCTGTCCCTGTCCCTGTCCCCCTTCCCCTGTCCCCTGTCCCCTATCCCCGTCCCCCTGTCCCTGTCCCCCTGTCCCCATGTCCCCTCTCCCCTCTCCCCCGTCCCCTGTCCCCGTCCCCCTGTCCCTGTCCCCTTGTCCCTGTCCCTCTCCCCTGTCCCTGTCCCCCATCCTCCCTCTCTCCTCTCCCCTGTCCCTGTCCCCCTCTCCCCTCGTGTCCCCCCCATGTCCCCTCTCCCCCTGTCCCCCTCGTGTCCCTGTCCCCTCACCAGGGATGTGGTTGCCCTCGTAGCGGATGTCCATCTCGTCCCCTGTCCCCTGTCCCTGTCCCTGTCCCTGTCCCCCCCATGTCCCCCGTCCCCCCTGTCCCCCTGTCCCTGTCCCGCTGTCACCAGGGATGTGGTTGCCCTCGTAGCGGATGTCCATCTCGTCCCCTGTCCCCTGTCCCTGTCCCCTCTCCCTGTCCCCCCATGTCCCCTGTCCCCCTGTCCCCCTGTCACCAGGGATGTGGTTGCCTCTCCCCTGTCCCTGTCCCTGTCCCCTCGTGTCCCCCTCGTGTCCCTGTCCCCCTGTCACCAGGGATGTGGTTGCCCTCGTAGCGGATGTCCATCTCGTGCAGCCCCTTCTCGCAGGGTCCGTACGTCACCGTCACCGTCCCGTCCTTGTTGTCGCTGATCTTGGGTCGCGCCGTCTTCCCCGACGGCATCCGCACCTCCCCTGGGGACACCGCGTCACACGGGGGGCTGACCCCCCCTGGGACCCCCCTGAACCCCCCCAAAACCCCCCCACACCCCCCTGAACCCCCCTGAACCCCCCTGAACCCCCCAAACCCCCCAAGCCCCCCTGAGCTCCCCCAAACCCCTCCTGAACCCCCCCAAGCACCCCCAAACCCCCATGAGCCCCCCAAACCCCAAGTCCCCCCAGACCTCTTTGAACCCCCCCAAACCCCTTCTGAACCCCCCAAACCCCCCTGACCCCCCCAAACCTCCCTGAGCCCCCCAAACCCCCAGAGCCTCCCCAAACCCCCCTGAGCCCCCCCAAAACCCCCTGAGCCCCCAAAACCCCCTGACACCCCAAACCTCCCGACACCCCCACACCCCTGAACCCCCAGACCCCCCTGACCTCCCAGACTTCCCCTTGAGCCCCCAAACCCCAGAGCCTCCCCAAGCCCTTGAACCCCCTCAAGCCCTCTGAACCCCCAAACCCTCCTGAATCCCCCAAACCCCCATGAGCCCCCCAAGCCCCCCGCCCTCCTGGCCCTCCAGACCCCCTCCTGAGCCCCAAACCCCTGAACCCCCAAAACCCCTGACCCCCAAACCCCTGAGCCCCCCAAACCTCTTGACCCCCAAACCCCTGAGCCCCCCACACCCCCCCTGAGCCCCCAAGCCTCTCCTGACCCCTAGACCCCTGAGCCTCCCAAACCCCTGACCCCCCAACCACCCAAACCCTCCCAAACCTCCTGAACCATCCCAAGCCCCTGAGCCCCCCAAAACCCCTTGAACCCCCCAAACCCCTGAGACCCCCCCAGACCCCCCTCTGAGCCCCCCCCAAACCCCCCAGAGCCCCCCCAAACCCCTCTGAACCCCCCACACCCCCCTGAGCCCCCCCAAACCTCTCCTGACCCCCCCAAACCCTTCCTGACCCCCCTCCAGACCCCCCCAAACCCCTCCTGAACCCCCCCAAACCCCTCTCGAACCCCCCCAAACCCCCTGATCCCCCCAAACCTCCCTGATCCCCCCCAAACCCCCTTGAGCCTTCCCAAACCCCCCTAAACCCCCCCAAGCCCTCCTAACACCCCCCCCAGACCACCCTGAGCCCCCAAACCCCCTGAGCCCTCAAAGCCCCTGACTCCCCCAAGCCTCTGAGCCCCCTCAAACTCCCCAGAGCTCCCCGACCCCCTAAACCCCCCTCCTGACCCCCTGCCCCCTTGAGCCCCCAAACCCTCCTAAGCCTCCCTGAGCCCCCAGACCCCCTCAAACCCCTCCGAACCCCCCAAGCCCCTCTGAGCCCCCCAGGACCCCTGAGACCCCCTGACCCCCCAAACTTCTCCTGACCCCAGCCCCCCAAGCCCTCCTGGCCCCTCTCCAGACCCCCCTGAGCCCCCCCCAAACCCCCCAAGCCCCCCCA
>CM041083.1:0-215139 GCA_023079485.1 Archilochus colubris | reverse complement strand
GAACCTTTTCATTCTGCAAGAACAGGGATTTTCTTGTCTTAGAATTTATTCTTAGCTGGGGATGCTTATATTTATTTTTTTTTTAAGGAACAAAGGGAGAAAGGAAAAAAAAATGCAGTTTTCTCTGTGATTAAGCTGACAGTTTCTAAATCCACCTGCAACAAACCTGGGACTAAAAACTAAGTTATGGAGCTAATAAAATCCACCCCAAAGAGCAGCTTGGGGTTTGTGGTCTTCAAGAGCTGCCACCACTTGGTTATTCACGTCCCAAACTGCCTGAGAAGTCTTTTCCCAATGGAAAAAACTCTTCATCTCTATGATTTCAAGTGACAGCATTAATTTATTCTTTATTTTTTAAATCAAAATGGCAAAGATCCCAAGGGAAATCATTTTGGAGCTGTTGGAGGGGACCCTCACCACTGCTCTGCTGTCCCACAGCTCCCAGCCCCAACCTCCTCCTCCTCCTGCCTTCTCATCCCTTATTCAGGAAGGAAAAGCAGCCTCCTCCCAGCCCCCCACCTCCTGATCCTCCAGCTCCTGCTCCAATTTCCCCCGTGAAACCGGAGATCCCACCCGGGATCTGAAAGGCACCTGAGAAGAGACCTCCCCAGGGATGTCCTTCCTTCCCCCATCCCTCCCTCTCTCCTTTCCTCCTTCTCTCTCCTTTCCCCCCTCCTTCTCTCCTTCCCTCCCTCTCTCCTTCCCTCCCTCTCTCCTTCCCTCCCTCTCTCCTTTCCCCCCTCCCTCTCTCCTTTCCTCCCTCTTTTCTACCTCCCTCTCCTTTCCTCCTTCTCTTTCTTC
The DNA here is from genome assembly GCA_023079485.1 of Archilochus colubris. Classification (NCBI taxonomy): domain Eukaryota; kingdom Metazoa; phylum Chordata; class Aves; order Apodiformes; family Trochilidae; genus Archilochus; species Archilochus colubris. The sequence goes on along the minus strand of CM041083.1, from coordinate 214,338 downwards.
CCTCTCTCTTTTCCCCCTCTCTCCTTTCCTCCCTCTCTCCTTTCCCACCCTCCCTCTCTGCTTTCCTCCCTCTTTTCCCCCCTTCCTCTCTCCTTTCCTCCCTCTCTTTCCTCCTCCTCTCTCCTTCCCCCCTCCCTCTCTCCTTTCCTCCTTCTCTTCTTTCCTCCCTCTCTCCTTTCCCCCATTCCTCTCTCATTTCCTCCCTCCCTTTTTTCCTCCCTCCCTCTCTCCTTTGCTCCCTCTTTTCCACCTCTCTCGCTCCTTTCCTCTCTCCCTCTCTCCTTTCCTCCCTCTCTTTCCTCCCTCCCTCTCTCCTTTCCCCCATTCCTCTCTCCTTTCCTCTCTCCCTCTCTCCTTTCCTCCCTCTCTTTCCTCCCTCCCTCTCTCCTTTCCCCCATTCCTCTCTCCTTTCCTCCCTCTCTTTCCTCCCTCCCTCTCTCCTTTCCCCCATTCCTCTCTCCTTTCCTCCCCCCCTTTTTTCCTCCCTCCCTCTCTCCTTTCCTCCCTCTCTTCCACCTCCCTCTCTCCTTTCCTCCTTCTCTCTCTTTCCTCCCTCCCTCTCTCCTTTCCCCCCCCTCTGCTTTCCTCCCTCTCTCCTTCCCCCCTCCCTCTCTCCTTCCCCCTCCCGCTCTCCTTTCCTCCCTCCCTCTCTCCTTTCCTCCTTCTCTCTCTTTCCTCCCTCCCTCTCTCCTTCCCCCCCCCTCTGCTTTCCTCCCTCTCTCCTTTCCTCCCTCCCTCTCTCCTTTCCTCCTTCTCTCTCTTTCCTCCCTCCCTCTCTCCTTCCCCCCCCTCTGCTTTCCTCCCTCTCTCCTTCCCCCCTCCCTCTCTCCTTCCCCCTCCCGCTCTCCTTCCTCCCTCCCTCTCTCCTTTCCTCCCTCTTTTCTCTCTTTCCTCTCTCCTTTCCTCCTTCTCTTCTTTCCCCCCTCCCTCTCTCCTTTCCTCCTTCTCTCCTTTCCCCCCTCCCTCTCTCCTTTCCTCCTTCTCTCCTTTCCTCCCTCTCTCCTTTCCTCCCTCTCTCCTTTCCTCCTTCTCTCCTTTCCCCCCTTTCTCTCTCCTTTCCTCCCTCCCTCCCTCTCTCTTTTCCTCCCCTCCATCACCCTTTCAGCTCTCTCCATGCCTGGAATTATCTGCAAAACCTCAGCCTCAACATCTCAGGCAGTTTCTGTTCTCCTAATCCACCTCCTGAGCCCAGATCATATGGCTCCAAGAAAAGGACTCTCCAAACCCATTAATTAATCCCACCATTAATCCCACCATTAATTCCACCATTAATTCCACCATTTCAGATGCCCCAAATTAATACCTGACCCTGACGAGGCTGCTCACTCAGCCAAAACTTTCACTGGAGCTCCAAGTGGTTCAGATTCCAGCTCTCCAGACAAAAGGTCACAGCTCCAGGATTAACACCCACACCTTTAACCCTTTGGCTCCTGAAAAAACCACCTGGGGGATGCCCAGGTTAATCCTGATTTTTACCTACAGGACTTGGGACAGCAAGGATGGGAACAAAGAGTCCCCCAGCCAGGGCCAAAGAGGCTTCCAAGGGTGTTGGAAGTTGAAGCCCCTGATTCTTGGAGACCACCAGGGATGGATCCATGGTGCAGACTCAGCCCAGGGCATTTCTAACTCATGTTCAACCTTGGGCTGAGGTTGTGTCCAGCACAAACATCAGATCCTGGCTCCAAACACCTCAAATGATTTTATTTTACCAAGACAGAGACAGATTTTGATCCTCAGCCCTCCGAGGGGATTGTTAATGAGGACCAAACCGTGGCCCGTTGCATCCCAGCAGCTGAGACTCTCTCTCAGTTTACCTCTTGTTGAAGTAATAATCCTCTGGGATCCCACAGCAGGTGGAAAACCTTCTGGACATAAAATTAAAAGAAGTTCTTTCAGCATCTCAGAGCTCAGTGCCCCAGAGGACACTTCCCTGATAGGAACAGCAGCACCAACACCCAACACCCAACAAGGATGAGCATGGGTGGCACCTCTGCAACTGGTGGGAAGGGGAAGGAGAAATCTTTTAGGAAAGGAAATAACAAACAAACACCTAAAGCAGTCAGGACAAAGAGAGAAACCTTCTCCTCCAGCTGTAAAAAATATCCCTTGGTCCACCCTGGGTTCTGCTGCTGGCAGCCCCATGACGAGAGGAAATGGTTCCTTCCACATTCAGCTTCCAACAAAAGAATAACTTGGGGTTTGTAGGAGCTCCAAGGTTAAGGGATGGAGAGAGGTTGCCCAGGGAGGTGGTTGATGCTTCATCCCTGGAAACACTCCAGGTCAAGGTTGGATGGGGCTCTGATGTTCCAGGGGGGATGGAGATGACTTTCCAAAGTTCCTTCCCACCCAAACCATCCTCTGAGGCCATGAAAACCCTTCAGTCCTCACATGGAAAGTTTCCCTTATCAGCTACAAACCTGAAACCACCAAAAACTTCCCCAAGAAGGCACCAGGTCCCAAGAGGATTTCTGCCTCGTGTGCTCACTGCCTGCAGGCTTGCAGAAAACTCCCCAAATTCACCATTTCCCCTCTTTTTGATCACATCCCAACAGGGATGAGAAATTCATCTCCCACAGCTGCCTGCAGATGTTCATCCCTGCACACAAAGGTGTTTGATGTCACCATCAAATCCAAACTGTGGAGAATTGGAGAAATTGTGGGTTTTACCCAATAAAGGGAAGCACCGTTGTAGGGAAACGAGCTAAACCAGGTGCCTCGAGTTGCCAAAGAGTGGGTGAGAGTCCACCTGTGCCTGGTTAGGGCAGGCCCCCTATTACCAGGGGGTAATAAAGGTGGGACACACACCCACAGAGAGGAGCTCACTCTGGTGTGAGGCAATGGAGAAGCCAGCAGCTTGTTGAGCCTCAGGAGCAAGAAAGGCTCTTTCTGCTACATTTGGTGGAGAATGTGGGCAACATACAGACATCTAAAGAAGCAGCAGTGTGAGGAGCTGGCAACAGGAACATTCTCCCTGATTTGAAGAAGTGCCTGGGCTAACACTCTCCCTGAAAGGTATGACCAGCAAGCTCTTTGGATTGGAAACCCCTGAGCAGAGGGAAGCCAAGATAAGGATTCTCTCTTTGGAAACCCCTGAGCAGAGGGAAGCCAGGACGATGGAATCCCATGAGGAAGGGTTAAAACCCATGTATGGAATCCCATGAGGAACCAGAAACCCATGAGGAACCAGCAAGCTCTTTGGAAAGCCCTGAGCAGAGGGAAGCCAGGAGGATGGAATCCCATGAGGAAGGGTTAAATCCCGTAATCCCATGAGGAACCAGAAACCCATGAGGAACCAGCAAGCTCTTTGGAAACCAAAGATGAGGATTCTCTCTTTGGAAACCCCTGAGAAGAGGGAAGCCAGGAGGATGGAATCCCATGAGGAAGGGTTAAAACCTGTGTATGGAATCCCATGAGGAACCAGAAACCCATGAGGAACCATCAAGGTCTTTGGAAACCCCTGAGCAGAGGGAAGCCAGGAGGATGGAATCCCATGGTATGGAATACCATGAGGAAGGGTTAAATCCTGTAATCCCATGAGGAACCAGCAAGCTCTTTGGAAAGCCCTGAGCAGAGGGAAGCCAGGAGGATGGAATCCCATGAGGAAGGGTTAAATCCCATGGTATGGAATACCATGAGGAAGGGTTAAATCCCGTAATCCCATGAGGAACCAGCAAGCTCTTTGGAAACCCCTGAGCAGAGAGAAGCCAAGAGAAGGATTCTCTCTTTGGAAACCCCTGAGCAGAGGGAAGCCAGGAGGATGGAATCCCATGAGGAAGGGTTAAAACCCGTGTATGGAATCCCATGAGGAAGCAGAAACCCATGAGGAACCAGCAAGCTCTTTGGAAACCCCTGAGCAGAGGGAAGCCAAGAGAAGAGCAGATACAGGAGGGAGAAGAACAACTCAAGTCACAGTTAATTAATTAGGCTTTGCTCAGGTCTGCAAAACTCCAAACCTTCATCTCCATCACAAACTGACCCTCTGCCCATCTGCTCCCAACCATCAGAGCCTCAAATTAATGGGAGAACTTTTATTTTCAGCTGCTCGTTCACAAAGTGACACAGAAAAGGTGATGCTGATGGCTGTTATTATTATTATTATTATTATTCATTAGTAATCCTTTTTTCTTTTAATATTTGGTTATTTGGTTACTACTATTTGGTTCACTGTGGTAAAAGCAGCTCCTTGGTTAAGGAGGTGGAGACACAAAATACTCCTTGAAGTAATGACCTTAGAGATAATGAGCATTTTAAAGCTAATTATTACTTGAAATGTGGTTGGTTGTTTGCTCCCGGGCTGTCCTGAGAAACCCCATAAAATGGAAATGAGGCAGGTTAAAATCCTGATTAAAAACATTGCCAGAGGACCTAAACCTGAGCCCTTTGGAGATGGAGTTTGCTGCCACAGCAGCTTTAAAGCAGCTCTAAAATCACCCCCCCCCATGTCACGAAAGGAAATTGCTAGGGCAAAAAAAAAATAAAAAAAATCCTTCTGTTTAAATATTTCAATAAAATTTCTGTCATCTGGTCCCAACCCCAGGAAAAATTCAGAAAGGAGGAAATGATGGAAGGGGATGGATCCATAGGGAGAGGTTTGCTGCTTGTTTTTAAGCAGAAATCGGGATATTTGCAATTGGGATCCCTCCCCCCCAAAAAAATCTGTGATTTTGCAATCAGGATTACCCAAAAAAATCTCTATTTTTGCAATGAGGACCTGTAGCAGGAGGAGCCCTTCTTGCTCCTAGGGCTGCTCCTGAGGCCTCGGGGTTTAGCCCATTCCTGGACGATGTCCTACGGCTGTTCCTGAGGCCTCAGGATCTACCCTTTCTTGCCTGCTCCTGGAGCTCCTCGAGCTGTGGACTTCTCCATCCTCACTGAAGAGTGAGAGCTCTCTCCATGGGTGTCAGCTGCTCTCTTCTTGGCCCCCTGCTCCTGCACATGCTCAGGAGGGAGGCCAGACACAGGTGAACCCACACCCACTCATCAATAACTCAGGGCACCTGGTCCTGTCTCACTACATTCCCCCTTTTTTTTTTTTTTTTTACACAGACATTTACATAGACATTTACATATTTTTAGGGAGAATTCTCAACCCTTACACATACTTTGGGGAGAATTCTCAACCTTCTTTCTTTCCACCTTCTTTCTTTAAGGGGAATTAAGCATACCCATATATTCGCTCGATGTCAGCCCCTTTCTGGCAAAGTCTCTGCAAGTTGTCTGAGCACTCTTCACAAAGTCTCTGCAAATTGTCCCAGGCACTTGCCCTCTATTCTGGGGTTTCTTTCCTCATGGGCCTCGGGATTTAACCCTTCCTCATGGGATTTCCCTCTGCTCAAGGGCTTAGCCTAGGCATATTTCACAAAGTCTCTGCAAGTTGCACCAGGCACTTTTCACAGAGTCTCTGCAAGTTGTTCTTCTAGTTATTATTCTCCCTCCTGTATCTGCTCTTCTGGCTTGGTTTCCCTCTGTTCAGGGGTTTCTTTCCTCATGGGCCTCGGGATTTAACCCTTCCTCATGGGATTTTCCCCTCTGCTCTGGGGTTTCCTGTCCAGAGAGCTTGTTGATCATACCTTACAGGGAGAATGTTCTTGCAGTTTCTGTGCCAGCTAGGTTTTCTGCAGGCTGCCCGCATTCTCCACCAGATGTAGCGGGAGGAGCCCTTCTTGCTCCTAGGGCTGATCCTGAGGCCTCAGGGTTTAGCCCATTCCTGGACGATGTCCTAGGGCTGTTCCTGAGGCCTCGGGATCTACCCCTTCTTGCCTGCTCCTGGAGCTCCTTGAGCTGTGGACTTCTCCATCCTCACTGAAGAGTGAGAGCTCTCTCCATGGGTGTCAGCTGCTCTCTTCTTGGCCCCCTGCTCCTGCACATGCTCAGGAGGGAGGCCAGACACAGGTGAACCCACACCCACTCATCAATAACTCAGGGCACCTGGTCCTGTCTCACTACAAGGACCCTAAAAAAAATCCCCATTTGAAGCCATAGGATGAGAAGGTGACAACAACCCCTAGAGGTGAAAATTCCTTCTTTCATTTGTGGATCAAAATGTGGCACAAATCGAGTGAAAGCTGCAAGAATCAGGAGGTATCAAAACTGAGTGAGACGAGGAAAGAGAAAAATGGGATTTTATGGAAAGAAAATGGGATTTTATGGAAAGAAAAATCCCTAAAGCTTAAGGAAATCATCCTGGGGGGTTGGTAGTTTTTGTTCTTAAAGGGGAAATAATGAAGTTCTGAACAGGCTCTGCAGATAAAGAGCAAAGCAGATGAACACCTTGCTGGGTGTCTGAGAGCACCAACTCCTTATTCATAGAATCATAGAATCACAGAATTAGCCGGGTTGGAAGGGACCTCAGAGATCATCTAGTCCAACCCTTGACCCACCGGAGCAGTTGCTAGACCATGGCACTGAGTGCCACATCCAGTCTTTTGTTAAATATCTCCAGGATACATTCTTCTATAGGCACTTCTATAGGCACACCAGCCCATAAGCAACCATCATCTAGAAACATAGACATACATTCTTCTATAGGCACTGTTTCACAAGCAAACATTTATGCATTCTGCATTCTGTCTGGCTTTGTCTGACTTTTATTTTTATTAAAGCTAACTGTGGTAGCTTTACCACAGTTTAAGCTAATAGTTAACCAGACAGATAAAATCTCATGAAATGTTGTTGGTGGACTGGCTCACTGAGACATGAGCAACTTCAATGAAAGTACTGAGCCTTGAAGAAGACAGAGAAATGCCTCTCTGCCTAACTCTCATTATGAGGAGCCTTCCTTCCATGCTTTAGTGCCACTGAACCCATGACTGCTTTGTAAAGTTGGCAAGGGATGACTGAGTATTAATAGAAAATCTCAGATATCAGTTCATGTGTGTACAAAGCCATCATGTAAACCTAGCTCTTCATGTAGGAAAAACTAGCATCAAGCTCTGTATTCTGTTCCAGACTATTGGTTACCCAGATGCATTAACCAAATACGTGATAAACTAGTCTTAGTTTACCTGGTCACAATATAATTATGCCTTCATCTGTTTTCCCCTCCTTTACCTACTTGAAATTATGCTTTTTCCTTCTCTTTCTGAGAGGGATTTGCTGCAAGAAGGTTTGAAGCCAGATTCATCACTGCTCCCTTGGCTTCACAGGAGTAAATAAGGAGGAGGTCATATTTTTTCATACTTGAGTGCTGTCAAAACTTTTGACTATTTGGATAAGACTGCCCATGAGTGACTGGAGTTGGATTGCTATGATAAAGCCCTTTTCATTACTGTAACTACATATAGAATCATAGAATCATAGAATTGGCTGGGTTGGAAGGGACCTCAGAGCTCATCAAGTCCAACCCTTGATCCACTCCCACTGCAGTTCCCAGCCCATGGCACTCAGTGCCACATCCAGGCTCTTTGGAAATAGCTCCAGACACGGAGAATCCACTACTTCCCTGGGCAGCCCATTCCAATGCCTGATCACCCTCTCCAGAAAGAAATTCTTTCTCATCTCCAACCTAAACCTCCCCTGGCACAACTTGAGACCCTGCCCTCTTGTCTTGCTGAGAGTTGCCTGGGAAAAGAGCCCAACCCCCCCCTGGCTCCAACCTCCTTTCAGGGAGTTGGAGAGAGTGATGAGGTCTCCCCTGAGCCTCCTCTTCTCCAGCCTCAACACCCCCAGCTCCCTCAGCCCTTCTTCACAGGATCTGTGCTCCTGTCCCTTCACAGCCTCCTTGCTCTTCTCTGGACCTGCTCCAGCACCTTAATCTCCTTCCTGAGCTGAGGGGCCCAGAACTGGACACAGGACTCAAGCTGTGGCCTCCCCAGGGCTGAGCACAGGGGCAGAATCACTTCCTTGGACCATTTCTGGGACCGTGAGCCCAAACATGAACACCCCGAGCCCAAATGTGGGGTGAAGCTTTTTCTTTAGGGGGTTCTGGGGTTTCCTGTGTGTTTGGGTCCACCCGCAGCACCGGGTTTGGGCTCCCCAGGCCGGGCAGCCGGTTCCCGCCCGACTCTCCGGAGCGCAGCTCCTGCTGCCGGGAGGCGGGCGGCGAGGCCGGGCTGAGGTAAAACCAGACCCGGTTGCAGTCCTTGGGTCCTTGGGACGCGCCCGGGGAGCGGCAAACACGAACCAGGACTTCCCCGCCGGCACCACGCGCCCACAAGGCCCGGTACCGACCCGACCCAACCCCAGCCCCACCCCCAACTCACATATACAACATAAACCCATTCATTCATTTCATACCTGACACAACCCATAAAAACAAACTTTGTGAACAATCCTTCTGGAATCTGAGCCACAATTAAAACTGTAGATTCCATGAGAATATAAACCTAGGCCTGAATCCTAGCGCACTATAAAGATATTTCAGAAATGTGTCTGAGTACTTGAAGAAGTCCTCAGGTTAGTCAAGAAATGAGAAGAGAAAGGGACAAGTTCAAAAATAGAAATGAGGGAAAAAAAAAAAAAAATCTGAGCAGAAACCTTGAAAGACTTGATGAATATTAAGAGAATCTCAGTGTTTCTGAAGCATCAGGAGCATTTTAGACCCCAGGGGAACACGTGAAGCCCAACCTCCAGACACGCAACCTTCTGCCTTCCAGCCCTGCTTGGTTTTTGGAGCAATGTCATGATATTTTCAGCTGCTTGGGGAGTTCTTTCTGCCAGAGAAGCAAAGCAGAGGGATTTTTATTTTTTTTTTTATATTTTCTGGTAGGCTTTAAGCTCTTTAACCCACGAAACCCAAGTTGCCCTGGAGGGTGTCTTCAGTTTCGGAGGTTTTCTTCCAACACTAGAATCTACAAAGAGGTTAAAAATTCAAGCAGGTTGAAAAGATAATCAGAGAATCCTGAAATAGGTTGGCAAAAGCCTCAAGGATTATCTGGTGCAAGTCTAATAATAATTGTAATGCTGGTCCTGATGAAATGTAATGTCTCCTGGAACACACTGAAAAGCTTCTCCTGGTTCTCCTCACCGCTATTCCCAACTCCTCACTGCTGCTCCCAAATTCTTCTAAAAACTAGGTTTTTAGATAATAAATCTGCACGAAGGGCTGGCCCATTGGGACCCTTCCCTCCACGATTTCACCGTTTTCAGTGAGGCTGCAGAAGCCAAAGGATGAGGCTGAGGATGCCAAAGAGACCTCGTTAACACCGGACCGAACGCCTGATGAGGAGCAGCGAGCCCTGGAGCTCCTTCCAGCAATGAAGAAGCCACCACCTGGAGAAGTTCTGGTTAAAAGAAGAACCTAAAGAACTCACCATCCACTGGGGGAGGTGGAAAGCTGAGGAGTTGGCATTGCCATCCCACTGCTCCATGGCTGAGACTCTCCAGGTTCCCGTTGCCTTGGATGTAGTGGGGATGCGGCAGCCCAGCCCCCTCCTTGGGCAAACCTTCTCCTGGCTGAGATCTTCCCAAGGAACCAACCTGGTTATCCAAGTGCTGAGGGGTGAGATGAGCAGCTCAGTTCCTCAGGTCTGTTCAGAGTCCCACACTGGGTGGAAATGCTGGGATCCAGCCCATTTTTGCAGCTGGGATTCTGTGACGATCCCAGCTCTGCTCCAGGTGGGAGCCAAGAACAAGTGAGAGCAACCTGCCTTGTGGCATGGAGGAGGCAGATATCCATCCATCCATCTCTCCATCCATCCATCTCTCCATCCATCCATCTCTCCATCCATCCATCTCTCCATCCATCCATCTCTCCATCCATCCATCTCTCCATCCTTCCATCCATCCTTCCATCCTTCCATCCATCCATCCTTCCATCCATCCTTCCATCCATCCATCCTTCCATCCATCCATCCTTCCATCCATCCTTCCATCCATCCATCCTTCCATCCATCCATCCTTCCATCCATCCATCCTTCCATCCATCCTTCCATCCATCCTTCCATCCATCCATCCATCCTTCCATCCACCCATCCTTCCACCCATCCTTCCACCCATCCTTCCACCCATCCATCCATCCATTCTTCCCTCCCTCCATCCCTCCACCCTTCCATCCATCCATCCTTTTATCCCTCCATCCATCCGTCCATCCCTCCATCCGTCCATTCCTCCATCCATTCCTCCATCCATCCCTCCATCCCTCCCATGTCTCCAGCCCAGCATCACCAGAATTCCAAGGGGCAGGACAGGGAGCTGGAGGAGGCAGTGCTGGATTTAGGGGTCACCCCTGGGAGGAGGGGACTTTGGCACCACCAAAACCTGATGTGGCTTCCAAGGAAAGAGCACAGGGACACCCCAAACACCAAAGGGCTTCCAGCTTCAGACTCGATGTGGTTGGAATGAACTTCCCAACCCTGTGCTCAGAGCAGAGGAATCCTTTGGAATGATTTCCATTGGAATCATTTCATCCTGCCAAGGATGGAGCAGCCTGGTGGGGCTGCAGCTCCCTCTGCTGAGCACGCTCAGCCCCAGCTCTGCAGAAGGAGAAGAGGCAAAAAATGAAGATTCTGTAGCTAGAGAGACCAGGAAGGGATCTCCTGCTCCTGCCAGGAGACTTTTCCATGGACTCCAAAGGTTCCAAACAAAGCTTTGCCACTTTGCAGTGCTTGAAAAGAGTCTGAAATCTGCTGCAGCCACACCAAATAATGAAGAATTTCACCCTCAGGAATGCAGAATCCTCTTTTCTGAGCCTGTTTTGTAGCTCAGCAGTCTGGGGAGAAGAGAAGGTGGAGCTGGAGATGCCCATGGAAGCATCTTCACCATCTTCTTCACCATCTTCTTCACCATCTTCTTCACCATCTTCTCCACCATCTTCTCCACCATCATCTCCACCATCTTCTCCACCATCTTCTCCACCATCTTCTCCACCATCTTCTCCACCATCTTCTCCACCATCTTCTTCACCATCGTCTTCACCATCGTCTTCACCACCGTCTTCACCACCTTCTTCACCACCTTCTTCACCACCTTCTTCACCACCTTCTTCACCACCTTCTTCACCACCTTTTCACCTTCTCCACCAGGAAGGTCCAGCAGCTCATCAGCCCACACAAACATTCCCTTTACTTTTCCTTCCTGCAAAGTATTTTTTGGGGGGTGAAAACAGACACAAACCTCCCTTCACTGCCTTCCTCTTTCTGCTCTTTGCCATCAAGCAAGGAACTTGGCTTGGGAGGCACCAAGAGAGGGCCTGAAGCAGAGGGATGGACAGGAGGAGAAGTTCCCAGCTCCCCTTCCTTGCTCTGGTGAATTTCAATACCAGCAATTTTGGAGTTTCTGGCTAAGACAGAAGGCTCTGGGTGAAAACAAGTCCAAGTGACATCACTTAAACCTTCTGGGCAATCACCAGGCACAACTTAAGATGAGCAAAAAACCTTTTGTCTGCATCCCCACCCAAGTAAACTGGAATCAGCAAATCATGGAATCATTTAGGTTGGAAAAGACCTTTAAAGCCAAGAGCCCAAAGCCACCCCCACCCCATGTCCCTCATCCCCACATCCCCAGGCCTCTGAAACCCCTCCAGGGATGATGGGGACTCCAGCCCTGCCCTGGGCAGCCTGGGCCAGGCCCTGACAACCCTTTCCAGGCAGAAATTCTTCCCCAGCTCCAACCTAAACCTCCCCTGGCACAACTTGAGTTGTGCCCAAAGTTCCTCTTGTCCCATCCCTTGTTCCTTGGGAGCAGAGCCCGACCCCCCCTGGCTCCAACCTCCTCTCAGGGGGTTGCAGAGAGCCACAAGGTCTCCCCTCAGCCTCCTCTGCTCCAGGATCAACACCCTCAGGGCCCTCAGCTGCTCCTCACAACTTCTCCAGACCTTCTCCATCTTCTCCAGAACCTTCTCCTCGCTCTCCAGACTCTTCCCCAGCTCCTATAGAACCTTCTCCATCTTCTCCAGCTCTGCAAACCTTCTCCTCTCCAGCCCATTCTCCATCTTCTCCAGAACCTCCTCCTTCCTCTCCAGCCCCTTCTCCATCATCTCCAGACCCTTCTCCTCACTCTCCAAACCTTCTCCTTACTTTCCAGACCCTTCTTCTTTCTCTCCAGACCCTTCTCCATCTCCTCCATACTCTCCTTCCACTCCAACCCTTTCTCCAGCTTCTCCAGACCCTCCTCCTTTCTCTTCAGAACCTCCTCCTTACATTCCAGACTTTCTCCTTCCTCTGTAACCCCTTCTCCATCTTCTCCAGCCCCTCCTCCTTACTTTCCAGCCCCTTCTCCTTCCTCTCCAAGCCTTCTCCTTACTTTCCAGACCTTCTCCTTACTCTCCAGCTCCTTCCCCATCTTCTATAGAACCTCCTCCTCACTCTCCATCCCCTCTTCCTTGCTCTCCAGCCCCTCCTCCTTCCTCTCCAAACCTTCTCCTTACTTTCCAGACCCTTCTTATTTCTCTCCAGACCTTCTCCATGCTCTCCAGACCCTTCTCTGTCTTCTCCATACTCTCCTCCTTCCTCTCCAACCCCTTCTCCATCTTCTCCAGCCTCTCCTCCATACTCTCCATCCCCTTCTCCTTGCTCTCCAGACCCTTCTCCATCTTCTCCAAACCCTTCTCCTTTCTCTCCAAGCCTTCTCCTTACTTTCCAGGCCTTCTCCTTGCTCTCCAAACCTTCTCCTCTCCCTCCAACCCCTTCTCCATCTTCTCCAGAACCTCCTCCTTCCTCTCCAGCTCCTCCTCCATCTTTTCCAGCCCCTTCTCCATCTTCTCCAGCCCCTCCTCCATACTCTCCATCCCTTCTCCTTGCTCTCCAGCCCCTTCCCCAGCTCCATTCCCTTCTCTGGACACTCTCCAGCCCCTCAATCTCCTTCTGCTCCTCAGGTCCCCAGAACTGACCCCAGGATTGGGGGTGCAGCCTCCCCAGTGCCCAGCACAGGGGGACAATCCCTGCCCTGCTCCTGCTGCCCACCCCACTGCTGGTCCCAGTCAGGATCCTGGTGGCCACCTTGGCCACCTGGGCACACCCTGAGCTCCTGTCCAACCCCTTTTCACCAACTCTCCTGGGTCCTTTTCCCACTTTCCAGCCATCACCCCAACCCTGGAGCATTGCCTGGGCTTGGTGGGACCCCCGTAGCTGCTGATTTCCAACATCCATCACTCAAATCAATGCTCATTGCTTAAATAAAACCAAAAAACCCCAAACCCCAAGATCCCAGCAGGACTGCTCAGTGTCAGGAGGAGCACAAACACTTAGGAGAAGTTTTTTTCCAAAGTTCAGCAGGGAGATGATGTGGCCATGGGACCAAACAGACCAAGGATATTCTTTTCTTGTGGAATATTTCCCAGCAGGGAACAGATTTGGGTCAAACCCCAGTGACCAGACAGCTACCAGCTCCTGAAAGCTCAGCAGGACTAAAGCTTTGAGCAGAGAACAAGAAAAAAATGAGTAATTATCTCTCAAGAAACCACAGAAATGGGTGGCTTGAGGTGGCTGCTGAGAAGCTGGGTGAGATTTAATGCCTTGCCTTGCAGCAGAAGGACAACCAGGAGGTGTGCTGGGGTGATGGAAGAACAGAGTGAGCAGAAAGAAATGGAAAATGATGGCTGCAAAATCCCTGAGCAGACACGAGGGGGAGCGAGAACCCAAGGAAAAGGGAAAAAAAATCCCCAAGTTTCATTTTTAAAGGAAAAATAAGAGAAAATGGGTGGAAAGTGGAGTGGCTTTGGAGGGGTTCCTGAGAACCTGCAAGGTGCAGACTCCTTGGTGGGGATTAGCAGGAGATTCTTGGGCTTTGCCTGGGGGACACGGAGTGTCCTGGATCCTAAAAAACCCAGAGGATGGAGACTTGGATCCTAAAAACCCCCGAGGTCTCCACCCCTGGCTTTAGGGAGAGGTCCCACAGGCAGCACCCATCCCCTTCCCTCACCAGCCCAGCAAGGTGTTGGTAACCAGGAAAACTTAAACCCCAGCAAATGCTTCTCTGGAATGGTCCCCAAATTCTCCTAAATCCCCATCACCCCCCTGACCCCTTCCTGGGACATTGCACTCACCAGAATCCCCCCACTCAGCCACCTCTGTCTGGTTTTCAAAGAAAGGAAGAGAATTTGTCCCATTTTAAAGCCTCCTGACAGGTTCAGAACATCCTGGGCAGACCTGGCAGAGCTGTTTTACAGACTTTCAGTTTACCACAAATCTTATTTAACCCTGGACTCCAGAAACCCCAAAACAAGCATCTTCTAGAATCATAAAATCATTTTGGTTGGGGAAAAAAAAAAGGACTTTAAGATTATCCAGTCCAACCCTGAACCCAGCAGTGCCCATGCCAGCACCACCCCATGTCCCTCATCCCCACATCCCCAGGCTCTGAAACCCCTCCAGGGATGATGGAGACTCCAGCCCTGCCCTGGGCAGCCTGGGAGAGCCTCTGACAACTCATTTGGTGCAGAATTTTCACCCAACATCAAATCTATCAAATCCCTTGTACAACCTCATAGCCTTCTATGAGGAAATGACTAGGTGGATAGATGATGGAAGAGCAGTAGATGTGGTTTATCTTGATTTCAGTAAAGCATTTGACACCGTCTCTCACAGCATCCTTGTAGATAAGTTGATCAAGTATGGGTTTGGTGATCAGGTAGTGAGGTGGATCAGGAACTGGTTGAAAGGAAGGAGTCAGAGAGTTGTAGTCAATGGGGCAGAATCTGGTTGGAGGTGTGTGACTAGTGGAGTCCCTCAGGGGTCGGTACTGGGACCGGTGTTGTTCAATATCTTCATCAACGACTTGGATGAGGGTATAGAATGTACCCTCAGCAAGTTTGCTGATGACACTAAGCTGGGAGGAGTGGCTGACACACCAGAAGGCTGTGCTGCCATTCAGAGAGACTTAGACAGGCTGGAGAGTTGGGCAGAGAGAAACATGATGAAATTCAACAAGGGGAAGTGTAGAGTTTTGCATTTGGGGAAGAACAACACGATGTCCCAGTATAGGTTGGGGGCTGACCTGCTGGAGAGCAGTGTAGGTGAAAGAGACCTGGGGGTCCTGGTAGACAAGAAGATGACCATGAGCCAGCAATGTGCCCTTGTGGCCAAGAAGGCCAATGGCATCCTGGGGTGCATTAGAAAGGGTGTGGTTAGTAGGTCAAGAGAGGTTCTCCTCCCCCTCTATTCTGCATTGGTGAGGCCGCACCTGGAGTATTGTGTCCAGTTCTGGGCCCCTCAGTTCAAGAAGGACAGGGAAGTGCTTGAAAGAGTCCAGCGCAGAGCTACTAAGATGATTAAGGGAGTGGAACATCTCCCTTCTGAGGAAAGGCTGAGGGAGCTGGGTCTCTTTAGTTTGGAGAAAAGGAGACTGAGGGGTGACCTCATCAATGTGTTCAAACATGTAAGGGGTGAGTGTCAGGGAGATGGAGTTAGGCTCTTCTCAGTGGTGACCAGTGATAGGACAAGGGGTAATGGGTGTAAATTGGAGCACAGGAGGTTCAAGTTGAATATCCTTTTTTTGTAAGGGTGACAGAGCCCTGGAACAGGCTGCCCAGGGGGGTCGTGGAGTCTCCTTCACTGGAGACATTCAAAACCCACCTGGACACGTTCCTATGCGAGGTTCTCTAGGTGGCCCTGCTCTGGCAGGGGGGGTTGGACTAGATGATCTTTCGAGGTCCCTTCCAACCCCAAGGATTCTATGATTCTATGAACTTGAGGCCATTTTCTCTTGTAATCTGGGAGAAGAAACCAAACCCCATCTGGCTGAAACCTCTTCCAGGCACAAAAAGCCAACAGGGCACTTTCTACAGAGAAGAGAAAACTTTGGACATGTTTCCAGGTTGGCAGGGACTCAAGGAATTGACCTTTCAGGAGGCCAAAGAAGGTTGTCAAGAGGCCACAAGCAAAGTAGAGACAGTTCTGTCCAGTTCCAGGAAAGGGCCCAGACCTGGTGGGTCTGCAGGACACTCCTTCTGCTCACATTTTATAAACACAGGAAACTGGGAAATCATAGAAACACAAACTGGTTGGGTTGGGAGGGACCTTCAAGATCATAGAGTTCTACAGACATGGGAAGGGATATCTTCAACTATACCAGGGTGTCCATCCATCCATCCATCCATCCATCCACAGATCCATCCACAGATCCATCCATCCATCCATCCACCCATCCATCCACAGATCCATCCATCCATCAGCCACCCATCCATCCATCCATCCATCCATCCATCCATCCATCCATCCACCCATCCACCCATCCCTCCACCCATCCCTCCATCCACCCATCCATCCATCCATCCATCCATCCATCCATCCATCATCCACCCATCCATCCATCCATCCACCCATCCACCCATCCATCCATCCATCCATCCATCACCATCCATCCATCCATCTCCTCATCCATCACCATCCATCCATCCATCCATCCATCCATCCATCCATCACCCATCATCCATCCCTCCCTCCCTCCATCCATCCCTCCATCCATCCACCCATCCATCCATCCATCCATCCATCCATCCATCCATCCATCCATCCCTCCATCCATCCCTCCATCCTCCATCCATCCATCCACCCATCCTCCTCTCATCCATCCATCCATCCATCCATCCATCCATCCATCCATCATCATCCATCCATCCATCCATCCATCCATCCATCCATCCATCATCCATCCATCATCCATCCATCCATCTATCATCCATCATCATCATCATCATCTCTCATCATCATCCATCCATCCATCCATCCATCATCATCCATCCACCCATCCTCCATCCATCCACCCATCCCTCCATCCATCCATCCATCCATCCATCCATCCATCCATCCATCCATCCATCCATCCATCCCTCCCTCCTCCACCCATCCCTCCATCCATCCACCATCCATCCATCCATCCATCCATCCATCCATCCATCCATCCTCCATCCCTCCATCCATCCATCCACCCATCCCTCCATCCATCCATCCATCCATCCATCCATCATCCACCCATCCATCCATCCATCCACCCATCCCTCCATCCATCCATCCATCCATCCATCCATCATCCACCCATCCCTCCATCCATCCACCCATCCACCCATCCATCCATCCATCCATCCATCCACCCATCCATCCATCCATCCACCCATCCCTCCATCCATCCACCCATCCCTCCATCCATCCATCCATCCATCCATCCATCCATCCATCCACCCATCCATCCATCCCTCCCTCCCTCCACCCATCCCTCCATCCCTCCATCCATCCCTCCATCCCTCCATCCATCCATCCATCCACCCATCCCTCCATCCATCCATCCATCCATCCATCCATCATCCACCCATCCATCCATCCATCCACCCATCCATCCCTCCCTCCACCCATCCACCCATCCATCCCTCCATCCATCCCTTCATCCCTCCATCCATCCATCCATCCATCATCCATCCATCTCTCCATCCATCCATCCCTCCATCCACCCCTCCATCCACCCATCCATCCATCCATCCTTCATTCATCTACCACCATCCATCTATCCATCTATCTATCATCATCCATCTATCTATCTATCTCTCCTCCATCCATCTATCTATCTATCTTCTACATCATATATCTATCATCCATCTATCCATCATATCTATCTATCATCATCTATCTATCTATCTATCATCTATCTATCTATCTATCTATCTATCTATCTATCATCTATCTATCTATCACTATCATCTATCATCTATCTATCTATCTATCTATCTATCTATCATCTATCTATCTATCTCATCCATCCATCATCATCATCATCATCTATCATCTATCTATCCATCCATCTATCATCATCATCATCACCCATCCACCCATCCATCCATCCATCCATCCATCCATCCATCCATCATCCACCATCCATCCTCATCCATCCCTCCCTCCATCCATCCATCCCTCCATCCAGGCTGAGGCAGGAGCAGGACTCTCACCTGTCCCAGCTGCTTTAACATAAAACCTCATCCCAGGCTGTTCAAAAAAGGACGTTTTAGGGAAATACTGACCCGTGAGGCTCTGAGCCAGTGGGACACTGGGTGGAGGTGCTTGGGAGGCTGAGGGTGCTGCTGATGGATGAGGGAGGAGACATTTACAGAGGGACAAGGAGAGGAGACCACAGAGTTCTGACATCAACAGTGAATCAGGGGATCCCAGACTGGTTTGGGATGGAAAAGAGCTTAAAGATCACCCAGTGCCACCTATGCCATGGGCAGGGACCCCTCCCCCAGCCCAGAGGGCTCCAAACCCACCCAAGGTGTCCAGGAAAGCTTCCAGGGATGAGGGAACCCTAATTAATGCTCCTTGAGTTAATGAGCATGGAATCCTGGAAGGGTTTGGGTTGGAGGGGACCTCAAAGCTCCTCCAGTCCCAAGGGGACAATCCAGGGACACCTCCCCCAGCCCAGGGGGCTCCAAGCCCCATCCAACCTTCAACATCTCCAGGGATGGGGCAGCCACAGCTTCTGGGGGCAACCTGGGCACCCAGGGGCTCAGCACCCTCACCCCAAAGAATTTCTCCCTCCCTCCCTCCCCAAGAAATAGAATCCTGGAATGGGTTGGCTTGGAAGAGAACTGAAAGCTCAGCTCATTCCAACCCCCCTGCCATGGGCAGGGACACCTCCCTCCCAGATTGCTCCAAGCCCCATCCAACCTGGCTTTGAACACTGCCAGGGATGGGGCAGAGACTCTTTTCCTGGGCAACCTGGTTCTAAAGCTCAGCACCCTCACCCCAAACAAGTTCTCCCTCCCTCCCTCCCTGCCTGCCCAAGATCTCCTCTCCATCTCCCCTCTGGCAGCTGGAAACCCTTCCCCCTCGCAGGGTCCCATCCCTCCAGGCCGTTGTCCCAAGTCCCTCCCCAGCTTTCCTGGAGCCCCAGGTTTAGTTTCCCAGGGCCCTGCAGCTCTCTCATAAAGAAGAGGATAAATCCAATTCTCGAGCTCCCTGATCAAGCTAATTCTTAAGTTCACTCCCTACCCAACTCACAGTTTTGATGCAGTTCATCAAGCAGCATTTTAGGCAGCTTTGGAGATGGGGACAAGGTCCCCAAATCCCCTTGGGTTCATGACCACTGGGGACAAAGAAGGAATCCAGATAAAACCTTTTTTTTTTGACCTTGAGCTGGTGCTCCCACGTCAGCCCTTGGCACTAGGAGGTTGTTAGGAGAAATTAATGCCCTTCAGGCACTGGAAGGTGCTCTAAGGTCTCCCCATTGCAGCCTTCTCTTCTCCAGCCTCAACACCCCCAACTCTCTCAGCCTGGCTCCAGAGCAGAGCTGCTCCAGCCCTCCCAGCAGCTCCAGGGCCTCCTCTGCACTGGCTCCAGCAGCTCCATGCTGAGTTTTGGCACTGAGAAGTTGAGAATAAATCTATTTATCCCCCAAAATTACACACATATTTTTATTTTTTTTTTTTCCCAGGGAGCTAAGTATTGAAATCCTGACCTGCAGGACCAAGAAATATTCAATATTCTCCTCTCCCAGGGTGATACCTGTCAGTGATGGGGAGCTCAGAGCCCTCTGTAGCTGAAGGACCAGCTGCTGCCTACCAGGGAGATGGGAACAGCATCAAAAAAAAGGCAGAACCAGCTGGGATCTGTACAGAGCTCTGTGCCTGGAGGAACGCCAGCAGGACTGAGCCATAAAGTAGCAAAAAACAAACCAAAAAGATTCTAGGTTTGGGATTTGCTCTAAACAGTGAGAGGGAAAGGGAGGTGGGATCAGCAGGGTCCTGGAGAGCAATTTGCATCCCAGGGCTGGGGTGAGAAAAGGTTTGGTGTGGTCAGAGAGGAGCAGAAGGAAGGTTCATGAGGAGCTCCTCGTTATCCATCTCTGAAGGGAATGATGTTGGAGGCTGAAAAATCTGCATCTGTTCAGCCTGGAGAAGAGAAGGCTCAGGGCAGACCTAATTCTGGTGTTCCAGTACTCCAAGGGAGCTTTATTAATGCTCTCAGGATGTGCTTTGGAGCCAAGAGGAATGGATGCTGGGCTCCACTCAGATGAGAGGTGAGGCTGGGAGCCCATTTGGATCCCATCTCTGCAGTCAGGAAGGCAGGAGAGAGGCAAAGCCACTCAGTATCAGCTGCTGGAGCCAGGATTCCAACCCAGCCAAACTCCTTCTGCCTCTGCAGCTCAAGCCCCAGGCACAGGGGAGGAAGAGGTGGCAGAGTGCTGGGTGTTATCACAGAGATCATCTTAAAACTGCATCCAGTTTTGGGCCCTGCTGTACAAAAAGGATGTGGACAGGGTGGAGAGGGTCCAGAGAAGAGCCAGGAGGATGATCAGAGGAATGGAGCACCTGGAATATGAGGAGAGAGCTGGAAAACTGCATCTGTTGAGCCTGGAGAAGAGAAGGCTCAGGGCAGACCTAATTCTGGTGTCCCAGTACTCCAAGGGGGCTCCAAAGGAGATGGAGACTCCCTATGGACAAGGAACCCCATGGACAAGGGGCAATGGGCACAAGTTGCTCCTGGGGAGATTCCAATTGGACATAAAAATAAAAATTTTTCCCTCTGAGGACAGTCAGACATTGGAATGGTCTCCCAGGGTGGATTCCCCCACTTTGGGAAGTTTGAAGTCTCAGCTCAGTGGGTGCTGGGACATCTCAGCTCAACAATAAGATGA
The DNA here is from genome assembly GCA_023079485.1 of Archilochus colubris. NCBI lineage: Eukaryota > Metazoa > Chordata > Aves > Apodiformes > Trochilidae > Archilochus > Archilochus colubris. Next base: position 193,842 of record CM041083.1, on the reverse strand, counting down.
GAAGGGTTGGAGCAGCTGATCCTGGAGGTCCCTTCCCAGGTGACATTCTGTGGTTCTGTGGCATCGTTTGGAAATAAAGACACCAAACAACCTGAGTCTGGATGTTCCTGGGGGTTTGGAAGCCCCAGGCAGGAGATGCATCCCATCCCCTCCCACCCTACCTGTGGTTTTGGGGTACATCCAGGCACAAGGTGCTGGGTGAGGAGAGGGGGTGGGTGGGAGAGGGACCAGGGAGAGGATGAGAGAAGGAGGAGAAGGAGGAGAAGGAGAAGGAGAAGGAGAAGGAGAAGGAGAAGGAGAAGGAGAAGGAGAAGGAGAAGGAGAAGAGAAGGAGAAGGAGAAGGAGAAGGAGAAGGAGAAGGAGAAGGAGAAGGAGAAGGAGAAGGAGAAGGAGAAGGAGAAGGAGAAGGAGAAGGAGAAGGAGAAGGAGAAGAGAAGGAGAAGGAGAAGGAGAAGGAGAAGGAGAAGGAGAAGGAGAAGGAGAAGGAGAAGGAGAAGGAGAAGGAGAAGGAGAAGGAGAAGGAGAAGGAGAAGGAGAAGGAGAAGGAGAAGGAGAAGGAGAAGGAGAAGGAGGAGGAGGAGAACCTCCCTGGATCTGCTGGACACACTTCTCCTGATGCCCCCAGGACACCATTGGCCCTCTTGGCCCCAAGGGCACATTGCTGACCCCTGGAGAATTCCCTGTCCCCCAGGACTCCAAGGGCTTTCTCCAGGGAGCTGCTTTCCAGCAGGACATCCCCAACTCTGCACTGGGGGTTGGGGTTATTTCTAAACAAACACAGGAGATGAAAAAGAAAAGGGAAAGGGAAAGAAAAAGGAGAAAGGAGAAAAGGAAAATGAGAAAAGGAAAAGGGAAAAAGGGAAAAGAAAAGGGAAAGGGAAAGGGAAAGGGAAGGGGAAAGGGGAAGGGAAAGGGAAAGGGAAAGGGAAAGGAAAAGGGAAAGGAAAAGGGAAAAGGAAAGGGAAAGGGAAAAGGAAAGGGAAAGGGAAAGGGAAAAGGAAAGGGAAAGGGAAAGGGGAAGGGAAAGGGGAAGGGAAAGGGAAAGGGAAAGGGAAAGGGGAAGGGAAAGGGAAAGGGAAAGGGAAAGGGAAAGGGAAAGGGAAAGGGGAAGGGAAAGGGAAAGGGAAAGGGAAAGGGAAAGGAAAAGGAAAAGGGAAAGGGAAAGGGAAAAGGAAAGGGAGAGGGAAAAGGAAAGGGAAAGGGAAAGGGAAAAGGAAAGGGAAAGGGAAAGGGGAAGGGAAAGGGGAAGGGAAAGGGAAAGGGAAAGGGAAAGGGAAAAGGAAAAGGAAAAGGAAAAGGAAGACACCTCAGCTGAAGCTGGCAATAATTCCCTGTCCCCCAGGACTCCAAGGGTTTTCTCCAGGGAGCTGCTTTCCAACAAGAGAGCTGTATATATATATATATATATATACACTACATATATGCATATGGATATATGTAATATATAATTAGACTTATTATTATATATTATATTATTAAAAATTTATTAGATACAACATATCTATTATATCTATTATATTATACACATAGGAGCAGCTACTTTATAGTGTGTATATTTATATATATCTATAAATAACCCTTGAACACCAGAGGCCTCAGCAGAGCTGAACACGGAGCCTCTTGGGAGCCAACTTCACCTTCCCCTGCTCATCACCCCCTGACACTAATGGGGATTTAATTAACCCACCCCCAGTGGATACAGATTTTGCTGTTTTGGGGTTTTTTTTACTTTTTAGGAGCCCAGGGATGGGGATCTCTCCCAGTCCTGCCCATGCTGAGGTTGACTCCAGGAGCTCAGCAGCAGCTCCGGAGTTTCGGCTCCCCCAGGGAAATGGAAATCAGATGGAAATCAGATTTTTGTCTCTGCCTGGGTGGGAAAAGCCAACCAGAAGATGGTTTCCACTTGGAAAGTTACCAGCGTGGGATGGACAAGCCCAAAATGACCTAAAATGCATCGCTGAGAGGGGGACATGAGAAAGCCAAGAACTTGTGATATTCTCACGGGGTCATGGAATGGTTTGGGTTGGAAGGGACCTTAAATCATTGAATCCCAACTCCTGCCATGCTCAGGGACCCCTCCATCAGCCCAGGGGGCTCCAAACCCACCCAAGTGTCCATGAAAGCTTCCAGGGATGAGGGAACCCTAATTAATGCTCCTTGACTTAATGAGCATGGAATCCTGGAAGGGTTTGGGTTGGAGGGGACCTTAAAGCTCCTCCAGTCCCAAGGGGACAATCCAGGGACCCCTCCCCCAGCCCAGGGGGCTCCAAGCCCCATCCAACCTTCAACCCCTCCAGGGATGGGGCAGCCACAGCTTCTGGGGGCAACCTGGGCACCCAGGGGCTCAGCACCCTCACCCCAAACAATTTCTCCCTCCCTCCCTCAAGAAATAGAATCCTGGAATGGGTTGGCTTGGAAGAGAACTGAAAGCTCAGCTCATTCCAACCCCCCTGCCATGGGCAGGGACACCTCCCTCCCAGATTGCCCCAAGCCCCATCCAACCTGGCTTTGAACACTGCCAGGGATGGGGCAGAGACTCTTTTCCTGGGCAACCTGGTTCTAAAGCTCAGCACCCTCACCCCAAACTATTTCTCCCTCCCTCCCTCCCCAAGAAACAGAATCCCAGACTGGTTTGGGTTGGAAGGGACCTCAAAGCTCATCCAGTCCCAACCCCCTGCATGGGCAGGGACACCTCCCACCAGCCCACGCTGCTCCAAGCCCCATCCAACCTGACCTGAGACACTGCCAGGGATGGGGCAGCCACAACTTCCTTGGACAACCTGGGCCAGGCTCTCCCCACCCTCAAATTCAAGAATTCCCTCCCCATCTCCAACCTCAATCTCCTGTGGTTCAGTCACTTTCTGCCCTGGAAAAGCTGAGTTCATGGAAAGGAATCTTTAATCTCTGTTTTCAAGCTTTTTCTTTGCCCTTTGAGATCCTGCAGCTTTCTTCCCATGGGAAAATGAAAAGCAGGGGTGGAGGGGGGGGGTTGGCCCATCATGAGGAGGTCGAGGGGCTCTGCTTCTGCTGATTACACCAAGGTCCACTGATTAAAGCCCTGCTCATTAAGTTCATTTTCCCTGTTGGGCTGATGGCCGAGGGGCAGGCACGAGGCCAGGAGTGGAGTTTGCAGCAGGGCTTGGGTTGTCTTGGCAGATCCCCCAGGAACCCTGCTGGAAAAGGAATTCTTACAAGGGCACGTAGGAAGAGGATGAGGAGTGATGGCTTTCAACTGGAAGAGGACACAAATAGGACAGGCTGAGAGAGTTGGGGGTGTTGAGGCTGGAGAAGAGAAGGTTGCAATGGGGAGACCTTAGAGCACCTTCCAGTGCCTGAAGGGGCTCCAGGAAAGCTGGGGAGGGACTTGGGACAAGGGCCTGGAGGGATGGGACCCTGCGAGGGGGAAGGGTTTCCAGCTGGGAGAGGGGAGATGGAGAGGAGATCTTGGGCAGGCAGGGAGGGAGGGAGGGAGAAATTGTTTGGGGTGAGGGTGCTGAGCTTTAGAACCAGGTTGCCCAGGAAAAGAGTCTCTGCCCCATCCCTGGCAGTGTTCAAAGCCAGGTTGGATGGGGCTTGGAGCAATCTGGGAGGGAGGTGTCCCTGCCCATGGCAGGGGGGTTGGAATGAGCTGAGCTTTCAGTTCTCTTCCAACCCAACCCATTCCAGGATTCTATTTCTTGGGGAGGGAGGGAGGGAGAAAATTCTTTGGGGTGAGGGTGCTGAGCCCCTGGGTGCCCAGGTTGCCCCCAGAAGCTGTGGCTGCCCCATCCCTGGAGGTGTTGAAGGTTGGATGGGGCTTGGAGCAGAAGGACACAGAGCTCCTGGAAGGTGTCCAGAGCAGAGCCACTCAAATGCTCAGAGGGCTGAGCACCTCCCTGGGAAGCCAGGCTGAGGGCTTGGGGTTGTTCAGCCTGGAGAAGAGGAGGCTCCCAGGTGAGCTTAGAGCAACCTTCCAATATCTGAAGGGGCTCAAAGAAAGCTGGGGGAGGGCTTTGGACACGGGGGGGTAGGGAGAGGAGAAGGGAAATGGGTTAAAACTTGGAGAGAAAGGGGAGATTGAGGTTGGAGATGGGGAGGAAATTCTTGAATGTGAGGGTGGGGAGAGCCTGGCCCAGGTTGTCCAAGGAAGTTGTGGCTGCCCCATCCCTGGCAGTGTCTCAGGTCAGGTTGGATGGGGCTTGGAGCCCCCTGGGCTGGGGGAGGGGTCCCTGGATTGTCCCCTTGGCACTGGAGGAGCTTTAAGGTCCCCTCCAACCCAAACCCTTCCAGGATTCCATGCTCATTAAGCATTAATTAGGGTTCCTTCATCCCTGGAAGCTTTCATGGACACCTTGGATAGGTTTGGAGCACCCTGGGCTGGGGGAGGTGTCCCCATGGCATGGGGAGGGACTGGATGATCTTTAAGGTCCCTTCCAACCCAACCCATTCCATGATTCTCTGGGGGCAGGAGGTTTGGACCCAATTTCAGGCCATTTTCTCTTGTGTTTTGTTTCCCCACCTTTGGCTCCGGGATGCAAATGCAGCAGAGATTCCCCTGGGCAGAGCATCCCCCACTCAGCTGAAATCCTTTTAACAAAATCCAGCTGGAGCCAAAGGGGTTAGGAAGGAGTTTTTGATGGTTTTTACACCTGAAGGAACCATGAGCAAAACCTGTGAAGAGCCCTGGTGAGGTTCCCACGAAGCTGTCACCCTGGGAGAGGAGAAAACCTGAGCTCTGACCCACTCCAGGGCAATGAGAAAGCTCCAAGGGGCTTCATAAATCCACCCAATTCAATTAAATCCACTAAATAAGTCATTTAAAAGCACAACAGAAACCAGGAGGGCAGGTCAATCAATCAGACACTCTTACACGGGGATGAAAAGCTGGAGAAGAACATTTAAATCCATGTGAGAGACTTAAAATGAGACTAATGAGGGATTACTAACAAGTTCTCCCTCCCCAAACCAAAATGCTCTGACAGTTGAAAAGGCAAAATGCTTTCTGGTTGGGTGTGTGGGCTTAGAATTTCCTCCCACACGTGGGAATGGGATTCACAGAGGTGACAGAAGCTGAAAGAAGGAAATTCAGGGTGTAGGGATTGAGGAAGCTGAAGGAAGCACCAAAACCTGAAGGTCAAAGCTCCCTCCATGACCTGCTGGAGAAGGAGACATTGATTTTTTTCTTTAATATAAAAGATGAACAGTGTTGGGATTTTTACCCTTTCCTTATCAAACTCCTCCCAAATGGTTTCTCCTTCTCCTCAAAGCCATCCTGCCCTTGGAATGATTCAGTTTAACACAAAATTTAAGATTTATCTTGGCAGATCCCTTTGTCACCCCTTGGAGAAAGCCCTTGGAGTGCTGGGGGACAGGGAATTATTGCCAGCTTCAGCTGAGGTGTCTTCCTTTTTCCTTTCCCTTTCCCTTTCCCTTTCCCTTTCCTTTTCCCTTTCCTTTTCCCTTTCCCTTTCCTTTTTCCTTTCCCTTTCCCTTTCCTTTTTCCTTTCCCTTTCCCTTTCCCTTTCCTTTTCCCTTTCTCTTTTCTTTTCCCTTTCCCTTTCCCTTTCCCTTTCCCTTTCCCTTTCCCTTTCCCTTTCCCTTTCCCTTTCCCTTTCCCTTTCCCTTTCCCTTTCCCTTTCCTTTTCCCTTTCCCTTTCCTTTTCCCTTTCCTTTTCCCTTTCCTTTTCCCTTTCCCTTTCCCTTTCCCCTTCCCTTTCCTTTTCCCTTAGCCTTTCCGTTTCCCTTTCCCTTTTCTTTTTCCTTTTCCTTTTCCTTTTCCCCTTTCTCCTTTCTCCTTTTTCTTTCCCTTTCCCTTTTCTTTTTCACCTCCTGTGTTTGTGTAGAAATTACCCCAACCCCCAGTGCAGAGTTGGGGATGTCCTGCTGGAAAGCAGCTCCCTGGAGAAAGCCCTTGGAGTCCTGGGGGACAGGGAATTCTCCAGGGGTCAGCAATGTGCCCTTGGGGCCAAGAGGGCCAATGGTGTCCTGGGGGCATCAGGAAAGTGTGTCCAGCAGATCCAGGGAGGTTTCCTCCTCCTCCTCTGCTCTGGGGAGACCAGAGCTGGAATCCTGGCTCCAGTTTAGGGCTCCCCAGTTGAGGAGAGACTGGGATCTACTGGAGAGAGGCCAAGGGAGAGGTGGGAGGGTGAGGAAGGGACTTGAGCATCTGTGCTGGGAAGAAAGAGTGAGAGGCCTGGGGCTGTTGAGGCTGGAGAAGAGAAGGCTGAGAGGGGATGTGCTGAATGTCCATCAGTAGCTGAGGGGTGGGGGGCAAGAGGAAGGGGCCAATCTCTTTTTGGGGGTGGGCAGGGAGAGGCCAAGGAAGACTGGGTTGAAGGGAGAAGAGAGGAAGTTGCAGCTGAGCATGAGGAGAAAGTTGTTGAGGGTGAGGCTGAGGGAGCCCTGGCCCAGGCTGCCCAGAGAGGTTGTGTTGTCCCAACACACAATTTGGGGTCCTGGGGTTGGATTTTGGGGTTTGCTTCTTCTAGAGCCAAGAGAAAAGACAACAAAAGACCAAGTGCTGCCTGTCCTCAACCACAGAAAGAATTCCCTTCCAGGGAAGTGCCAGAGAATCACTTCAGCAAGGCACAAAATGCCTCTGGAGGCTTCAGGAGAGAAAATGTAAAGCTCAGGTGTCATTCAGGCTGGAAAATGGGGTTTTTTTCATTGTTTTTTTAAAAGAATAAGCCATGTTGTCAAAGCTCATCATCTCTGTCCAGTTTGTTGGGGTTTTTGTCAGGTTTTACTCTTTTAAAATAAACATTAAATCCCAGAAGCGTTGGGTGAGGGGTTTAGGAAACACCCAGAGGAACAACAGGTCCTGAGAACACACGAGGTTTGGTCCAATGTGACCTCAGAGATGGCAGCACCAGTTTGCCAACCATCCATCCCTCCATCCCTCATCCCTCCATCTATCCATCCCTCATCCATCCATTCCTCCCTCCCTCCCTCCATCCATCCATCCCTCCATCCCTCATCCATCCATCCATCCATCCATCCATCCATCCATCCATCCATCCATCCATCCATCCTTCCCTCCATCCATCCCTCCATCCCTCCATCCACCCATCCACCCATCCATCCATCCATCCATCCATCCCTCCATCCATCCCTCTATCCATCCATCCATGCATCCATCCCTCATCCATCCATCCATCCATCCATCCATCCATCCATCCCTTCATCCATCCCTGGAGGGGTTGAAGGTTGGATGGGGCTTGGAGCCCCCTGGGCTGGGGGAGGGCTCCCTGGATTGTCCCCTTGGGACTGGAGGAGCTTTAAGGTCCCCTCCAACCCAAACCCTTCCAGGATTCCATGCTCAAGGAGCATTAATTAGGGTTCCCTCATCCCTGGAAGCTTTCATGGACACCTTGGATGGGTTTGGAGCCCCCTGGGCTGGGAGAGGGGTCCCTTAGCATGGCAGGGGGGTTGGGAGCTTGATGATCTTTAAGGTTGGGAGGCAGAGGGTGTGTTTTTATTCTGCTGCTTTTAGCAGTCCTGGAGATTTCCTTTTATAATTATCCTGGATTTTTCCATCACCTGAGGTTCTGCCTTCTTCCATAAAACTGCCACAGTTTTCATATTGCTTAGGAAAAAAAAAAATAAATAGAGATCTGTTTAAGGTCCAGGAGCAATGGCTCCGTGGGTCACTATCAATAAATCTATTCCAAGAATCTGTCTCTGTTTTTAACAGGCAGCTGAGCTTCCTGCAGGCCTCAGGTTCTCCCCATTCACCTTCCCCCATCAGGAAAGTTCCCCAAAAGGTGAATATTTCCAAGAAAACTGAAAACCCAAAGCCCCTGGGAGGTGGCAGGGAACCTGATGCAACTCAGCCCACCTTCCAATCCCTCCCCGTTTCTAGCAGCTGAGTTTGGTTGGAACTGGGATTTAATGAGCATGGCAGAAGCAAAACTGCAAGGAACAGTTTGAAGAGACCCCAACTCCTCAGGAGCAGTGGCCCTAACAAAAGAGTGTCCACGTGTTCTGCTGGAACCCACGGAGATAATGGGAGGAGGAGGCTGAGGAACGGAGCGTGGGGGGCTCCAAAGCATTTAAAGAACAAAAAGGAAAGCCTGGAGAAAAGTCCAAGGTAATGGAGAATGTGGGAAGGAGGCAATCAAGGCTCTCTCTGCACACAAAGGTTGATGCTGAGCTCTTTGGAAGCTCAGCAAGTTTCTCTCTGTAATTTCCAGGAGAGAAGAGAAAAGTGTCTGAGACTTCTGAGCTCGGCAAACGAGAGAAAGGGACTGGCAAGATGAAGGTCTTCCAGTTGGAAAAGTGCTGAACCCTTTGTGATCCACACCACCAGGCAACAGCAGTGCACAAATAATCTCCTGGGCTGGAAAGTTGACTTCAATCTCAAGTTGAGTTCAATCTCAAGTTGAGTTCAATGTCAAGTTGAGTTCAATGTCAAGTTGAGTTCAATCTCAAATTGAGTTCAATCTCAAGTTGACTTCAATCTCAAGTTGACTTCAATCTCAAGTTAAGTTCAATCTCAAGTTAAATTCAATCTCAAGTTGAGTTCAATCTCAAGTTAAGTTCAATCTCAAGTTGACTTCAATCTCAAGTTGAGTTCAATCTCAAATTGAGTTCAATCTCAAGTTGAGTTCAATCTCAAGTTAAATTCAATCTCAAGTTGAGTTCAATCTCAAGTTGAGTTCAATCTCAAGATGAGTTCAATCTCAAATTAAATTCAATCTCAAGTTGAGCTCAATCTCAAGTTGAGTTCAATCTCAAGCTGAGTTCAATCTCAAGTTGACTTCAATCTCAAGTTGACTTCAATCTCAAGTTGACTTCAATCTCAAGTTGACTTCAATCTCAAGTTGACTTCAATCTCAAGTTGACTTCAACATAGCTCGTGGCACCCAAAATGTTCTTCCACCTCTGGCAGGGAGGAGCAGAAACATCCCAGGATGAGACTGGGACTCAGGTGTTTGGATGAAGACCTGGGAGGGTTGTGCCAAGGAGGCAGAGTCATAGAATCATTGTGGTTGGAAAGGATCTTCAAGATCATTGAGTCCAACGCTACCCCACCCAATGTGTCTGACCAGGCTCAGATGATGAACACCAAGGACTGGAAGAGGTGGATGTGGCTCTGTTGGGTCAAACCACCTGGGAAATTGCCACCTCTACCTGGATGTGGTTCTGGATGGGCAATATCAGAAGATAAATGCAAATGCAGTGAATAGAACCATCCCAAAAGGCACAGATCCTGCCTGGATAAGCACAGGAAGACACAAACCCAGCAACATGGAAGGGATTCTCTTCAGGTCCCAAGAGAAAGGACCCCAAAGGAAGAGGTTTAACTAAGTCAGGTCTTGTCTGGCTCCAGGAAAACCTTAGAGCACCTTCCAGTGCCTGAAGGGGCTCCAGGAAAGCTGGGGAGGGACTTGGGACAAGGGCCTGGAGGGATGGGACCCTGCGAGGGGGAAGGGTTTGGAGCTGGGAGAGGGGAGATGGAGAGGAGATCTTGGGCAGGCAGGGAGGGAGGGAGAACTTGTTTGGGGTGAGGGTGCTGAGCTTTAGAACCAGGTTGCCCAGGAAAAGAGTCTCTGCCCCATCCCTGGCAGTGTTCAAAGCCAGGTTGGATGGGGCTTGGAGCAATCTGGGAGGGAGGTGTCCCTGCCCATGGCAGGGGGGTTGGAATGAGCTGAGCTTTCAGTTCTCTTCCAAGCCAACCCATTCCAGGATTCTATTTCTTGGGGAGAGAGGGAGGAATTCTTTGGGGTGAGGGTGCTGAGCCCCTGGGTGCCCAGGTTGCCCCCAGAAGCTGTGGCTGCCCCATCCCTGGAGGTGTTGAAGGTTGGATGGGGCCTGGAGCCCCCTGGGCTGGGGGAGGGGTCCCTGGATTGTCCCCTTGGGACTGGAGGAGCTTTAAGGTCCCCTCCAACCCAAACCCTTCCAGGATTCCATGCTCATTAAGTCAAGGAGCATTAATTAGGGTTCCCTCATCCCTGGAAGCTTTCATGGACACCTTGGATGGGTTTGGAGCCCCCTGGGCTGGGTGAGGGGTCCCTGAGCATGGCAGGGGGGTTGGAATTAAACGATCTTTAAGGTCCCTTCCAACCCAACCCATTCCCTGGTTTTTTCCCAAACCACTCCATGATTTTTGATTCCATTCCCTGAGGGGGGACTCAGAAGAGGACAAGGTCCCAGCCATGGACAAAGAGCTTCTCCCTCCTGATCCCTCAGATTTCTCCTGAGCGTGACATTTTTGGGATGGGATGGAGTATTTTGGTCAGTTTTAGTCCTTTGCCTGGTGTACTCCTCCCTGGAGCAAGGTCAGAGCTGTGACCCTGTTACTCCCTGTTCTTTTTTTACTCTTTTTTTCCCGTTTCTGGTTCTGCTGAGCCCAGCAGTGGCCTTGGGTCTGCACAGCATTCCCAGCAGCAGCTGTAAACAGGGAAGGTTATCAGTCCTGGGAGCAGACAGGGACTGGGAAACACCTTTAATTTCAGCAAGTGAAGGTACTCAAAAGAGATTTAAGTGGAAATTCTGACTAGAAGAAGGGATATTAGGTGTATCCTGGCTCCAAGCAGGACAGACTCAGTGCCTGCAGCTCACTGGGCCAACACAACCATTCCTCTTCATCCATTTGCAACACTTCAGGGGGGCTCAAGACATTATTTGGATTCTTTTCCTGAACTTTTAACATTTTTTGTGTTGGAATTCACACTCGGAGCTTTTCAAAAGGAAGGATTTGTCTCTGCTTTGCTTGGGAATCAAGACTTGAAGGATGACCCAGGACATGTCCAAACCCTGGGGCTGATAACAAGTGGAGCTTTTGCAAGGTCTGGTTGGGAGTTTTCCATCTTGGGTTGGAAAAGTGATTTGGAAAGGTTTTCTTGTAGCCCCAGTCAAGCAAAGAAGAGCTCAGGAGTGGATTGGGATGAGAAGCTCCATCAGGAGCTGAGCAGCATCCTGGGTTTCTCTCCAGAAGAGAAAAGAATCATAGAATCATAGAATCCTTGGGGTTGGAAGGGACCTCGAAAGATCATCTAGTCCAACCCCCCCTGCCAGAGCAGGGCCACCTAGAGAACCTCGCATAGGAACGTGTCCAGGTGGGTTTTGAATGTCTCCAGTGAAGGAGACTCCACGACCCCCCTGGGCAGCCTGTTCCAGGGCTCTGTCACCCTTACAGGAAAAAAAGTTTTCCGGATATTCAACTTGAACCTCCTGTGCTCCAATTTACACCCATTACCCCTTGTCCTATCACTGGTCACCACTGAGAAGAGCCTAACTCCATCTCCCTGACACTCACCCCTTACATATTTCATAGAATCATAGAATCATAGAATAGGCTGGGTTGGAAGGGACCTCAGAGACCATCGAGTCCAACCCTTGATCAACCGCCACAGTCACTAGACCATGGCACTGAGTGCCACATCGAGTCGCTTTTTAAATGTCTCCAGGGACGAGGAGTCCACCACCTCCCCAGGCAGCCTGTTCCAATGTCTGATCACCCTTTCCGTGAAAAAATTCTTTCCAATCTCCAACCTAAACCTCCCCCGGCACAATTTAAGACCCTGCCCTCTTGTCTTGCTGAGAGTTGCCTGGGAAAAGAGCCCAACCCCCCCCCTGGCTCCAACCTCCTTTCAGGGAGTTGCAGAGAGTGATGAGGTCTCCCCTGAGCCTCCTCTTCTCCAGCCTCAACACCCCCAGCTCCCTCAGCCTCTCCTCAGAGGATCTGTGCTCCAGTCCCTTCACCAGCCCACTTGCCTCCTTTGGACCTGCTCCAGCACCTCAATCTCCTTCCTGAGGGGCTGAAGGGCCCAGAACTGGACACAGGACTCAAGCTGTGGCCTCCCCAGAGCTGAGCACAGGGGCAGAATCCCTTCCCTGGACCTGCTGGCCACGCTGTTCCTGAGCCAGCCCAGGATGCCATTGGCCTTCTTGGCCACCTGGGCACACTGCTGGCTCCTCTTCAAGCTTCCTGGCAATCCAGACTCCCAGGTCCCTCTCTGTCTGGCTGCTCCTCAGCTGCTCCTCACAACTTCTCCAGACCCTTCTCCATCTTCTCCAGAACCTCCTCCTTCCTCTCCAACCCTTCTCCATCTTTTCCAGCCCCTTCTCCATCTTCTATAGATCCTCCTCCTTGCTCTCCAGACCCTTTCTCCCTAACCCTTTCCAGGGAGGAATTGTTCCCCAGCTCCAACCTAAACCTCCCCTGGAGCAACTTGAGCCCAAAAGTTCCTCTTGTCTCATCCCTTGCTCCTTGGGGAGAAGAATCCAACCCAATAATCATAGGATCTGATCCTTAACTTGTTGTCCAACAGAGGATCAGTGCCTCCCCTCTCCAGGTCCCCTCTGTGCCTGATGGGGGTTGATGGGGATCCTTGGTTTGGCAGAGCTGGGAAGCTCTCCCACCCAGAGTTGGGATCCTGCAAAAGGGAAGATCCTCACTTGGAGCCTTTCCTGCTCTCTGGACAGCTTCACCCCCTGGTTCTTAAACCCATCAGAGATTTAAAGTCTCATTTGAAATGTCTGGGTGTTAACTGCACCACCAGACCTGATGAACCCTCTGTGGAGTCCCCCTTGTTCAGTCTGCTCTGGTGCCAACCTTCATCTTCACCCTTCAAGACCATCTTCTTTGCCATCTTCTAGCTCTACACAGACGTTTTCTGTGACAATGTCCAGTCAACAGCATCCTCAAACTATCTCATTAAATGGGCAGCTTTTTGTGTTACAGCCTGTGATGTCATCCTCTGGAGCTTCAAATCAAGCCCCTATGCAAATCATTCAACCCACCACCAGCGAAGATCCAAATACCAATGTTGCCCTCAATACATTTGGTGCTTTAGCTAATCATAGAATCATAGACTCATAGAATTAGCCGGGTTGGAAGGGACCTCAGAGATCATCAAGTCCAACCCTTGATCCACTCCCGCTGCAGTTCCCAGCCCATGGCACTCAGTGCCACATCCAGGCTCTTTGGAAAGATCTCCAGACACGGAGAATCCACTACTTCCCTGGGCAGCCCATTCCAACGCCTGACTACTCCCTCAGTAAAGAAATTCATAGAATCATAGAATCATAGAATTAGCTGGGTTGGAAGGGACCTCAGAGATCATCTAGTCCAACCCTTGACCCACCGGAGCAGTTGCTAGACCATGGCACTGAGTGCCACATCCAGTCTTTTTTTAAATGTCTCCAGGGGCGGAGAATCTACCACCTCCCCGGGCAGTCCATTCCATAGCCTAATCACCCTCTCCGTGAAGAAATTCTTTCTAATATCTAACCTAAACCTCCCCTGGCACAACTTAAGACTGTGTCCTCTTGTCTTGTTGAAGGGCATCTGTGAAAAGAGTCCAGTTCCCACCTCACTACACCCTCCTTTCAGGTAGTTGTAGGCAGCAATGAGGTCTCCCCTGAGCCTCCTCTTCTTCAGGCTGAACAGCCCCAGCTCTCTCAACCTCTCCTCATAGGGCCTGTGCTCGAGTCCCTTCACCAGCCTGGTTGCCCTCCTTTGGACCTGTTCCAGGACCTCTACATCCTTCTTAAACTGAGGGGCCCAGAACTGGACACAGTACTCGAGGTGTGGCCTCACCAGCGCTGAGTACAGGGGCAGAATCACCTCCCTGGACCTGCTGGCCACGCTGTTTCTGATACAGCCCAGGAATCAATCTCAATCAAAGGATGGGGATCCTTGGTTTGGCAGAGCTGGGAAGTTCTCCCAACCAGAGCTGGGATCCTGCAGAAGGGAAGATCCTCACTTGGAGCCTTTCCTGCTCTCTGGAGAGCTTCACCCACTGGTTCTTAAACCCATCAGAGATTTAAAGTCTCATTTGAAATGCCTGGGTGTTAATTGCACCACCAGACCTGATGAACCCTTTGTGGAGTCCCCTTGTTCAGTCTGCTCTGGTGCCAACCTTCATCTTCACCCTTTTCTTTCCACTAAAACCCTCTCCATTCACACTCATTTGCAATTAACCTTTTCTCACCTGGGAACCAAACCTTTGCTTTGCCTTTTAACAGGACTCACATCCTATTTCTAGAGGTTTTTTTCCCCAGCTTATTGGGAGCAGAGCAGCCTAACCAGGCTTTAAATCTTTTTGAGACACTGAGACTGTTCCTGACGTGTGGGGTTTGGGTTTTTTGTGTGGTTTTGTTTGGTTTTTTATTTTTTTTTTGGCTGATTCATGTACAGGGAAATTGTGGAACATTGTGTTGTCAGGCAACAGAGCTCTACCCACCTCACAGCAATGCAGACAGAAAGAAAAAATGGGGTTTTAATGCTGTGAACAAACCAGGGTTGGGAATTCTGACTTGATGGTGTGTCCAGTTCTGGAGTCCCCAACACCAGAAGGACACAGAGCTCCTGGAAGGTGTCCAGAGCAGAGCCACTCAAATGCTCAGAGGGCTGAGCACCTCCCTGGGAAGCCAGGCTGAGGGCTTGGGGTTGTTCAGCCTGGAGAAGAGGAGGCTCCCAGGTGAGCTTAGAGCAACCTTCCAATATCTGAAGGGGCTCCAAGAAAGCTGGGGGAGGGCTTTGGACACGGGGGGGTAGGGAGAGGAGAAGAGAAATGGGTTAAAACTTGGAGAGAAAGGGGAGATTGAGGTTGGAGATGGGGAGGAACTTCTTGAATTTGAGGGTGGGGAGAGCCTGGCCCAGGTTGTCCAAGGAAGTTGTGGCTGCCCCATCCCTGGCAGTGTCTCAGGTCAGGCTGGATGGGGCTTGGAGCCCCCTGGGCTGGTGGGAGGTGTCCCTGCCCATGCAGGGGGTTGGGACTGGATGAGCTTTGAGGTCCCTTCCAACGAAACCATTCAGTGATTCTATGAAAATATGGTTTTGGGGTCTATCTCCAACTGAGCTATAAAAGCCCCAAGTGCTGTTCCAGGGAGTGTTTCAGAGCTGCACAAACCAGGGGCATTTGGATCTCCTTGCATCCAGTAGTGTCCATCAGGATGCCCAAAGATGGGAGAACTTCAGTCCTTCCATCAGCTGATTTAACTGACCCACTTGGGGGGGGTCTGACCCTGCAGAAGGGGACAGGGCTGAAAGGACCCAGATGACAGAAACCTGACCCAAGCACAGCCCTCACACAGATTATCCTGGGGATAAATTTCCCAGGATTGCTGTGGCTGCCCCATCCCTGGCAGTGTCTCAGGTCAGGTTGGATGGGGCTTGGAGCCCCCTGGGCTGGTGGGAGGTGTCCCTGCCCATGCAGGGGGTTGGGACTGGATGAGCTTTGAGGTCCCTTCCAACCCAAACCATTCCGTGATTCTATTTCTTGGGGAGGGAGGGAGAACTTGTTTGGGGTGAGGGTGCTGAGCTTTAGAACCAGGTTGCCCAGGAAAAGAGTCTCTGCCCCATCCCTGGCAGTCTTCAAAGCCAGGTTGGATGGGGCTTGGAGCAATCTGGGAGGGAGGTGTCCCTGCCCATGGCAGGGGGGTTGGAATGAGCTGAGCTTTCAGTTCTCTTCCAAGCCAACCCATTCCAGGATTCTATTTCTTGGGGAGGGAGGGAGGGAGAAATGGTTTGGGGTGAGGGTGCTGAGCCCCTGGGTGCCCAGGTTGCCCCCAGAAGCTGTGGCTGCCCCATTCCTGGAGGTGTTGAAGGTTGGATGGGGCTTGGAGCCCCCTGGGCTGGGGGAGGGGTCCCTGGATTGTCCCCTTGGGACTGGAGGAGCTTTAAGGTCCCCTCCAACCCAAACCCTGCCAGGATTCCATGCTCATTAAGTCAAGGAGCATTAATTAGGGTTCCCTCATCCCTGGAAGCTTTCATGGACACCTTGGGTGGGTTTGGAGCCCCCTGGGCTGGTGGGAGGTGTCCCTGAGCATGGCAGGGGGGTTGGGACTGGAGGAGCTTTGAGGTCCCTTCCAACCCAAACCATTCCAGGATTCCATGACCCTACAACCACAATTCCACGTTCCTCTGTGCCAACCCAACCTGGATGATTTGGTGGCTCCCAGGAGGAGGTGATTCCTCCATGAGGACACTGAGGGTTACAGAGCTGTCTCAGGTTCCAAACTTTTGGTGTTGATGATCTTGAAGGTCTCTTCCAACCCAAACCATTCCAGGATTCTGTGATTATCCTCTGGAAAACTCTCTTTGTTGCCACATTAAAACAAAACAAGATAAAAAATGCTCTTAAAAATATTAAACTGTTTTCTAGCAGGTTAAGACATGGGAATACACAGAGCTTTAGTTAGGAAACCAGTGTTCTGTCCTGAACTAATTATCTTTAATAAATATATTTGTGTTTGTATTAAATATTTAATGTTTCAAACACCTTTATTACAAATCTATTTCTACTAAAGATCTTTTAAAAGCCTTTAAGGAATGCATGGGGTGGGTTCAGTAACACCAAGTGACCCATTTCCCTCCAGAGCTGAAACAGCCCCAGGAAAAGCAGCACCTGGGATGTTAGAGAAATCACTTTGAAGAAAAAAAAGCAAAATTCATCTCTGGCTAAGGGAACCAGAGCCAAAAACTGATTTCTCAGCCTCCTGGCAAAAAGCTGGAGCTTGGTTCTAAAGGCACCGAGCAGGAGGTTCTGCCATCAGCTTCCCATTCACCTTCCCAATTCATTTGGGGGATGAAATAAGGGTTAAGGGTAAGAAATGAAACTTGTGGAAGGTTTTTGCCATCCTCCTGAACCAACTCAGCTCTCAAACCCTCTGAGTTTTCTGTTCCTAAGACCCTGACACTCCTGGAAGTATTCCAGATGATGAGATTCCATCAGCCCCAACTCATTATTCTTTCACTGCCTTGCTCCCATTTTGTTTATTTTCTTATTTTTAACCTTTTCACCTGAGTTTTCTTGAGGCACCAAGTTCTGGCAGCCAGCATGGGTTTAGGAAGGGCAGGTCCTGCCTGACCAACCTGATCTCCTTTTATCATCAGGTGACCCGACTGGTGGATGAGGGGAAGGCTGTGGATGTGGTCTACCTGGACTTCAGCAAAGCCTTTGACACCGTCTCCCACAGCATCCTCCTGAAGAAGCTGTCAGCCCATGGATCAGACAGGAGCACCCTGTGCTGGGTCAGGAACTGCTGGAACGGGCCCAGAGAGTGGTGCTGAACGGGGCTGCATCCAGTTGGCGGCCGGTCACTAGTGGTGTCCCCCAGGGATCAGTGTTGGGCCCAGTGCTGTTCAATATCTTTATCGACGACTTAGACGAAGGGATTGAGTCCATCATCAGCAAATTCACAGATGACACCAAGCTGGGAGGAAGTGTGGATCAGCTGGAAGGCAGGAGGGCTCTGCAGAGGGACCTGGACAGACTGGAGAGTTGGGCTGATTCCAAGGGGATGAGGTTCAACATTCCAAGGGCCAGGTCCTGCACTTTGGCCACAACAACCCCATGGGGAGCTCCAGGCTGGGCACAGAGTGGCAGAAAGGGACCTGGGAGTCTGGATTGCCAGGAAGCTGAAGAGGAGCCAGCAGTGTGCCCAGGTGGCCAAGAAGGCCAATGGCATCCTGGCCTGTATCAGAAACAGCATCACCAGCAGGTCCAGGGAGGTGATTCTTCCCCTGTACTCAGCGCTGGTTAGGCCACACCTCGAGTACTGTGTCCAGTTCTGGGCCTCTCAGTTTAAGAAGGATGTAGAGGTCCTGGAACAGGTCCAAAGGAGGGCAACCAGGCTGGTGAAGGGACTCGAACACAGATCCTATGAGGAGAGGCTGAGAGAGCTGGGGCTGTTCAGCCTGAAGAAGAGGAGGCTCAGGGGAGACCTCATTGCTGTCTACAACTCCCTGAAAGGAGGCTGTAGCAAGGTGGGAACTGGACTCTTTTCACAGACGACCTTCAACAAGACAGGAGGACACAGTCTTAAGTTGTGCCAGGGGAGGTCTAGGTTAGATATTAGAAAGAATTTCTTCATGGAGAGGGTGATTAGGCTATGGAATGGACTGCCCGGGGAGGTGGTGGATTCTCCGTCCCTGGAGACATTTAAAAAAAGACTGGATGTGGCACTCAGTGCCATGGTCTAGCAACTGCTCCGGTGGGTCAAGGGTTGGACTAGATGATCTCTGAGGTCCCTTCCAACCCAGCTAATTCTATGATCATGTCAGGAGGGAGGTTTTGCACCTCTGCTATGAAAGCAGCAAAGGCTGAGAGCCAGCACTGCAGCATCACTGCTTCTCACTGAACAGGAAACTCCCAGCCCACAAACCAGGGGAGTTTCACAGCTTCTTCCTCAGGGTTCATGGTTCTGATATCACTGCACTTATCTCAGAAATTCTCCTTCAGTTGGGTCCTTGCTGTCCTGGGGAAACACTGCACAGAAACTGGATTTATACAAGCCCAGAATGGTTTAGCTGGGAAGGGACCTAAATGATCAATTAATTCCAACCCCCTGCCATGCTCAGGGACACCTCCCCCAGCCCAGGGGGCTCCAAACCCACCCAAGGTGTCCATGAAAGCTTCCAGGGATGAGGCAGGTTTGGAAAGTAAGGAGGAGGTTCTGGAGAGAAAGGAGGAGGGTCTGGAGAAGATGGAGAAAGGGTTGGAGTGGAAGGTGGAGAGTATGGAGGAGACAGAGAAGGGTCTGGAGAGCACGGAGAAGAAAGAAGAAGGAAGAAGGGTCTGGAAAGTAAGGAGAAGGTTTGGAGAGTGAGGAGAAGGGTCTGGAGATGATGGAGAAAGGGTTAGAGAGCAAGGAGGAGGTTCTATAGAAGATGGAGGAGGGGCTGGAAAAGATGGAGAAGGAGCTGGAGAGGAAGGAGGAGGTTCTGGAGAAGATGATGAAGGGGTTGGAGGGAGAGGAGAAGGTTTGCAGAGCAAGGAGGAGGCCTGGAAAGTAAGGAGAAGGCTTGGAGAGAAAGAAGGGTTTGGAGATGATGGAGAAGGAGCTGGAGAGCAAGGAGGAGGTTCTATAGAAGATGGAGAAGGGACTGGAAAAGATGGAGAAGGAGCTGGAGAGTGAGGAGAAGGTCTGGAGAGGAAGGAAGCTTGGAGAGGAAGGAAAAGGGGATGGAGAGAAAGGAGAAGGGTCTGGAGAAGATGGAGAAAGGGTTGGAGTGGAAGGAGGAGAGTATGGAGGAGATGGAGAAGGGGCTGGAGAGCATGGAGAAGGTCTGAAGAGAAAGAATGGTCTGGAAAGTAAGGAGAAGGTTTGGAGAGTGAGGAGAAGGGTCTGGAGATGATGGAGAAGGGGTTGGAGAGGAAGGAGGAGGTTCTATAGAAGATGGAGAAGGGGCTGGAAAAGATGGAGAAGGAGCTGGAGAGGAAGGAGGAGGTTCTGGAGAAGATGATGAAGGGGTTGGAGGGAGAGGAGAAGGTTTGCAGAGCAAGGAGGAGGCCTGGAAAGTAAGGAGAAGGCTTGGAGAGTGAGGAGAAGGGTTTGGAGATGATGGAGAAGGGGATGGAGAGTGAGGAGGAGGTTCTATAGAAGATGGAGAAGGGGCTGGAGAGTGAGGAGAAGATCTGGAAAGTAAGGAGGAGGTTCTGGAGAAGATGGAGAAGGGTCTGGAGAGCAAGAAGAAGGTCTGGAGAAGTTGTGAGGAGCAGCTGAGGGCCCTGGGGGTGTTGATCCTGGAGCAGAGGAGGCTGAGGGGAGACCTTGTGGCTCTCTGCAACCCCCTGAGAGGAGGTTGGAGCCAGGGGGGGTCGGGCTCTGCTCCCAAGGAACAAGGGATGGGACAAGAGGAACTTTTGGCACAACTCAAGTTGCTCCAGGGGAGGTTTAGGTTGGAGCTGGGGAAGAATTTCTGCCTGGCAAGGGTTAGGGTTAGGGAGAAAGAGTCTGGAGAGCAAGGAGGAGGTTCTATAGAAGATGGAGAATGAGCTGGAAAAGATGGAGAAGGAGCTGGAGAGGAAGGAGGAGGTTCTGGAGATGATGGAGAACGGGTTGGAGAAGTTTGAGGAGCATCTGAGGACCTGGGGGTGTTGATCCTGGAGCAGAGGAGGCTGAGGGGAGACCTTGTGGCTCTCTGCAACTCCCTGAGAGGAGGTTGGAGCCAGGGGGGGGTTGTTCTCCCAAGGAAGAAGTGATAAAACAAGAGGAAATGGCCTCAAGTTGCTCCAGGGGAGGTTTAGGTTGGAGCTGGGGAAGAATTTCTCCTTGGAAAGGGTTGTCAGGGCCTGGCCCAGGCTGCCCAGGGCAGGGCTGGAGTCCCCATCATCCCTGGGGGGGTTTCAGAGCCCTGGGGATGTGGGGATGAGGGACATGGGGTGGGGATGAGGGACACGGGGTGGGATGGGGGACATGGGGTGGGTTAATGTTGGACTCCACAATCTTAAAGGTCTTCTCCAACCAAAAAAACCTCTGATGATTCCATACTCATCAGAGAAACGACTCCAGCACATGGCTCTAAATCCATCTGCCAGCAGAAACAACCCAAATCTTTTGGCTTTCTCCAGGGAGCTGCTTTCCAGCAGGACATCCCCAACTCTGTACTGGGGGTTGGGGTTATTCCTCCCCAGCAGCAGAACTCCACACTTGGGCCTTCTTGAACTTCAGGAGGTTCCCCAGGCTCTCCAGCCTGCCCAGATCCATGTTCTCCCTTCAACCCATTCTTCCTCATCCTCTCCCTGGCCACCCCCAAAAAGAGATTGGCCCCTTCCTCTTGCCCCCCACCCCTCAGCTACTGATGGACATTCAGCACATCCCCTCTCAGCCTTCTCTTCTCCAGCCTCAACAGCCCCAGGCCTCTCACTCTTTCTTCCCAGCACAGATGCTCAAGTCCCTTCCTCACCCTCCCACCTCTCCCCTGGACTCTATCCAGTAGATCCCAGTCTCTCCTCAACTGGGGAGCCCCAAACTGGAGCCAGGATTCCAGCTCTGGTCTCCCCAGAGCAGAGGAGGAGGAGGAGGAGGAGGAGGAGAACCTCCCTGGATCTGCTGGACACACTTCTCCTGATGCCCCCAGGACACCATTGGCCCTCTTGGCCCCAAGGGCACATTGCTGACCCCTGGAGAATTCCCTGTCCCCCAGGACTCCAAGGGCTTTCTCCAGGGAGCTGCTTTCCAGCAGGACATCCCCAACTCTGCACTGGGCGTTGGGGTAATTTCTAAACAAACACAGGAGATGAAAAAGAAAAGGGAAAGGGAAAGAAAAAGGAGAAAGGGGAAAAGGAAAAGGAAAAAGGAAAAAAAGAAAAGGGAAAAGAAAAGGGAAAGGGGAAGGGGAAGGGAAAGGGAAAAGGAAGACACCTCAGCTGAAGCTGGCAATAATTCCCTGTCCCCCAGGACTCCAAGGGCTTTCTCCAGGGAGCTGCTTTCCAGCAGGACATCCCCAGCTCTGCACTGGGGGTTGGGGTTATTCCTCCCCAGCAGCAGAACTCCACACTTGGGCCTTCTTGAACTTCAGGAGGTTCCCCAGGCTCTCCAGCCTGTCCAGATCCATGTTCTCCCTTCAACCCAGTCTTCCTCATCCTCTCCCTGGCCACCCCCAAAAAGAGATTGGCCCCTTCCTCTTGCCCCTCACCCCTCAGCTACTGATGGACATTCAGCACATCCCCTCTCAGCCTTCTCTTCTCCAGCCTCAACAGCCCCAGGCCTCTCACTCTTTCTTCCCAGCACAGATGCTCAAGTCCCTTCCTCACCCTCCCACCTCTCCCTTGGCCTCTCTCCAGTAGATCCCAGTCACTCCTCAACTGGGCAGCCCCAAACTGGAGCCAGCATTCCAGGGGTGCTCTTCCCAGGGCAGGGCAGAGCAGGAGGAGGAGGAGGAGGAGGAGGAGCAGAACCTCCCTGGATCTGCTGGACACCCTTCTCCTGATACCCCCAGGACACCATTGGCCCTCTTGGCCTCAAGGGCACATTGCTGACCCCTGGAGAATTCCCTGTCCCCCAGGACTCCAAGGGCTTTCTCCAGGGAGCTGCTTTCCAGCAGAACATCCCCAACTCTGCACTGGGGGTTGGGGTTATTCCTCCCCAGAGGCAGAACTCTACACTTGGGCCTTCTTGAACTTCAGGAGGTTCCCCAGGCTCTCCAGCCTGTCCAGATCCATGTTCTCCCTTCAACCCATTCTTCCTCATCCTCTCCCTGGCCACCCCCAAAAAGAGATTGGCCCCTTCCTCTTGCCCCCCACCCCTCAGCTACTGATGGACATTCAGCACATCCCCTCTCAGCCTTCTCTTCTCCAGCCTCAGCAGCTCCAGTTCCCATGGAGACTTCAGTGCTGTGCTGGGATTGGGAATGTCACCCCAAAGCAGGACCCAGCTCCAGGCAGGAGATGCAGCAGCACTGACAGAATTCCCCTCCCACCCTTCTGGGATGGAAGCACAAATTGTTCTGCTTGCACTGTGCTCAGCTCTGAATTACTTCAATCTGTGACAGCAACCACAACAACATAAAAAATAAAAAAAATCAGATACTTTGGTGTTCCACACATCTTCTGATAGGTTTTTTTTTTTTCCTGCTTGCTTATTCCCACTGAATCACAGAAAGGTTTGGGTAGGAAGGGAACTTAAAGAGCTCCTCATCCTAAGCCATGGGCTGGGACACCTCCTGCCAGAGAGGGTGCAGAAAGGCAAAACCTTTCTGAAGGCTCCAGGGAGACCTCAGAGCACCTTCCAGTGCCTGAAGGGGCTCCAGGAAAGCTGGGGAGGGACTTGGGACAAGGGCCTGGAGGGATGGGACCCTGCGAGGGGGAAGGGTTTCCAGCTGCAAGAGGGGAGATGGAGAGGAGATCTTGGGCAGGCAGGGAGGGAGGGAACTTGTTTGGGGTGAGGGTGCTGAGCTTTAGAACCAGGTTGCCCAGGAAAAGAGTCTCTGCCCCATCCCTGGCAGTGTTCAAAGCCAGGTTGGATGGGGCTTGGAGCAATCTGGGAGGGAGGTGTCCCTGCCCATGGCAGGGGGGTTGGAATGAGCTGAGCTTTCAGTTCTCTTCCAAGCCAACCCATTCCAGGATTCTATTTCTTGGGGAGGGAGGGAGGGATAAATTGTTTGGGGTGAGGGTGCTGAGCCCCTGGGTGCCCAGGTTGCCCCCAGAAGCTGTGGCTGCCCCATCCCTGGAGGGGTTGAAGGTTGGATTGGGCTTGGAGCCCCCTGGGCTGGGGAATGGGTCCTTGGATTGTCCCCTTGGGACTGGAGGAGCTTTAAGGTCCCCTCCAACCCAAACCCTGCCAGGATTCCATGCTCATTAAGCATTAATTAGGGTTAGAAAAAGGAAAAAGGAAAAGGAAAAAGGAAAAAAAAGCAAATAAAAGCAAATAAAAGCAAATAAAAGAAAATAAAAGAAAAAAGAAAGAAAAAAAGAAAAAAAGAAAAAAAAAGAAAAAAAGAAAAAAAGAAAAGAAAAATAAAAAGAAAAAAAGAAAAAAGAAAAAAAGAAAAAAGAAAAAAAGAAAAAAGAAAAAATAAAAAGAAAAAAGAAAAAAAGAAAAAAGAAGAAAAAAAGGAAAAAAAAGAAAGAAAAAAAGAATAAAAAGAAAAAGGAAAAAAGAAAAAAGAAAAAAATAAAAAAAGACGAAAGAAAAAAGAAAAAAGAAAAAAAGAAAAAAGAAAAAAGGAAAAAAGAAAAAAAGAATAAAAAGAAAAAAAAAGAAAAAAAGAAAAAAAGGAAAAAAGAACAAAAAGAAAAAAAAAGAAAAGAAAAAAAGGAAAAAAGGAAAAAAAAGAAAAAGAAAGGAAAAAAAAGAAAAAAAGAAAGAAAAAAAAAGAAAGAAGGGAAGTGGGGGTTCAGCACTTCTGGGGAGGTGAATAATTTTCCAACCAACTTTCCTCTTCTTTTTGACACTCATGACAAATCCAAGGCTATTTAAGGCTCTGTCCTGAGGTGCTGGAGGGGGAAGGAATAATACCTGGTGTTCCAGCATTGTCACCCCTGGGATGGAAAGCAAGGTCAGGGAGCAGCAGCTGCAGATTTCAGATGGGGAAAGGCTAAAAATGAGATTCAAGTGGTAAGGCTGGAAAGCTGACCAAAAAAACCCGAAAAAACCCCAGAATAAGGCATTTCCACAGAAAGGTTGTTCACTCAGCATGAAGGCACAAGTCTGCCAGAAGAAGATTGCTCCAGCAAGGTGGTTCCAGGGCTGGGATGTTCATGGAATCCTAGAACTGGGTGGGTTGGAAGGGACCTCAGAGATCATCAAGTCCAACCCTTGATCCACTCCCACTGCAGTTCCCAGCCCATGGCACTCAGTGCCACATCCAGGCTCTTTGGAAATAGCTCCAGACACGGAGAATCCACTACTTCCCTGGGCAGCCCATTCCAATGCCTGATCACCCTCTCCAGAAAGAAATTCTTTCTCATCTCCAACCTAAACCTCCCCTGGCACAACTTGAGACCCTGCCCTCTTGTCTTGCTGAGAGTTGCCTGGGAAAAGAGCCCAACCCCCCCCTGGCTCCAACCTCCTTTCAGGGAGTTGGAGAGAGTGATGAGGTCTCCCCTGAGCCTCCTCTTCTCCAGCCTCAACACCCCCAGCTCTCCCTCAGCCCTTCCTCAAAGGAATTCTGCTGGATCCTGTAGTGAAATGAGGCCACCGGGTGCCACTCATTACCAGGTAGTGGGCATCATGAGCTTGTTTTCAGCCCACCTGTGCCTGATTAGGGCAGGCCCCAACTGCCGTGAGCAGGATGAGGGGGCAATAAAAGGCCTTAATCAGGTACAGGTGGGCTGAACACAAGCTCATGATGCCCACTGCCTGGTAATCAGTGGCTCCTGGTGGCCTCATTTCACTACAGATCCCTTCACAGCCTCCTTGCTCTTCTCTGGACCTGCTCCAGCACCTCAATCTCCTGCCTGAGCTGAGGGGCCCAGAACTGGACACAGGACTCAAGCTGTGGCCTCCCCAGGGCTGAGCACAGGGGCAGAATCCCTTCCCTGGACCTGCTGGCCACGCTGTTCCTGAGCCAGCCCAGGATGCCATTGGCCTTCTTGGCCACCTGGGCACACTGCTGGCTCCTCTTCAGCTTCCTGGCAATCCAGACTCCCAGGTCCCTTTCTGCCACTCTGTGCCCAGCCTGGAGCTCCCCATGGGGTTGTTGTGGCCAAAGTGCAGGACCCGGCACTTTTGCTGCCGTTTCCTTTGCAAAGTGGATGGAGAAGCAGCAAGGAGACTTCAAGGAGAAGGAGAAGCAGAAGAAGGAGGTTGGAGAGTTGGGGTTTGGCTGCTAAAGGTAATAAATTCTGCATTTTTCTCTGCTCTGGTTGCTAGAGGCAAGTCTGGGCAGGCAGCTGCAGACAGAGTGGAGCTTCAGCTGGATGGCCAGGAGCCAACTCTGGTCCTGGTGGAAGTGTTGGCTCCTGGGCATCCCGAGAGAAAGGAGGAGGAGGAGGAGGAGGGAGGAGGAGGAGGAAGAAGGAGGAGGAGGAGGAAGAGGAGGAGAAAGAAGGAGAAGGAGAAAGGAGAAGGAGGAGGAGAAGGAGGAGGAGGAGGAGGAGGAGAAGGAGGAGGAGGAGGAGGAGGAGGAGGAAGAAGGAGGAGGAAGAAGGAGGAGGAAGAAGGAGGAGGAAGAAGGAGGAGGAAGAAGGAGGAGGAAGAAGGAGGAGGAGGAGGAGGAGAAGGAGAAGGAGGAGGAGAAGGAGGAGGAGGAGGAGAAGGAGGAGGAGAAGGAGTAGGAGAAGGAGAAGGAGAAGGAGGGGGAGAAGGAGAAGGAGGAGGAGAAGGAGGAGGAGGAGGAGAAGGAGAAGGAGGGGGAGAAGGAGAAGGAGAAGGAGGGGGAGAAGGAGAAGGAGGAGGAGGAGAAGGAGAAGAAGGAGGAGGAGAAGGAGGAGGAGAAGGAGGGGGAGAAGGAGGGAGAGAAGGAGGGGGAGAAGGAGGGGGAGAAGGAGGAGAAGAAGAAGACACAAACTGAGTCATTTCTCAGATTCTGCCAGAGCAAACCTGGGGCTGCCCACATGGGTTCGGGCATGTCCTCAGCACAGACACCCTCCAAAAACTTCTGACCTCATCCCTGTGGTTTGGGTTGGGTTTTTTGGGGTTTTTTTTTCTTGCAATCCAGAGGTTTGGGAAGCGCTCGCAGCTCTGAGTCAAGTCAGCAGGAGCTGGGCTGGAATTAGAGGGGTAATTAATTAATTAATCAGGAGAGAAGGGGGGAAAGGGGAAATGACCCACACTTCATGGCAGAAACCCCAAGGAGATGGATGAGTTCAGAGCATCAGTGCCCCACAGCAAGGTCAGGGCTCAGGGAGAGTCCCAGCAAAACCAGGTTGGGTGGGGAATGGATGGAGGATGGGATGGAGAGAGAATGGAATTGTTGGAGGATGGAATGGAGGGAAAATGGGATGGATGGAGAATAGAATTAATGGAGATTGGGATGGAAGGAGAATGGAATGGAGGGAGAATGGGATGAAGGGAGAATGGGATGGTTGGAGGATGGAATGGAGGGAGAATGGGATGAAGGGAGAATGGGATGGTTGGAGGATGGAATGGAGGGAAAATGGGATGGAGAATGGGATGGGGAATGGGATGGAGGATGGGATGGAGGAAAAATGGGATGGAGAGAGAATGGAATTGTTGGAAGATGGAATGGAGGGAAAATGGGATGGATGGAGAATAGGATTAATGGAGATTGGGATGGAAGGAGAATGGAATGGAGGGAAAATGGGATGGATGGAGAATGGGATGGAGAATGGGATGGTTGGAGGATGGAATGGAGGGAAAATGGGATGGGGAATGGGATGGGGAATGGGTTGGAGGATGGGATGGATGGAGGATGGGATGGAGGGAGAATGGGATGGAGGAAAAATGGGATGGAGAATGGGATGGAGGGAGAATGGGATGGAGGCAGAATGAGATGGAGGGAGAATGGAATTGTTGGAAGATGGAATGGAGGGAAAATGGGATGGATGGAGAATGGGATGGAGAATGGGATGGAGGGAGAATGGGATGGAGGGAGAATGGAATGGTTGGAGGATGGAATGGAGGGAAAATGGGATGGGGAATGGGATGGAGGATGGATGGAGGATGGGATGGAGGGAGAATGGGATGGATGGAGAATGGGATGGAGGGAGGATGGGATGGAGGAAAAATGGGATGGAGAGAGAACGGAATTGTTGGAAGATGGGATGGATGGAGAATGGGATGGAGGGAGAATGGGATGGAGGGAGAATGGGATGGTTGGAGGATGGAATGGGGAATGGGTTGGAGGATGGGTTGGAGGATGGGTTGGAGGATGGGATGGAGGGAGAATGGGATGGAGGGAGAATGGGATGGAGGGAGAACGAGATGGAGGGAGAATGAGATGGAGGGAGAATGGGATGGTTGGAGGATGGAAGGGATGGAGGATGGAATGCCTGGAAGATGGAATGGTTGGATTACCCACAATTTTTGGCAGACTTGGGTGTCCACACTCCTCTTACACCAGCTGGAAGTGCTAATGCCACCCCCTCCAGCCACTTGGTGACCATCCCAGTCGAGGTCAGCAGCCCCCCAGTCTGTCCAGTGAGGTATTTTGGGGTGTTCTGAGTCTGATTTAGTAAAAAAAGAGTTGAATTGCTTCCTGGAGTTGGGATTGATGCATCCTGAGCAGGTTTACTGAGGATGCTCAGCTGGGGAGTGTGGGGACACTTTGGGGGGAACTGAGGCCACCAAGGGGGACCTGGAGAGGATGGAGAGGGGGGGCCATGGCAACCCCAGGGAGTTCAACAAGGCCAAGGGCAAGGTCCTGCCCAGGGGTTCCTTGAAGGTCCTTCCCAACCCAAACCATTCCCTGATTTGGTGATCTTTGCATTTCTGCCTTTCCTGGAGGGACACAAACCTGGGATTTGGATTTACAAACAATTAAAAGCCCCATCTTGGCCTTGGCCCTGAGCTGATGCTGTAAGATGAGCAAGGTGAGGAGCAGTTTCAGCTCTCAGAGCTGCCTTTGACCTTTCAGCTTTTCTTTCTTAACTCTGTCCAGTGATTTGTAAACCCAAACAATTTGCAAACCAAGCAGTTGAACTCCCAAGAAATAAAGAGAAGGAGGTGAAAACACAGAAAGAAATCTGGGACAAGGAGCAGAGAGCTCTGAGTGAGCATCAGCACTGCCTCAGATTCCTCCAGGTGTTCTCTGGAGCTGCTGCAGCCACAGGGGGTGGAAACAAGGCACTGAATTTTCCTTGCTGATATTTCTGTCCTTCAGCCTTGCAGATTCCAAGAGCAGAACCTCAGTCACGTGAAGGAAACTCCTGCCTGAAGTGCCCTGCCTGTTGTCCTCTCTGATTCCCCTGCAGAGAGATGAGCTCTAGGTTATAAAATCAAAATGCTGGATGGGAGGGAGACAGTGGGAGAAAGCAGGAAAAACCTCTGGGTGGAACCAGTGGAGGCTCCTTGCTTTATGGCCCAGCAGCAAACAAGGAGGAAAAAGGTGAATTAGGGGTAAAAGACTTGGATTATTTCCTGCCCCAAATCCTCTGTGCTCAGGATAAAGCATTTGTAGGTAAGAAACCCCAACCAGCTCTCTCTGAAATGCCTGAATTTCAGCCTAAAGAAGCCATTCAATTAATTTAATGTCTTCTCCAGCTGCTGGCAGGGTAGTTTCAGGGTCTTTCTTGTCAGAACCTTTAAATCCTAACACGAGATGGTTGCTGCAAGCAGGCAGCAAAAGGACTGCAATAACAGAAAACTTTCTGGGCTTTCACCTCATAATCCAGAGTCTGAACTGGGAGAAATCAGTGAGAAAACAGGCCTGAGGAAATGAAATAATAACTCTGCAGGGAGCTTTGAGGTAAAAGGTTCTGAAAACATTTAATTTCTTTTCTTGGAGAACACCTCTCAGCTGTCTCTGCTGGAAGCTTTGGAGCAGCAACTTGCTGTCCTGCTGGTGCCCCCCAGCTCTGCTCTGAACACCTTTAGAGAACTTTTTTTTCTCTGTTTGTTTGTTTCTTGTTGTATTTTGGGGAGGCCATTGGACAGTTTTTCCACCCCAAAATGGTGCAGCCCTGGTTGGAAGCTCCTGAAGCTTGAAAACTTGAAAACCTGCTGGATTTTCATAGGTGCAGCTCCTGGTGTCTGTGCTTACTCCAGAGTCTTACTCATGATTATTACTCATGAATTAAAACTCATAATGTTATGGGAAAATAACACCTATAATTCTGTAAACTGGAACTGGAGCTCCAGGGTCACTTCCAACCCAACCCATTCACTCTTAATTAGGCACTGAAATATATTTCTGATTTTTATTGTAGTAGAAACAGGCACAGATGCTCAAGTGAGAGGGGTGTTAAAGGCAGCAGAGGCTTTTTCCTGACTTGCCAGAAGGACTCAGTGAGCAGCAAACAGTTTGGGGAGGTGAGTGACCCCTCCAGGGACTCAGCACCACTTGGCCATGCTCCTGCTCTTCTTCTGCCTGGGATGAAAGGCTCTGGAGATGGGACACTGCTCCTGGGAAGGCTGAGGGAGGGCCTGGAGCTCATGTTCCTCCAGCTCAATCTCCCCTCTTCCAGTTTGAAACCATTCTCCCCCTCATCCCATCCCTCCAGGCCCTTGTCCCAAGTCTCTCCCCAGCTTTCCTGGAGCCCCTTCAGGCACTGGAAGGTGCTCTAAGGTCTCCCCATTGCAGCCTTCTCTTCTCCAGCCTCAACACCCCCAACTCTCTCAGCCTGGCCACAGCTTCTGGGGGCAACCTGGGCACCCAGGGGCTCAGCACCCTCACCCCAAAGAATTTCTCCCTCCCTCCCCAAGAAATAGAATCCTGGAATGGGTTGGCTTGGAAGAGAACTGAAAGCTCAGCTCATTCCAACCCCCCTGCCATGGGCAGGGACACCTCCCTCCCACATTGCTCCAAGCCCCATCCAACCTGGCTTTGAACACTGCCAGGGATGGGGCAGAGACTCTTTTCCTGGGCAACCTGGTTCTAAAGCTCAGCACCCTCACCCCAAACAAGTTCTCCCTCCCTCCCACCCTCCCTGCCTGCCCAAGATCTCCTCTCCATCTCCCCTCTTGCAGCTGGAAACCCTTCCCCCTCGCAGGGTCCCATCCCTCCAGGCCCTTGTCCCAAGTCCCTCCCCAGCTTTCCTGGAGCCCCTTCAGGCACTGGAAGGTGCTCTAAGGTCTCCCCATTGCAGCCTTCTCTTCTCCAGCCTCAACACCCCCAACTCTCTCAGCCTGGCTCCAGAGCAGAGCTGCTCCAGCCCTCCCAGCAGCTCCAGGGCCTCCTCTGCACTGGCTCCAACAGCTCCGTGTCCTTCTGCTGCTGGGGACCCCAGAGCTGGACACAGCTTTACCCCAGGGGGGTCTCCCCAGAGCGGAGCAGAGGGGGACAATCCCCTCCCTGGCCCTGCTGCTCACACTGCTGGGGATGCAGCCCAGGACATGGGGGGTTTGATGCCTCTGTTGAGCTTCTCCTCACCCCACACCCCCAAGTCCTTCTCCTCAGGGCTGCTCTCCACCCATTCTCCTGGATTTTTCTTGGGAATTGTCCCCCCCCCTGGGCAGGACCTTGCCCTTGGCCTTGTTGAACTCCCTGGGGTTGCCATGGCCCCCCCTCTCCATCCTCTCCAGGTCCCCCTTGGTGGCCTCAGTTCCCCCCAAAGTGTCCCCACACTCCCCAGCTGAGCATCCTCAATAAACCTGCTCAGGATGCATCAATCCCAACTCCAGGAAGCAATTCAACTCTTTTTTTACTAAATCTGACTCAGAACACCCCAAAATACCTCACTGGACAGACTGGGGGGCTGCTGACCTCCACTGGGATGGTGATTTTTCTTGGGATTGCCCCAAACCTGGTGGCAGGACTTTGCTGGGAAATCCAGAGCACTTGTTGAGATGTTTGGGGTTCCTGGGATGCAGTTTGGGGGGGGGGTTGATGGGATGTGACCTTTCCCATCCTGTCTCCTGACTCTGGGAGTCTGAATTCCAGCCCCTTTTCCACACATTCTGCAACTTTCAGCTGGATTAGCTCTAGGAACAGCCTAAAAAGGAACACAGAAGTGGTCACCCCAAGCCAAGGAGTGATGAAATCACCACCCAACCCCTGTCTGAACCCCAAAGTGTGGATCAGGTGCTGTGACTCAGGGCCCTGACTCACCCCCATGGGCAGGTTCAGCCTGGGACACCCCAAAGTGTTACTGAGCCCCGAGTTCCACCTTCATTTTAGAGCAGGGAGAGCAAAACAAGCACAAATCTCCTGAATTCCCAACCCCCCCAGCACCAAACCTGGCAGCAGGGCTGAGCTGAGGGGTCTCTGCACCCTTCCCAGCTCCAGAAAACTCCTCCTGGCATTTCTCCTCCACTTCTCCCAGCTCGCAGGGAATGGCAGCCAGAGGGAACTGAGCCAAAATTAAAGCTTTGGGTTGATTTGATGTTCTTTGAGGTGTCTCTTCTTGGAACCAGGTGAGAAGGTGACAGGAGGAGAAGATTTATCAGGATAACAGAATAGTTCTGGTTGGAAAAGAGCTTTAAAATCATTATTAGGAGGCTTGGAGCAGATGATTCCCTTCCAGCCTGACCTTCTCCTGGGATTCTCTGCTCAGCCATGGAGAAGCTGAGGCCCTCTCAGAGGAAGCAGCTCCAGCAGACAACCCCAGAGCCAGGTAATAAATAAATCCACCTGGGAAAGGGCCCAGCCACATCCATTCCTCAGAATCAGCTCCAAAAGTCCAAACCCACCTGAGAAATGAGCCCCCCAGCCATTTCTGGAGAGCTGGGGAAGAGGGGGTGAGAACCCACAGAGAAAGGGATTCTGGAGACCTCCAGCTGGAGTCAGGACTGTGACACCCCAACAAAATAAAACCTCAAAAATCAGCCAGCACGGGGTTAGGAAGGGCAGGTCCTGTCTGAGCAACCTGAGCTCCTTTTATCATCGGGTGACCCGACTGGTGGATGAGGGGAAGGCTGTGGATGGGCTCTGCCTGGACTTCAGCAAGGCCTTTGACACCATCTCCCACAGCATCCTCCTGAAGAAGCTGTCAGCCCATGGGTCAGACAGGAGCACCCTGTGCTGGGTCAGGAACTGGCTGGAGGGCCGGGCCCAGAGAGTGGTGCTGAACGGGGCTGCATCAAAATGGCGGCTGTGGTGTCCCCCAGGGATCAGTGTTGGGCCCAGTGCTGTTCAATATCTTTATTGATGATTTAGATGAGGGGATTGAGTCCATCATCAGCAAATTCACAGATGACACCAAGCTGGGGGGGGTGTGGATCAGCTGGAAGGCAGGAGGGCTCTGCAGAGGGACCTGGACAGACTGGAGAGTTGGGCTGATCCCAACGGGATGAGGTTCAACACGGCCAAGTGCCGGGTCCTGCACTTTGGCCACAACAACCCCATGGGGAGCTCCAGGCTGGGCACAGAGTGGCAGAAAGGGACCTGGGAGTCTGGATTGCCAGGAAGCTGAACAGGAGCCAGCAGTGTGCCCAGGTGGCCAAGAAGGCCAATGGCATCCTGGCCTGGATCAGGAACAGCGTGGCCAGCAGGTCCAGGGAAGGGATTCTGCCCCTGTGCTCAGCCCTGGGGAGGCCACAGCTTGAGTCCTGTGTCCAGTTCTGGGCCCCTCAGCTCAGGAAGGAGATTGAGGTGCTGGAGCAGGTCCAGAGAAGAGCAAGGAGGTGTGAAGGGATCCAGCACAAATCCTGTGAGGAAGGGCTGAGGGAGCTGGGGGTGTTGAGGCTGGAGAAGAGGAGGCTCAGGGGAGACCTCATCACTCTCTCCAACTCCCTGAAAGGAGGTTGGAGCCAGGGGGGGGTCGGGGAGGTATCAGTGGGATAAGAGGGCTCGGACTAAAGAATTTTTTCCTAATATCCAACCTAAACCTCCCCTGGCAGAGCTGAAGCTCTGCCAGGGGAGGTTTAGGTTGGATATTAGGAAAGGATTCTTTGCAGAGAGGGTGATCAGGCATTGGAATGGGCTGCCCAGGGAAGGAGTGGATTCTCTGTGTCTGGAGATCTTTCCAAAGAGCCTGGATGTGGCACTGAGTGCCATGGGCTGGGAACCACGGGGGGAGTGGATCAAGGGTTGGACTTGATGATCTCTGAGGTCCCTTCCAACCCAGCCAGTTCTATGATCAAACATCAGAGGGAAGCTTGGGCTGGAAGAGCCCTTCAAGTGCTGCCAAGCACCCCTTGTGCCTCAGCCACTCAGCTCAGGGCAGAAGTGGAAAGAAATCAGTGGCAAAAGGCCAAAATGGTGTTAAAAGGAGGAGGAGGGGACAGGCAGGGGTGGGTTCTGTGCTTGTGTCAGAGCTCTGGAGTCAGGATTTGCTCAGAGCTTTGAGGAAAGGTGGGGAAAGCAGATAAAATAATATCAAGTATCCAGACACCTGGAATGCAGAGACACCTTAGACATACAGAACATAAATCCCTCTGTTTTATAACTTTATATATTTATATTTTCATTTATATAAATGTAGTGAGACAGGACCAGGTGCCCTGAGTTATTGATGAGTGGGTGTGGGTTCACCTGTGTCTGGCCTCCCTCCTGAGCATGTGCAGGAGCAGGGGGCCAATAAGAGAGCAGCTGACACCCATGGAGAGGGCTCTCACTCTTCAGTGAGGATGGAGAAGTCCACAGCTCGAGGAGCCCCAGGAGCAGGCAAGAAGGGGTAGATCCTGGAGCCCCAGGAACAGCCCTAGGACATCGTCCAGGAATGGGCTAAACCCCGAGGCCTCAGGAACAGCCCTAGGACATCGTTCAGGAATGAGCTAAACCCCGAGGCCTCAGGAGCAGCTCTAGGACATCGTCCAGGAATGGGCTAAACCCTGAGGCCTCAGGAATCATAGAATCATAGAATAGGCTGGGTTGGAAGGGACCTCAGAGATCATCGAGTCCAACCCTTGATCAGCTACCGCCACAGTCACTAGACCATGGCACTGAGTGCCACATCGAGTCGCTTTTTAAATGTCTCCAGGGACGAAGAGTCCACCACCTCCCCAGGCAGCCCGTTCCAATGTC
Organism: Archilochus colubris; assembly: GCA_023079485.1. NCBI lineage: Eukaryota > Metazoa > Chordata > Aves > Apodiformes > Trochilidae > Archilochus > Archilochus colubris. The sequence continues at coordinate 160,159 of CM041083.1, read as the reverse complement.
TGATCACCCTTTCTGTGAAAAAATTCTTTCTAATAGCCAATCTGAACTTCCCCCGGCACAACTTGAGACCCTGCCCTCTTGTCTTACTGAGAGTTGCCTGGGAAAAGAGACCAACCCCTGCCTGGCTCCATCCTCCTTTCAGGGAGTTGTAGAGAGTGATGAGGTCTCCCCTGAGCCTCCTCTTCTTCAGGCTGAACAGCCCCAGCTCCCTCAGCCTCTCCTCATAGGGCCTGTGCTCGAGTCCCTTCACCAGCCTGGTTGCCTCCTTTGGACCTGTTCGAGGACCTCAATCTCCTGCCTGAGCTGAGGGGCCCAGAACTGGACACAGGACTCAAGCTGTGGCCTCCCAGAGCTGAGCACAGGGGCAGAATCCCTTCCCTGGACCTGCTGGCCACGCTGTTCCTGATCCAGCCCAGGATGCCATTGGCCTTCTTGGCCACCTGGGCACACTGCTGGCTCCTCTTCAGCTTCCTGGCAATCCAGACTCCCAGGTCCCTTTCTGCCACTCTGTGCCCAGCCTGGAGCTCCCCATGGGGTTGTTGTGGCCAAAGTGCAGGACCCGGCCCTTGGAATGTTGAACCTCATCCCGTTGGGATCAGCCCAACTCTCCAGTCTCTCCAGGTCCCTCTGCAGAGCCCTCCTGCCTTCCAGCTGATCCACACTCCCCCCAGCTTGGTGTCATCTGGGAATTTGCTGATGATGGACTCAATCCCCTCATCCAAGTCATCAATAAAGATATTGAACAGGACTGGGCCCAACACTGATCCCTGGGGGACACCACTAGTGACCGGCCGCCAACTGGAACAGCCCCATTCAGTACCACTCTCTGGGCCCGGCCCTCCAGCCAGTTCCTAACCCAGTGCAACCTAGGAGCAGCCCTAGGAGCAAGAAGGGCTCCTCCTGCTACATATAAATATATAAACCTGTATGCAGATAAAAACCCAGCTCAGCAGAGCCTACAATTCTCCATTTAAAATCTCAATTTAAAGAAGAAATTGCCAAAAACCCTCCAGATTATTTTCTTCTCTTGCCCACAGAACACTAAAAGGACCAAGGCTCACTTGAGATGATGTTTTGATCTCACTTCTCTCTCTCTCTCCAGATCTATTTTGAACAGACTTTCATTCCTGGGACTAAAAGCTCCTGGTCCAAATGATATTGGATTGGATTAAAAATAAAATAAAATAAAATTATCAGCTTCTTTTCAACTTATTTTTGGCCTAAACCTTCCTCCAACAGATGCTTCAGCTCAGCCTGCCCAATTCCCCCCCCCCTCTTTCTCATCAGAATTTTTTTTACAGCTCCCAAATCTGGCATTTTCCTGAAATCCCAACATTTCCACCCAAAAGGAAGGACTTTGGGAAATGAAATCCCATTTCCCCAAGTGTCTGGGAAGCTGGAAGAAGAGTGTGTGCTCCCTGAGAACACCTCTGCTGGGCAGGCTGGCAGCTCCCCAAAACTCCAAGTTTTGTTGCTAAACACCCAAAAAATAGGAAAAAAAATAAAAATAAAATAAAAAAAAAAAATAAAAATAAAATAAAAAAAAAAGAGGGTTGAGAGAATTTAAGGAATTAAGAACACCCGAGAAGAAATCTGGATTCTGAAGAGAAAGAGGAGGGATTTGGGGATCAAGTGATGAGAGCTGCAGAGGGAAATCAGGATTTAAAGTGGAAAAATGGACTTGAACCCCTCCTGGGGGGGCTTCCAAGGATCCTTGAAGGGATCAGAGCCTTTCCCCGAAGTCTCTGGGAAGTCCCAGGGGAGGAGGTGATGGAGCTGGAGACAAAATCCCTCCTCCTGGGGCTTGCTGAAGGGTGAGGGGAGAGCAGAGGGTGGAAGTCCCTGGAGAGCTGGGATGAATCCTTCAGGAGGAGGGAGGTTCCCTACCTGGAGCCACGGGAGGAGGGGGTGACCCTGGTGACACCCAAAGGTCCCCCTGGTGCCACGGGGATGGGGACAGCTCCCTCCTTTTCCTGGTGTCTGCTGAGTATCCAGGGAATAACCCTGGGAATGGGAACACACAGCCCAGGGAAGGCCCAGGGACAGCCCCGTGGGGACACCAGGGACCTTCCTGGGCACCATGGGGACACCAGGGACCCCCACGGACACACCAGAGACCCCAATGTCCACAGGACCTGACCCACAGACACACCAGAGACCCCAATGTTCACTACAGAGACCCCAATGTCCACAGGACCTGACCCACGGACACACCAGGGACCCCCATGTCCACAGGACCTGTCCCATGGATGCACCAGAGACCCCCACAGACACACCAAAGACCCCAATGTCCACACCAGAGACCCCCATGTCTACACCAGAGACCCCCATGTCCACACCAGGGACCCCAGTGTCCACACCAGGGACCCCAGTGTCCACAGGACCTGACCCACAGACACACCAGAGACCCCAATGTCCACACCAGAGACCCCAATGTCCACACCAGAGACCCCCATGTCCACACCAGAGACCCCAGTGTACACAGGACCTGTCCCATGGATGCACCAGAGACCCCCACGGACACACCAAAGACCCCAATGTCCACACCAGAGACCCCCATGTCCACACCAGGGACCCCCATGTCCACAGGATCTGACCCACAGACACACCAGGGACCCCCACGGACACACCAGGGACCCCAATGTTTACAAGACCTGACCCACGGACACACCAGGGACCGCTGTGGACACACCAGGGACCCCAATTTCCACACCAGAGACCCCAATGTCCACAGGACCTGACCCACAGACACACCAGAGACCCCCATGTCCACACCAGAGACCCCAGTGTCCACGCCAGAGACCCAAATGTCCACGCCAGAGACCCCAATGTCCACGCCAGAGACCCCAATGTCCACACCAGGGACCCCCATGTCCACACCAGAGACCCCCATGTCCACACCAGGGACCCCAATGTCCACACCAGGGACCCCAATGTCCACACCAGGGACCCCCATATCCACAGGACCTGACCCATGGACACACCAGAGACCCCCACGGACACACCAGAGACCCCAATGTCCACAGGACCTGACCCACAGACACACCAGAGACCCCAGTGTCCACACCAGAGACCCCAGTGTCCACACCAGAGACCCCAGTGTCCACAGGACCTGACCCACGGACACACCAGAGACCCCCACGGACACACCAGAGACCCCAGTGTCCACACCAGAGACCCCAGTGTCCACGCCAGAGACCCCAATGTCCACACCAGAGACCCCAGTGTCCACAGGACCTGACCCACAGACACACCAGAGACCCCCATGTCCACAGGACCTGACCCACGGACACACCAGAGACCCCCATGTCCACACCAGAGACCCCCATGTCCACAGGACCTGACCCACGGACACACCAGGGACCCCCACGGACACAGAAAACCAACTTCTGTGGCGACTACAGGGACTCCAGTGGCCACAGGACCTGACCCACGGACACACCAGAGACCCCCACGGACACACCAGGGACCCCAGTGTCCACAGGACCTAACCCACGGACACACCAGACACCCCTGTGGACACAGCAGGGACCCCAATGTCCACACCAGAGACCCCAATGTCCACAGGATCTGACCCACGGACACACCAGGGACCCCCACGGACACACCAAAGACCCCAACGTCCACACCAGAGACCCCAATGTCCACACCAGAGACCCCAATGTCCACAGGACCTGACCCACGGACACACCAGAGACCCCCATGTCCACGCCAGAGACCCCCATGGTCATGGAAGCAGTCCCAGTGCCACAGTGGGGTCCTTCATGATCACAGGAGCTTCCCCACGGCAACACCAGAGACCCCCACGGACACAGCAGAGACCCCCACGGACACAGGAGCTGCCCCATGGGCACATCAGAGACCCCCACAGCCACAGGAGCTGCCCCATGTCCACACCAGAGACCCCCACGGGCACACCAGAGACCCCACAGCCACGGGAGCTGCCCCATGGCCACAATGGGGACCTCCAGAGCCACAGCAGGGACCTTCTGAGCCACGGCAGCTGCTCCACAGCCCCCCCAGAGACCCCCACGGACACAGCAGAGACTCCCACGGACACAGCAGAGACCCCCACGGACACACCAGAGACCCCCATGGTCATGGGAGCAGTCCCAGTGCCACAGTGGGGTCCTTCATGACCACAGGAGCTTCCCCACGGCCACACCAGAGACCCCCATGTCCACACCAGAGACCCCCACGGACACAGGAGCTGCCCCACGGGCACATCAGAGACCCCACAGCCACGGGAGCTGCCCCATGGCCATACCACAGACCCCCACGGACACACCAGAGACCCCCACAGGCACACTAGAGACCCCCATGGACACAGCAGAGACCCCCATGTCCACAGGAGCTGCCCCACGGGCTTATCAGAGACCTCCACAGCCCCACCAGAGACCCCCACGGACACACCAGAGACCCCCATGTCCACAGGAGCTGCCCCACAGCCAAACAGAGACCCCCACGGCCACAGGCACTGCTCCCCTACCCACACCAGGGACCCCCACGGCCACACCTCGGGGCACCGCCCCCCCCCCCCCAACCCCACACAGTGGGGTCCCCCAGGACACGAGGGTCCCTGCCCAGAGGGATTCACCCCCAAGACCCCCCCCACCTTTCCCTGGTGTTTGTGTCCTGGTGTGGGGTCCCCACACTAAGCTGGGGGGTGGGTGAGGGGGTGTCCCCTCTCTTATAGGGGTGAGGGGGTGTCCCCTCTCTTATAGGGGTGACTGAGGGGGTGTCCCCTCTTTCAGGGGGTGTATGTGAGGGGGTGTCCCCTCTCTCAGGGGGTGTAGGTGAGGGGGTGTCCCCTCTCTTATAGGGGTGAGTGAGGGGGTGTCCCCTCTCCCTGGGGGTGATGGTGTGGGTGAGGGGGTGTCCCCTCCCCATTGGGGGGTGGGTGAGGGGGTGTCCCCTCTTTCGGGGGGTGTATGTGAGGGGGTTTCCCCTCTCTTGGAGGGGTGAGGGGGTGTCCCCTCTTTCAGGGGGTGTATGTGAGGGGGTGTCCCCTCTCTTATAGGGGTGAATGAGGGGGTGCCCCCTTCTCCCACTGGGGGGTGGGGGGTGGGTGAGGAGGTGTCCCCTCTTACGGGGGGTATAGATGAGGGGGTGTCCCCTCTCTTGGAGGGGTAAGTGAGGGGGTGTCCTCTCTTTCAGGGGGTGTAGGTGAGGGGGTGTCCCCTCTCTTATAGGGGTAAGTGAGGGGGTGCCCCCTCTTTTAGGGGGTGTATGTGAGGGGGTGTCCCCTCTCTTGGAGGGGTGAATGAGGGGGTGCCCCCTTCTCCCATTGGGGGGGGTGACTGAGGGGGTGCCCCCTTCTCCCTGGGGGTGATAGTGTGGGTGAGGGGGTGTCCCCTCTCCATTGGGAGATGGGTGGGTATTGGGGTGTCCCCTCTCCATTGGGGGGTGATGATGTGGGTGAGGGGGTGTCCCCTCCCCATTGGGGGGTGGGTGAGGGGGTGTCCCCTCTCCAGGGGGGGTGGGTGAGGGGGTGCCCCCTTCTCCCATTGGGGGGGGGGGTGGTTGAGGAGGTGTCCCCTCTTTCGGGGGGTGTGGGTGAGGGGGTGTCCCCTCTCTTGGAGGGGTAAGTGAGGGGGTGTCCCCTTCTCCCATTGGGGGTGGGTGAGGGGGTGTCCCCTCTCTTGGAGGGGTGAATGAGGGGGTGCCCCCTTCTCCCATTGGGGGTGGGTGAGGGGGTGTCCCCTCTCCCTGGGGGTGATAGTGTGGGTGAGGGGGTGTCCCCTCCCCATTGGGGGGTGTTTGTGAGGGGGTGTCCCCTCTCTTGGAGGGGTGAATGAGGGGGTGCCCCCTTCTCCCATTGGGGGTGGGGGGTGGGTGAGGAGGTGTCCCCTCTTTCGGGGGGTGTAGGTGAGGGGGTGTCCCCTCTCTTGGAGGGGTAAGTGAGGGGGTGTCCCCTCCCCATTAGGGGGTGGGTGTTGGGGTGTCCTCTCTCCCTGGGGCTGATGGTGGGTGAGGGGGTGCCCCCTTCTCCCATTGGGGGTGGGTGAGGGGGTGTCCCCTCTCCAGGGGGGATGGGTGGGTGTTGGGGTGCCCTCTCTCCATGGGGATGATGGTGTAGGTGAGGGGATGTCCTAGGGGGTGCCCCTCAAACTGCTGTGTGTGTGTCCCCTCACCCCCTTCCTTCCCTTCCCCCGTTACCTTCTTGACGGTTCGCGGTGCCTCCGTGACGGTCCCGTCGGGGCTGACCAGAGCCTCGGCCGCGGCCCCGCCGCTCTCCCCATCGCGGTGCCGGTGCTGGGGGTGATGCGGGTCGCTCCGTTTCATGGCCGAAGCTTGCGGCACTTTGGAGCCACCACCGGGAGGCAACCCGGCAGCGGAAAGCCCGGGGCAACCGCTGAGAGGAGGCCGCTCGCCACCACCACCACCACCGGAGGAGGAGGAGGAGGAGGAGGTGGAAGTGGAGGAGGAGGAGGAAGGCGCCGGGGCCGCCTGACGCTCGGCGCTGGGTACCGGGCATGAGGAGGGAGCGGCGGGAGCGCTCAGCCCATGCCCGGGGGGTTGAGCGGTTACCGGCTCGCAGGGTGACCCCCCCGAGGCTTTATCCATGGGGCCGCTCAGCTCCTTCAGCTCCACCGCGGGGGCTGCCACCTGCACCGACATCACCTCCGGAGCCCTCAGCGAACAGCGGCAACGACACCGACACCGACACCGACACCGACACCGACACCGACACCGACACCGACACCGACACCGACACCGCCGCCCCCTCAGCGCCTGCGGGGCACGCCGGGACCTGCAGTCCTCCCGCCCCGCCGCCCTGAGCTGTGGGGAAGGACTACAACTCCCAGCAGCCTCCGCGCCGACGCGGCACAGCACCGCCTGCCCGCAATACCGCGCGGGGCATGCTGGGAGTTGTAGTCCCTAAGCGCCGTCCCGCCCGAGGCGCGGAATGGCGGCGGCGGGAGGAGCAGCGCTGTCAAAGGGGGGGTTTGGGACCTCCCGCATCTCGGCAGGAATTTGCGGGGTTTTTTGCGTGTTTCGGTGACATTTGTTGTCTCACCGGTCAGCGCAAGGGCCTGGGCTAAACTGCCCGCCCCCCTCCCGGCCCTGCTGCCCCACCACAAGCCAGAAAAATAACGCAAAAAATCCGTGAAAACGAAGGTTTCGAACACAAAAAGTGTTCAAAAAAGGGGGAGCAGGACATCTAAGGGACAGAAACCTTCCTGTCCTGGCAGCTCCTCTGTGGGTTCTGCCTTTTTCTTCAAGGAACATTGGTCCCCCCAGGAGCCCACCCTGAGATGCCCTTTTCCTATTGGGATTTCCTCAGGAAAATTCCCCTCCGAGGGAATCATCTCCATCCCTTCTGCTTGCTCTCCAGACCCTTCTTCTCACTCTCCAAACCTTCTCCTTCCTCTCCAGACCTTCTCCTTCCTCTCCACCCCCTTCTCTATCTTCTCCATCCCCTCCTCCTCACTCTCCATCCCCTTCTCCTTGCTCTCCAGCTCCTTCTCCATCTTCTCCAACCCTTTCTCCCTTCTCTCCCAAGCTTTCTCCTTACTTTCCAGGCCTCCTCCTTGCTCTGCAAACCTTCTCCTCTCCCTCCAACCCCTTCTCCATCTTCTCCAGAACCTCCTCCTTCCTCTCCAGCCCCTTCTCCATCTTCTATAGAACCTCCTCCTTGCTCTCTATCCCTTCTCCTCACTCTCCAGCCCTTTCTCCATCATCTCCAGCCCCTTCTCCTTGCTCTCCAGCTCCTTCCTCTCCAAACCTTCTCCTTCCTCTCCAGCCCCTTCTCCATCTTCTCCAAACCCTTCTCCTCACTCTCCAAACCTTCTCCTTACTTTCCAGGCCTCCTCCTTGCTCTCCAAACCTTCTCCTCTCCCTCCAACCCCTTCTCCATCTTCTCCATCCCCTTCTCCTCACTCTCCATCCCCTTCTCCTTCCTCTCCAACCCCTTCTCCATCTTCTCCATCCCCTCCTCCATACTCTCCATCCCTTCTCCTTGCTCTCCAGCCCCTTCCCCAGCTCCATTCCCTTCTCTGGACACTCTCCAGCCCCTCAATCTCCTTCTGCTCCTCAGGTCCCCAGAACTGACCCCAGGATTGGGGGTGCAGCCTCCCCAGTGCCCAGCACAGGGGGACAATCCCTGCCCTGCTCCTGCTGCCCACCCCACTGATGGTCCCATCCCATCCCATCCCATCCCATCCCATCCCATCCGGATGCTCCTGTCCATCACACCAATGTCCCTCCTGTCCACCCCACCTGCAGAGCACCCAAGGGACCATCCAAGGATCCCAGCACCATCCCAAGGATCCCAGCAACATCCCAGTGATCCCAGCACCATCCCAAGATCCCAGCACCACCCCAGTGATCCCAGCACCATCCCAGTGATCCCAGCATCATCCCAGGGATCCCAGCACCATCCCAAGGGATCCCAGCACCATCCCAGGGATCCCAGCACCATCCCAAGGATCCCAGCACCACCTCAAGGATCCCAGCACCATCCAGAGGGATCCCAGCACCATCCCAGTGATCCCAGCACCATCCCAGGGATCCCAGCACCACCCAAGGGATCCCAGCATCATCCCAGTGATCCCAGCACCATCCCAAGGATCCCAGCACCATCCCAGTGATCCCAGCACCATCCCAAGGATCCCAGCACCATCCAGGGATCCCAGCATCATCCCAGTGATCCCAGCACCATCCCAGGGATCCCAGCATCATCCCAGTGATCCCAGCACCACCCCAAGGATCCCAGCACCATCCAGGGATCCCAGCATCATCCCAGTGATCCCAGCACCATCCCAAGGATCCCAGCACCATCCCAGTGATCCCAGCACCATCCCAAGGATCCCAGCACCACCCAAGGGATCGCAGCACCACCCCAAGGATCCCAGCACCACCCCAGTGATCCCAGCACCACCCCAGGGATCCCAGCACAACCCCAAGGATCCCAGCACCATCCAGGGATCCCAGCACCATCCCAAGGATCCCAGCACCATCCAGGGATCCCAGCACCATCCCAGGGATCCCAGCACCATCCCAAGGATCCCAGCACCACCCCAAGGATCCCAGCACCCCACCAAGGATCCCAGCACCATCCAGGGATCCCAGCACCACCCCAGTGATCCCAGCACCACCCCAAGGATCCCAAGAACCATCCCAGGGATCCCAGCACCACCCCAAGGATCCCAACACCATCCCAAGGATCCCAGCACCATCCCAAGGATCCCAGCATCATCCAGGGATCCCAGCACCATCCCAAGGATCCCAGCACCACCCAAGGATCCCAGCACCACCCCAAGGGATCCCAGCACCACCCTAAGGATCCCAAGAACCATCCCAGGGATCCCAGCACCACCCCAAGGATCCCAACACCATCCCAAGGATCCCAGCACCATCCCAGGGAACCCAGCACCATCCCAGGGATGCCAGAATCATCCCAAGGATCCCAGCACCACCCCAGGGATCCCAGCACCACCCCAAGGATCCCAGCACCATCCCAGGGATCCCAGCATCATCCCAAGGGTCCCAGCACCATCCCAAGGATCCCAGCACCATCCCAGGGATCCCAGCACCATCCCAAGGATCCCAGCACCACCCAAGGATCCCAGCACCACCCCAAGGATCCCAGCACCACCCCAAGGATCCCAGCACCACCCCAGGGAACCCAGCATCATCCCAAGGGTCCCAGCACCACCCCAGTGATCCCAGCACCGTCCCAGTGATCCCAGCACCATCCCAGTGATCCCAGCACCATCCCCACCATCCCAAGGATCCCAGCACCATCCCAGTGATCCCAGCACCATCCCAGTGATCCCAGCACCACCCCAAGGATCCCAGCACCATCCCAAGGATCCCAGCACCATCCCAGGGATCCCAGCACCACCCCAGTGATCCCAGCACCATCCAGGGATCCCAGCACCACCCCAGGGATCCCAGCAGCATCCAGGGATCCCAGCACCATCTCAGGGATCCCAGCACCACCTCAAGGATCCCAGCACCACCCCAAGGATCCCAGCACCATCTCAGGGATCCCAGCACCACCTCAAGGATCCCAGCACCACCTCAAGGATCCCAGCAGCATCCAGGGATCCCAGCACCACCCCAGGGATCCCAGCACCATCCCAAGGATCCCAGCACCATCCCAGTGATCCCAGCACCACCCCAAGGATCCCAGCACCATCTCAGGGATCCCAGCACCATCCCAGGGATCCCAGCACCATCCCAAGGATCCCAGCACCACCCCAAGGATCCCAGCACCACCCCAGTGATCCCAGCACCACCCCAGGGATCCCAGCACCATCCCAGTGATCCCAGCACCACCCCAGGGATCCCAGCACCATCCCAAGGATCCCAGCACCACCCCAGGGATCCCAGCACCATCCCATGGATCCCAGCACCACCCCAAGGATCCCAGCACCATCCCAGGGATCCCAGCACCATCCAGGGATCCCAGCACCACCCCAAGGGATCCCAGCACCATCCCAAGATCCCAGCACCATCCAGGGATCCCAGCACCATCCCAGGGATCCCAGCACCATCTCAAGGATCCCAGCACCACCCCAAGGATCCCAGGACCATCCAGGGATCCCAGCACCACCCCAAGGATCCCAGCACCACGCCAAGGATCCCAGCACCATCCCAGGGATCCCAGCACCATCCAGGGATCCCAGCACCACCCCAAGGATCCCAGCACCACCCCAAGGATCCCAGCACCACGCCAAGGATCCCAGCACCATCCCAGTGATCCCAGCACCATCCCAGGGATCCCAGCACCACCCAAGGGATCCCAGCACCACCCCAAGGGATCCCAGCACCATCCAGGGATCCCAGCACCATCCCAGGGATCCCAGCGCCACCCCAAGGATCCCAGCACCATCCCAAGGATCCCAGCACCACCCCAAGGATCCCAGCACCATCCCAAGGATCCCAGCACCATCCCAGGGATCCAAGCATGACCCAGGGACCCCAGCAGCATCCCAGGGATCCCAGCACCATCCCAAGGATCCCAGCACCATCCCAGGAATCCCAGCACCACCCCAAGGATCCCAGCACCACCCCAGGAATCCCAGCACCACCCCAAGGATCCCAGCACCATCCAGGGATCCCAGCACCACCTCAAGGATCCCAGCACCATCCCAGTGATCCCAGCACCATCCCAAGGATCCCAGCACCATCCCAAGGATCCCAGCACCACCCCAGGGATCCCAGCACCATCCCAAGGATCCCAGCACCACCCCAGGGATCCCAGCACCACCCAGTGATCCCAGCACCACCCCAGGGATCCCAGCATCATCCCAGTGATCCCAACACCATCCCAAGGATCCCAGCACCATCCCAGTGATCCCAGCACCACCCAGTGATCCCAGCACCACCCCAGGGATCCCAGCATCATCCCAGGGATCCCAGCACCATCTCAAGGATCCCAGCACCATCCCAGTGATCCCAGCACCATCCCAGTGATCCCAGCACCATCCAGGGATCCCAGCACCACCCCAGGGATCCCAGCACCATCCCAGGGATCCCAGCATCATCCCAGTGATCCCAGCACCATCCCAGTGATCCCAGCACGATCCCAGTGATCCCAGCACCATCCCAAGGATCCCAGCACCACCCCAGGGATCCCAGCACCACCCAGTGATCCCAGCACCACCCCAGGGATCCCAGCATCATCCCAGTGATCCCAACACCATCCCAAGGATCCCAGCACCATCCAGGGATCCCAGCACCATCCCAAGGATCCCAGCACCACCCCAGGGACCTCAAATTAAAGGATTTCTCCCCAGAATCTCCTCTCCACCTCCCCTCTTGCAGTTCAAACCTTTCCCCTCCTCCCATCCCAGGATAAATTTCCTTTTAATTCTTTAATTTTTGTTTTCTCCCCCCCAGGTGCCAACCCCAGGGGTTTGGGGTTTGGTGCTTGGGGGAAGTGATGGGGTGAGGAGCTGCAAAGTTCAGTGGTTTGGGGTTTTCTGTGGAGTTATGGAGTGGAAATAAAATCAAATCAAATAGATGAAGCCAGGGGAAAAAAGAAAAAAAAAAAGAAAAAGAAGGAAAAAAGAAAAATAAAAGAAAAAAAAAGAAAGAAAAAAAGAAAGAAAAAAAAAGAAAGAAAAAAAAAAGAGAAAAAAAAGAAAAAAAAAGGAAAAAAAAAGAAGGAAAGAAAAAGAAAATAAAATGGGGGAATTAAAATAAATATAAAATGGGGAAAAATAAAATGAAAATAAAATGGGGGAAAATAAAAGAAAATAAAATATAGATTAAGGGGGGGGAAGAGAGCTTGAAAATAAAATAAAGAGGGGGAAAAGTAAATTAAAAATAAAATGGGGGGAAATAAAATAAAAAAAATGGGGGGGAATTAAAATAAAAATAAAATGGGGAAAAATAAAATAAAATAAATTATAGATTAAGGGGAGGGGGGAAGGGACCTGGAAAATAAAATAAAGGGAGGGAAAAAATAAAATTAAAATGGGGGGAAATAAAATAAAAATAAAATGGGGGAAAAAATAAAATTAAAATAAAATGGGGGGAAAATAAAATAAAATATAGATAAAGGGGGGGGGAAGAGAGCTTGGAAATAAAATAAAGAGGGGGAAAAGTAAATTAAAAATAAACTGGGGGGAAAATAAAATAAAAATAAAATGGGGGGGAAATTAAAATGAAAATAAAATGAGGGGGAAATAAAATTAAAATAAAATGGGGGGAAAATAAAATAAAATAAAATATAGATTAAGGGGGGGGAAGAGACCTTGGAAATAAAATAAAGGGGGGGAAAAATAAAATAAAATTAAAATGGGGGGGAAATTAAAATAAAAATAAAGAGAGGGAAAAATAAAATAAAAATAAAATGGGGGGGAAATAAAATAAAATAAATTATAGATTAAGGGGGGGGGAAGAGAGCTTGAAAATAAAATAAAGGAGGGGAAAAGTAAATTAAAAATAAAATGGGGGGAAAAATAAAATAAAAATAAAATGGGGGAGGAGAAAATAAAATAAAATGGGGGGAAAATAAAATTAAAATAAAATGGGAAAATAAAATAAAAATGAAATAAAGATAAAGGAGGGGGGGGAAGAGATCTAGAAAGTAAAATAAAGGGAGGGAAAAAATAAAATAAAATTAAAATGGGGGGAAAATAAAATAAAAATAAAATGGGGGAAAATAAAATAAAATAAATTATAGATTAAGGGGGAGGGGAAGGGACCTTGGAAATAAAATAAAGAGGGGGAAAAAGAAACCAATAAAATAAAATAAATAATAAATAAAATAAAATGTGGGGGGGGGAATAAAATAAAAATAAAATGGAAAAAATAAAAATAAGTTGGGGGCAAAAAATAAAATAAAAATAAAATGGGGGGAAAATAAAATGAAAATAAAATCTAGATGAAAAGGGGGGAGATAGAGCTTGAAAATAAAATAAAGAGGGGGAAAAACTCAATAAAAATAAAATGGGGGGGGGAAAATAAAATAAAAAAAAATGGGGGGAAATTAAAATGAAAATAAAATGGGAAAATAAAATAAAATAAATTATAGATTAAGGGGGGGGGAAGGGACCTTGAAAATAAAATAAAGGGGGAGGGAAAATAAAATAAAATTAAAATGGGGGGGGAATTAAAATAAAAATAAAGAGGGGGAAAAATAAAATTAAAATAAAATGGGGGGAAAATAAAAATGAAATAAAGATAAAGAAGGGGGGGAAAGAGAGCTTGAAAAGAAAATAAAGGGGGGGGAAATAAAATAAAATTAAAATGGGGGGAAAATTAAAATAAAAATAAAATGGGGGAAAATAAAATTAAAATAAAATGGGGGAAAATAAAATAAAATAAAATATAGATTAAGGGGGGGGGGGAGAGACCTGGAAAATAAAATAAAGGGGGGGAAAAAATAAAATTAAAATGGGGGAAAATAAAAATAAAATGGGGAAAAGATAAAATTAAAATAAACAGGAGACCCCCAGGCCCCCCCCTGCCTCTCACCTGCACTGCAAACCAGTTTTAAACCAGTTCAAACCAGTTTATAGAGCTTTTAAACAGTATAAACCAGTTAAAACCAGTTTAAAGTGGTTCAAACCAGTTTATAGAGCTTTTAAACAGTATAAACCAGTTAAAACCAGTTTTAAACCAGTTCAAACCAGTTTATAGAGCTTTTAAACAGTATAAACCAGTTGAAACCAATTTAAAGTGGTTCAAACCAGTCTAAAAGGACTTCAAACCAGTTTAGAAAGCTTTTAAGTCCTTTTAAACTGGTTTAAACCACTTTAAACTGGTGTTAACCGCTTTAAACTGGTTAAAACCTTTACAAACTGGTTTGAAGTCTTTTCAAACTGGTTTAAACCACTCTAAACTGGTTTGAACTCCTTTAAACCCTGTCTAAGAGCTTTATAAACTGGTTTGAACTGCTTTTAAACTGGTTTGAACCACTTTAAACTGGATTTAACTGCTTTAAACTGTTTACAAGTTTCATAAACTGGTTTGAACTGGTTTTAAACTGGTTTAAACCATTCAAAACTGGCTTGAACTGCTTTATACTGTCTAAAAGCTTTATAAACTGGTTTACACCACTTTAAACTGGTTTCAACTGGTCTATACTGTTTAAAAGCTCTATAAACTGGTTTGAAGTCCTTTTAAACTGGTTTAAACCACTTTAAACTGGTTTTCACTGGTTTATACTGTTTAAAAGCTCTATAAACTGGTTTGAACTGCTTTTAAACTGGTTTGAACCACTTTAAACTGGTTTGAACTCCTTTTAAACTGGTTTGAACCACTTTAAACTGGTTTGAACTGCTCCAAACTGTTTAAAAGCTTTCTAAACTGGGTTAAAACCAGTTCAGAGAGCTTAAAACCAGTTTAAAGCAGTTCAAACCAGTTTAAAGTGGTTTAAACCCGTTTAAAAAGACTTCAAACCAGTTTATAAAGCTTTTAGACAGGGTTTAAAGTGGTTCAAACCAGTTTAAAAGCAGTTCAAACCAGTTTAAAGTGGTGTAAACCAGTTTAAAAGGACTTAAAAGCTTTAGAAACTGGTTTGAAGTTCTTTTAAACTGGTTTGAACCACTTTAAACTGGTTTGAACTGGTTTATACTGTTTAAACCACTCTAAACTGGTTTGGACTCCTTTTAAACTGGTTTGAACCACTCTAAACTGGTTTTAACTGCTCCAAACTGTTTAAAAGCTTTCTAAACTGGTTTGAAACAGTTTCAAGCAGTTAAAACCAGTTCAGAGTGCTTAAAACCAGTTTAAAGCAGTTCAAACCAGTTTAAGGTGGTTCAAACCAGTTGAAAAAGACTTTAAACCAGTTTATAAAGCTTTCAGACAGGGTTTAAACCAGTTAGAACCAGTTTAAAATGGTTTAAACCAGATTTTAATGGTTTCCACCAGTCCACACCAGTTTGGAGTGGGGTTCAAACCAGTTTGTGGCACAAAGTGGTTTAAAGGCACCTGAAGTGTTGGAGTTTTCTTTTAAAACCAGTTTAAAAGCATTTTTAATCCAGTTTGAACCAGTTTCTAGTGGTCTCCACCAGTTCTAACTGGGCCTGAGTGGGGTTCAAACCAGTTTGAACCCATTTTTCATCCAGTTTAAACCAGTATTTAATGGTCTCAACCAGTTCTAACTGGGTCTGAGTGGGGTTTAAACCAGTTTAAAGCCATTTTTAATCCAGTTTAAACCAGTATTTAATGGTCTCAACCAGTTCTAACTGGGTCTGAGTGGGGTTCAAACCAGTTTAAAGCAATTTTTAATCCAGTTTGAACCAGTTTCTAGTGGTCTCCACCAGTTCTAACTGGGCCTGAGTGGGGTTTAAACCAGTTTGAACCCATTTTCCATCCAGTTTAAACCAGTTTTTAATGGTCTCAACCAGTTCTAACTGGGTCTGAGTGGGGTTCAAACTGGTTTGAACCAGTTTTTAATGGTCTCCACCAGATCAAACTGGGTCTGACTGGGGTTTAAACCAGTTTAAAGCCATTTTTAATCCAGTTTGAACCATTTTTAATGGTCTCAACCAGACCAAACTGGGTCTGAGTGGGGTTTAAACCAGTTTAAAGCCATTTTTAATCCAGTTTAAACCAGTTTCTGGTGGTCTCAACCCATTTTGAAGCAGTTTAAAGTGGATTCAAAGCACTTTGAACCAGTTTGAAGCCATTTTTAATGCACTTTAAACCACTTCCTAGTGGCTTCAACCACTCCACACCAGTTTGGAGTGGGGTTTAAACCAGTTTAAATCCATTTTTAATCCAGTTTAAACCAGTTTTTAATGCTTTCAACCAGACCAAACTGGGTCTGAGTGGGGTTTAGACCAGTTTAAAGCCGTTTTTTATCCAGTTTGAAGCATTTTCAAGTGGTTTGAACTGGTTTCAACCCAGCTTAAAGCCATTTCTGGTGGTTTAAACTGGTTTAAGGAAGTTTTTAACACAACCCTGACCTGCTCAAGGATGTCCTGGGCTCAGTCTGAAGTGCCCTGAAGCAGCTTGAACAGCTTGGAGGGGTCTAAAATCAGTTCAAAAAGGGTTTAAACCTCATTTTTAACCAAGATTAAAGCAGCTCAGAGGAGTTTGGAGCCTTTCTGAAAGCATTTGGAGCCCTTTCTTGGAACTCCTGAAGCCTCCCCACAACCCACACCTCCCCAGAGAGCCCAAGGCTGTAGCAGGAGGAGCCTTTCTTGCTCCAGAGGCTCAACGAGCTGCTGACCTCTCCATGCCTCACACCAGAGTGAGCTGAGGTGCCTTCTGTGGGTGTGTGTCCCACCTTTATTGGCCCCCTGGTCTTGCTCATGCCCAATAGGGGCCTGTCCTAATCAGGCACAGGTGGACTCTCACCCACTCACTGGCAACTCAAGGCACCTGGTTTATCTTGTTTCTCTACATTTCCCCCCTTTTTTTGTTTTTTTTTTTTTTCTTAAAGCTTTCCCTGCTTTGCCCGAGCTTACAGACATTTACATACAGGATTTTTTACACAAAAATACACTTATAACTTCTGGGATTTAACCCCAGCTTAGGCACCCGTTCAATGTCAGCCCAGGCACTTTTTCACAAAGTCTCTACCTTTTGTTCTTCTCCCTCCTGTTTCTGCTCTTCTCTTGGTTTCCCTCTGCTCAGAGGCTTCCAAAGAGAGAATCCTTATCTTGGCTTCACTTTGCTCAGGGGTTTCCAAAGAGATTTCTGGTTCCTCATGGGTTTCTGGTTCCTCATGGGATTCCATACCATGCGATTCCATCCTCCTGGCTTCCCTCTGCTCAGGGGTTTTCAAAGAGCTTGCTGGTTCCTCGTGGGTTTCTGGTTCCTCATGGGATTCCATACACGGGTTTTAACCCTTCCTCATGGGATTCCATCCTCCTGGCTTCCCTCTGCTCAGGGGTTTCCAAAGAGCTTGCTGGTTCCTCATGGGCTTCTGGTTCCTCATGGGATTCCATACACAGGTTTTAACCCTTCCTCATGGGATTCCATCCTCCTGGCTTCCCTCTGCTCAGGGGTTTCCAAAGAGAGAATCCTCATCTTTGGTTTCCAAAGAGCTTGCTGGTTCCTCATGGGTTTCTGGTTCCTCATGGGATTACAGGATTTAACCCTTCCTCATGGGATTCCATACCATGGGATTCCATCCTCCTGGCTTCCCTCTGCTCAGGAGTTTCCAAAGAGCTTGCTGGTTCCTCATGGGATTCCATACACGGGTTTTAACCCTTCCTCATGGGATTCCATCCTCCTGGCTTCCCTCTGTTCAGGGGTTTCCAAAGAGAGAATCCTCATCTTTGGTTTCCAAAGAGCTTGCTGGTTCCTCATGGGTTTCTGGTTCCTCATGAGATTCCATACACAGGTTTTAACCCTTCCTCATGGGATTCCATCCTCCTGGCTTCCCTCTGCTCAGGGGTTTCCAATCCAAAGAGCTTGCTGATCATACCTTTCAGGGAGAGTGTTAGCCCAGGCACTTCTTCAAATCAGGGAGAATGTTCCTGTTGCCAGCTCCTCACACTGCTGCTTCTTTAGATGTCTGTTTGTTGCCCACATTCTCCACCAAATGTAGCAGGAGGAGCCTTTCTTGCTCCTGAGGCTCCACGAGCTGCTGGCACAAGAAAGGCTCCTCCTGCTACATTTGGTGGAGAATGTGGGCAACAAACAGACATCTAAAGAAGCAGCAGTGTGAGGAGCTGGCAACAGGAACATTCTCCCTGATTTGAAGAAGTGCCTGGGCTAACACTCTCCCTGAAAGGTATGATCAGCAAGCTCTTTGGATTGGAAACCCCTGAGCAGAGGGAAGCCAGGAGGATGGAATCCCATGAGGAAGGGTCAAAACCCATGTATGGAATCCCATGAGGAACCAGAAACCCATGAGGAACCAGCAAGCTCTTTGGAAAGCCCTGAGCAGAGGGAAGCCAAGATAAGGGTTCTCTCTTTGGAAACCCCTGAGCAGAGGGAAGCCAGGAGGGTGGAATCCCTTGAGGAAGGGTTAAATCCCGTAATCCCATGAGGAACCAGAAACCCATGAGGAACCAGCAAGCTCTTTGGAAACCCCTGAGCAGAGGGAAGGAAACCAGGAGGATGGAATCCCATGAGGAACCAGAAACCCATGAGGAACCAGCAAGCTCTTTGGAAACCAAAGATGAGGATTCTCTCTTTGGAAACCCCTGAGCAGAGGGAAGGAAGCCAGGAGGATGGAATCCCATGGCATTGAATCCCACGGAGGAAGCAGAAACCCATGAGGAACCCCTGAGCAAAGTGAAGCCAAGATAAGGATTCTCTCTTTGGAAGCTCCTGAGCAGAGGGAAGCCAAGAGAAGAGCAGAAACAGGAGGGAGAAGAATAAAAAGTGCCTGGGCTGGGACAGGTAGAGACTTTGTGACACTGAACGGGTGCCTGAGAAGCTAGGGTTAAATCCCCTAAGTTGTAAGTGTATTTTTGTGTGTAAAAGTCCTGTATGTCTGTGTCTAAATCCTGTCTCAGTGTGTTCTGTACTGCCCCTCGATGCCCTTAGCTGAGTGTCCCGCAGGGCCCGAAGAGAAATCCTGTGTGTAAGTGTAAATGTTTGTAAAAATCGTGTTAAATTGTGTTAAATGTTTGTAAAATGTTTGTATCCTGTAATCAGTGTTAAGGAAAAAAAAAAAGGGGGAAATGTGGAGAAACAAGATAAACCAGGTGCCTTGAGTTGCCAAAGAGTGGGTGAGAGTCCACCTGTGCCTGGTTAGGACAGGCCCCGGTTCCCCCCCTATTCCAAGCTCTTTGGAAACCCCTGAGCAGAGGGAAGCCAGGAGGATGGAATCCCATGAAGAAGGGATAATCCCATGTATGGAATCCCATGAGGAAGGGTTAAAACCTATAATCCCATGAGGAACCAGAAAGCCATGAGGAACCAGCAAGCTCTTTGGATTGGAAACCCCTGAGCAGAGGGAAGCCAGGAAGATGGAATCCCATGGCATTGAATCCCACGGAGGAACCAGAAACCCATGAGGAACCCCTGAGCAAAGTGAAGCCAAGATAAGGATTCTCTCTTTGGAAGCTCCTGAGCAGAGGGAAGCCAAGAGAAGAGCAGATACAGGAGGGAGAAGAATAAAAAGTGCCTGGGCTGGGACAGGTAGAGACTTTGTGACATTGAACGGGTGCCTGAGAAGCTAGGGTTAAATCCCCTAAGTTGTAAGTGTATTTTTGTGTGTAAAAGTCCTGTATGTCTGTGTCTAAATCCTGTCTCAGTGTGTTCTGTACTGCCCCTCGATGCTCTTAGCTGAGTGTCCCGCAGGGCCCGAAGAGAAATCCTGTGTGTAAGTGTAAATGTTTGTAAAAATCGTGTTAAATCGTGTTAAATGTTTGTAAAATGTTTGTATCCTGTAATCAGTGGTAAGGAAAAAAAAAAGAAAAAAAAAAGGGGGGAAATGTGGAGAAACAAGATAAACCAGGTGCCTGGAGTTGCCAAAGAGTGGGTGAGAGTCCACCTGTGCCTGGTTAGGACAGGCCCCTGTTCCCCCCCTATTCCAAGCTCTTTGGAAACCCCTGAGCAGAGGGAAGCCAGGAGGATGGAATCCCATGAGGAAGGGTTAAATCCCATGTGTGGAATCCCATGAGGAACCAGAAACCCATGAGGAACCAGCAAGCTCTTTGGAAACCAAAGATGAGGATTCTCTCTTTGGAAACCCCTGAGCAGAGGGAAGCCAGGAGGATGGAATCCCATGAGGAAGGGTTAAATCCCATGTATGGAATCCCATGAGGAACCAGAAACCCATGAGGAACCAGCAAGCTCTTTGGAAACCCCTGAGCAGAGAGAAATCAAGATAAGGATTCTCTCTTTGGAAACCCCTGAGCAGAGGGAAGGAAACCAGGAGGATGGAATCCCATGGCATGGAATCCCACGGAGGAACCAGAAACCCATGAGGAACCCCTGAGCAAAGTGAAGCCAAGATAAGAATTCTCTCTTTGGAAGCTCCTGAGCAGAGGGAAGCCAAGAGAAGAGCAGATACAGGAGGGAGAAGAACAACTCAAGTCGGGAAGGCAGAGACTTTGTGAAAAGTATTTGTAAGCTGGGGTTAAATCCCCTAAGCTGGAAGTGTAAAATGTTTGTAAAAATCCTGTAATCAGTGTTGGGAAAAAAATAAAAAAGGGGGAAATGTGGAGAAACAAGATAAACCAGGGGCCTTGAGTTGCCAAAGAGTGGGTGAGAGTCCACCTGTGCCTGGTTAGGGCAGGCCCCCTATTCCCCCCCTATTCCAAGCTCTTTGGAAACCCCTGAGCAGAGGGAAGCCAGGAGGATGGAATCCCATGAGGAAGGGTTAAAACCCGTGTATGGAATCCCATGAGGAACCAGAAACCCATGAGGAACCAGCAAGCTCTTTGGATTGGAAACCCCTGAGCAGAGGGAAGCCAAGGTAAGGGTTCTCTCTTTGGAAACCCCTGAGCAGAGGGAAGGAAGCCAGGAGGATGGAATCCCATGGTATGGAATCCCATGAGGAAGGGTTAAATCCCATAATCCCATGAGGAACCAGAAACCCATGAGGAACCAGCAAGCTCTTTGGAAACCCCTGAGCAGAGGGAAGCCAAGAGAAGAGCAGATACAGGAGGGAGAAGAAGTGGGTGAGAGTCCACCTGTGCCTGATTAGGACAGGCCCCTATTGGGCATGAGCAAGACCAGGGGGCCAATAAAGGTGGGACACACACCCACAGAGGCACCTCAGCTCACTCTGGGGTGAGGCAATGGAGAGGTCAGCAGCTCGTGGAGCCTCAGGAGCAAGAAAGGCTCCTCCTGCTACATTTGGTGGAGAATGTGGGCAACAAACAGACGTCTAAAGAAGCAGCAGTGTGAGGAGCTGGCAACAGGAACATTCTCCCTGATTTGAAGAAGTGCCTGGGCTAACACTCTCCCTGAAAGGTGTGACCAGCAAGCTCTTTGGATTGGAAACCCCTGAGCAGAGGGAAGCCAAGAGAAGGATTCTCTCTTTGGAAACCCCTGAGCAGAGGGAAGCCAAGAGAAGGATTCTCTCTTTGGAAACCCCTGAGCAGAGGGAAGCCAAGAGAAGGATTCTCTCTTTGGAAACCCCTGAGCAGAGGGAAGCCAGGAGGATGGAATCCCATGGTATGGAATACCATGAGGAAGGGTTAAATCCTGTAATCCCATGAGGAACCAGAAAGCTCTTTGGAAACCAAAGATGAGGATTCTCTCTTTGGAAACCCCTGAGCAGAGGGAAGCCAAGAGAAGAGCAGATACAGGAGGGAGAAGAGGTGGGTGAGAGTCCACCTGTGCCTGATTAGGACAGGCCCCTATTGGGCATGAGCAAGACCAGGGGGCCAATAAAGGTGGGACACACACCCACAGAAGGCACCTCAGCTCACTCTGGTGTGAGGCATGGAGAGGCCAGCAGCTCGTGGAGCCTCAGGAGCAAGAAAGGCTCTTCCTGCTACCCAAGGCAATGGAAATCTGGCAAACTGAATAGTGATACAGGAGGTTTGGGGTTGGTTTTTCTTTCTTTTTTCTTTTTTTTTTCTTTTTTTTTTCTTTTTTATCCTTTACACAGCAAAACTTAACCCGTGGGGGTGATTGGGATAGAGAGAAAGTCAGGTACAAACCAGCAGGAGGGAGCAGAGTCTTCCTACCTCAAAGCTTGGCTGTAACTTGGGCTTTTTGTGGGGTTTTTCCTTAAAAAAAATAGAATTAAAAAGCTTTGCTAAAGGGTTTGGTGCAGCCAGGCAGCAGCATTGACCCCAGGATGATAAAATTTAGGGGGTTTTTATGCATCTTTGCTCCTTATTTCCACAGTTTGGGGCTTGCTGTCCCAAGACCCTAAAGTTTTGGGGTTTTCCAGGAGCTGGAAGGCACTTTGGGACCTCCTAAAAAAGAGATAAAATAGGGGTGCACCCAGGAAATGAAAAGAAAAATAAAAATAAGGGAATGTGGGAATGCTGCTGAGGTGAGGGGGGGTTCAGCTCTCATCCCCCTCCCAGAGTTAGGATACAAAGATTAAAAAAAAAACCAAACCTGAAAAATAAAAACCCTTTTGGCACAAGTGGGGTTTTTGGGAAGCCACCAAACCCCACCCTGCCCAACACCCCCAACTCCTGTCCCCTTTGGGTGACCCCTCTTGTCCCCCAACCCCTGCAGGACCCAGGTGGGGGTCTCTTCATCCAATGATGCCCCAAAAGTCCCCCCAAATGTCCCCAAATCCATCCTGCTTGGGTTGGGATGTGCATCAGGTCTGGATGGGAAGAGGAGAAACACTCCAAGGGAGGAAAGTCCGAGCTGGAGGGACACTCTGGGGACACCCAGTGCTGTCCTTGAGTGTGTCCCCCCCCTCTTATCTCCAAGGTTTGTCCCCCCCTCCCCAGGTTCAGAAATCAGAATCAGCATCCAGCAGCTCAGCATCCACCAGGTTGGTCCGGGAATGGATGGGAGCCAAGGGATTCCAGGAGCCTGGAGTCCTCATCCCCCCTCCTCCACCACCACCACGGGGGTCTGGGGGACACAGGGGACCCCCGTTGTGCTGCCAGTGCCTGCTGCTGGGGCCAGGGGTCTCCTCTTCCTCCTCCTCTTCCTCAGGGCAGAAGGGGTTGCTGATGAGGTGGAAGGTGGTGGCTCTCTGGTGGGCTCCCCACGGGGGTCCCCTGCTGAAGGTGGCTCCAGGAGGGACCCCCGAGGGGACATCTGGGCTGAAGGTGACCAGGCAGGGGTGGGGGGGCAGCCTGGGGAGCTGGGGGACAGAGCTGAGGGGGGGCAAGGGGGCTGCAGAGCCCCCCCGCTGGTGAGGATCCAGGGAGACCTCCTCCTCCTCCTCCTCTTCCTTCCTCTTCTTCCTCCTCTTCCTCCTCTTCTTCTTGCGGCCGCTGCGTTTCTGCAGCTCTGGGGAGAGCTCAGCCTGCACCACCCAGAGGGTGGCCCTGTCCTCTGCTGGCACTGGGGGACAGGGGACAAGTGACAGCAGCCACCTCCTGCCCCCCGACTCACCTCGAGCCCCAACCTGTCCCCAGCACCCCTCCAGCCCACCCCGTCCCGTCTGTCCCCCACACCCCAAGCAGGTCCCTTGTTGTCCCCCTCCCCCAACCCCAGGAGGTCCCTTGTCTGTCCCCACACCCCAACAGGGTCCCTTGTCCCCCCTCCAATCCTAAGGAGGTCCCTTGTGCCCCCCCCAACCCCAACGAGGTCCCTTGTCCCCCCAAACCCCAATGACATCCCTTGTCTGTCCCCCACAACCCCCAGGAGGTCCCTTCTCTGTCCCTAAACCCCCAGGAGGTCCCTTGTCCCTCCTCCAACCCCAACGAGGTCCCTTCTTTGTCCCCCAACCCCAACGACATCCCTTGTACCCCCAAGACCCCCAGGAGGTCCCTTGTCCCCCCTTCAATCCTAAGGAGGTCCCTTGTGCCCCCCCCAACCCCAACAACGTCCCTTGTCTGTCCCCCACAACCCCCAGGAGGTCCCTTGTCCCCACCCCCAACCCCAACAAGGTCCCTTGTGTGTCCCCTGACCCCAATGAGGACCCTTCTCTGTCCCCCACACCCCAACGGGGTCCCCTGTCCCCTCCCCAACCCTCAGGAGGTCCCTTGTCTGTCCCCTGACCCCAGCAAGGTCCCTTCTCTGTCCCCCAACCCCAAGGAGGTCCCTTGTTCCCCCTCTAACCCCAGGAGGTCCCTTGTCTGTCCCCACACCCCAACAGGGTCCCTTGTCCCCCCTCCAATCCTAAGGAGGTCCCTTGTGCCCCCCCCGAACCCCAACAAGGTCCCTTCTCTGTCCCCCAACCCCAACAACAACCCTTGTCTGTCCCCCACACCCCCAGGAGGTCCCTCATGCCCCCCCCCAGCCCCCAGAAGGTCCCTTGTCCCCCCCAAACCCCAAGGAGGTCCTTTCTCTGTCCCGAATTCCAAGGAGGTCCCTTGTCCCCCCTCTCAAACCCAAGGAGGTCCCTTGTCCCCCCCAAACCCCAACAAGGTCCCTTGTCCCCCCTCAGCCCCCAGGAGGCCCCTTATCCCCCCCCCCCATCCCCCAGGAGGTCCCTTCTCTATCCCCAAACCTCAAGAAGGTCCCTTGTCCCCCACCAGCCCCCAGGAGGTCCCTTGTCCCCCCTCAAACCCAAGGGGATCCCTTGTCGTCCCCCCCCAACCCCAACAAAGTCTCTTGTCTGTCCCCTGACCCCAAGGAGGTCCTTTCTCTGTCCCCAACCCCAAGGAGGTCCCTTGTTCCCCCTCCAACCCCAACAAGGTCCCTTGTCTGTCCCCTGACCCCAGTGTGGTCCCTTCTCTGTCCCTTCTCTGTCCCCAAATCCTAACAAGGTCCTTTCTCTGTCCCTGAACCCCAAGGAGGTCCCTTATCCCCCACCTCAGCCCCCAGGAGGCCCCTTATCCCCCCCCCCCCAGCCCCCAGAATGTCCCTTGTCCCCCCCTCCAGCCCCCAGGAGGTCCCTTGTGCCCCATTCTAACCCCCAGAAGGTCCCTTGTCCCCCCCAAACCCCAAGGAGGTCCCTTGTCCCCCCCAAACCCCAAGGAGGTCCCCTGTCTCCCAACCCCCAGAAGGTCCCTTGTCTGTCCCCAACCCCCAGAAGGTCCCTTGTCTGTCCCCAACCCCCAGGAGGTCCCTTATCCCCCCCCTCAGCCCCCAGAATGTCCCTTGTCCGCCCCTCCAGCCCCCAAGAGGTCCCTTGTGCCCCATTCTAACCCCCAGAAGGTCCCTTGTCCCCCTCAAACCCCAAGGAGGTCCCCTGTCTCCCAACCCCCAGAAGGTCCCTTCTCTGTCCCCAAACCTCAAGAAGGTCCCTTGTCCCACCTCAGCCCCCAGGAGGTCCCTTGTCTGTCCCCAACCCCCAGGAGGTCCCTTGTCCCCCCTCAAACCCAACGAGGCCCCTTATCCCCCCCCAAGTCCCCAGAAGGTCCCTTATCCCCCCAAGTCCCAACTAAGTCCCTTGTCCCCCCTCAACCCCAAGGAGGTCCCTTATCCCCCCCCTCAGCCCCCAGAATGTCCCTTGTCCCCACCCCAGCCCCCAGGAGGTCCCTTGTGCCCCATTCTAACCCCCAGAAGGTCCCTTATCCCCCCAAACCCCAACAAGGTCCCTTGTCCCCCCTCAGCCCCCAGGAGGCCCCTTATCCCCCCCCCCATCCCCCAGGAGGTCCCTTCTCTATCCCCAAACCCCCAGAAGGTCCCTTGTCCCCCCCAAACCCCAAGGAGGTCCCTTGTCCCCCCTCAACCCCAACGAGGCCCCTTATCCCCCCCCCAGTCCCCAGAAGGTCCCTTATCCCCCCAAGCCCCAACTAAGTCCCTTGTCCCCCCCAAGCCCCAAGGAGGTCCCTTATCCCCCCCCTCAGCCCCCAGAATGTCCCTTATCCCCCCCCTCAGCCCCCAGAATGTCCCTTGTCCCCCCCTCCAGCCCCCAGGAGGTCCCTTGTGCCCCATTCTAACCCCCAGAAGGTCCCTTGTCCCCCCCAAACCCCAAGGAGGTCCCTTGTCTCCCAACCCCCAGAAGGTCCCTTGTCTGTCCCCAACCCCCAGGAGGTCCCTTGTCCCCCCTCAACCCCAACGAGGTCCCTTATCCCCCCCTCAGCCCCCAGAATGTCCCTTGTCCCCCCCCCCCAAGCCCCCAAGATGTCCCCAGGGACTTGCCAGGCGTTGCCACGGGTGTGACAGAGATGTCCTGGGGCAGGATGGCTCCTCTCCTGGCCACCATCTTGGTGACATGCTGTGCCCAGGCCGAGGACACGTCAGCTGATGGTTCATTGATGTCAAATGCCAAACCAGCTGCAAGGAGCTCGGGTCAAGGGGAGGTGCAGAAAGAATCCTCCCCACCCCAAAAAGAATAAAAAACTGTCCCAAAACAGCCCCCTGGCAAAGGGGGGGGCAAAGGGGGGCACTGGGGGGCCTCGGGCAGGAGCCACCTGGACTCACTGCTCTCCAAGGGGAAACCCTGATTTGGGGAACCCCCCCTGAGGAACAGGGCCCTACTCTGGCAAAAGCAGCCCCCCCTTCAGTGGCCACCCCAAAACACTGAGCAGTGCCTTGTTGACAAGGGCCAGGGACAGGGAAGCTGTCCCCTGTGTGAGGGGCAGGGCCACTGAAGGGGGAGAAATGAGGGACGTGGCTTTGTCACCACAGCTGGAGGGGCCCAAGGGAACATCTGGCTGAGCAAGAGACCCCAAAGCCCCCCAGAAAAGGGGGGGTCAGGGGGGCATAAAAGGGGCACAGACAGAATGCTGGGGGTCAGCTCAGCATCCAAGGACCACAACTTCCTACCCAGGGCATCCCTGGGATGGGGAGACCTTTCCTCTCCCCTTTATCTCTTATATCTCTTTATCTCTCTCCTTTTTCTCTCTTTATCTCTTAGATCTCTCTTATATCTCTTTATCTCTCTTTTTCTCTCTTTATCTCTTATATCTCTCTTATCTCTCTTTATCTCTCTTCTTTATCTCTCTCCTTTATCTCTCTCCTTTATCTCTTCTCTCTCTCTTATCTCTCTTTATCTCTCTTTATTTCTTATATCTCTTTATCTCTCTCCTTTATCTCTCCTTATCTCTTATATATCTTTATCTCTCTCCTTCATCTCTCTTTATCTCTTCTCTCTCTTATCTCTCTTTATCTCTCTTTATCTCTTATATCTCTTTATCTCTATCTCTTATATCTCTCTTATATCTCTTTATCTCTCTCCTTTATATCTCTTTACCTCTTATATCTCTTTATCTCTCTCTTTTATCTCTATCTCTTATATCTCTCATATCTCTCCTTTATCTCTCTTCTTTATCTCTCTTTATCTCATATCACTCTTATCTCTTTATCTCTTTCTCTTTATCTCTCCTTATCTCTTATATCTCTTTATCTCTCTCCTTTATCTCTCTTTACCTCTTATATCTCTTTATCTCTCTCTTTTATCTCTCTTTATCTCTTGTATCTCTCATATCTCTCCTTTATCTCTCTCCTTTATCTCTCTTTATCTCTTATATCTCTTTATCTTGCTCCTTTATCTCTCTTTATCTCTTATATCTCTCTTATATCTCTTTATCTCTCTCCTTTCTCTCTCTTTATCTCTTAGATCTCTCTTATCTCTTTATCTCTCTCCTTTATCTCTCTTTCTTTCTCTCTCTCTCTGTTTCTGACCTCACCTCAGCACAGGAGGTGACACAGATTTTAACTTCTATTCCCCTGTTGATTTCTTTTGTTGTAACCTGGGGTTTTGGCAACTTCCTGGGGTTTTGGCAACTTCCTGGGGTTTTGGCAACTTCCTGGGGTTTTGGCAACTTCCTGGGGTTTTGGCAATTTCCTGGAGTTTTGGCAACTTCCTGGGGTTTTGGCAATTTCCTGGGGTTTTGCCAGACTCTAAGCCCAAGGGAACATCTGGCTGAGCAAGAGACCCCAAAGCCCCCCAGAAAAGGTGGGGTCAGGGGGGCATAAAAGGGGCACAGACAGAATGCTGGGGGTCAGCTCAGCATCCAAGGACCACAACTTCCTACCCAGGGCATCCCAGGGATGGGGAGACCTTTCCTCTCCCCTTTATCTCTCTTTATATCTCTTTATCTCTCTCCTTTTTCTCTCTTTATCTCTCCTTTTCTCTTCATCTCTCTCTTTTATCTCTCTTTATCTCTTATCTCTCTCTTATCTCTATCTCTCTTTATTTCTTATATCTCTTTATCTCTCTCCTTTATCTCTCCTTATCTCTTATATCTCTTTATCTCTCTTCTTCATCTCTCTTTATCTCTTCTATCTCTCTTATCTCTCTTTATCTCTCTTTACCTCTTATATCTCTTTATCTCTCTCTTTTATCTCTCTTTATCTCTTATATCTCTTTATCTCTCTCCTTTCTCTCTCTTTATCTCTTAGATCTCTCTTATATCTCTTTATCTCTCTCCTTTCTCTCCTTATCTCTTATATCTCTCTTTTATCTCTTTATCTCTTATATCTCTATCTCTCTCTTTTATCTCTCTTTATATTTTATATCTCTCTTATATCTCTTTCTCTCTCTTCTTTATCTCTCTTTATCTCTTCTATCTCTATCTCTCTTTATCTCTTCTCTCATCTCTCTTTTATCTCTCTTTATCTCTCCTTATCTCTTATATCTCTTTATCTCTCTTATCTCTCTTTATCTCTTGTTACCTCTTATATCTCTTTATCTCTCTTTTATCTCTCTTTATCTCTTATATCTCTCATATCTCTCCTTTATCTCTCTTCTTTATCTCTCTTTATCTCTTATATCTCTCTTATCTCTCTTTATCTCTCTCCTTTATCTCTCTTTACCTCTTATATCTCTTTATCTCTCTCCTTTCTCTCTCTTTATCTCTTATATCTCTCTCATATCTCTTTATCTCTCTCCTTTATCTCTCCTTATCTCTTATATCTCTTTATCTCTCTCCTTTATCTCTCTTTCTTTCTCTCTCTCTCTGTTTCTGACCTCACCTCAGCACAGGAGGGTGAGACAGTTCTTAAGTTTTACTCCCTTGTTGCTTTGTTTTGTTGTAACCTGGGGTTTTGGGAACTTCCTGGGGTTTTGCCCCATTCCTCTGGAAGTCCCAATCCTTCCTCATTCTGCCACTTCACCCTCTCCCACGTTTCTGGTCTCCCTCACTCTGAACTAAACTCGTGTTTTGGTACAAACCCCCTGGGTTTAAGGCACCCAAAACCTGCACAGAGAACTCCTGAGGCTCATCTCACTGAATGGCTCATTAAAAGAGATTAATTAAGTGGTTTAAACCAGTTTAAAGGCTTTTTAATGCTGTTTGAACCAGGTTTTAATGGTCTCAACCAGATCAAGCTGGGTTTGAGTGGGGCTTAAACCAGTTTAAGGCAGTTTTAATCCAGTTTGAACCAGTTTTTAATGGTCTCAACCAGTTCTAACTGGGTCTGAGTGGGGTTTAAACCAGTTTAAGGCAGTTTTAATGCAGATTAAAGCAGTTTCAAAGGGTTAAACCAGTTTTTAATGGTCTCAACCAGATCAAACTGTTTCTGAGTGGGGTTTAAACCAGTTTAAAGCCATTTTTAGTGCAGTTTTTAATGGTCTCAACCAGTTCTAACTGGGTTTGAGAGGGGTTTAAACCAGTTTAAGGCAGTTTTAATCCAGTTTGAACCAGTTTTTAATGGTCTCAACCAAATCAAACTGGGTCTGAGTGGGGTTTTAACCAGTTTAAGGCAGTTTTAATCCAGTTTGAACCAGTTTTTAATGGTCTCAACCAGATCAAACTGTTTCTGAGTGGGGTTCAAACCAGTTTGAAGCCATTTTTAATGCTGTTTGAACCAGTTTTTATTGGTCTCAACCAGTTCTAACTGGGTTTTAGTGGGGTTTAAACCAGTTTAAGGCAGTTTTTAATGCAGATTAAAGCAGTTTCAAAGGGTTAAACCAGTTTTTAATGGTCTTGACCAGATTAAACTGGGTTTGGGTGGGGTTTATACCAGTTTGAAGCCATTTGTAATGCAGTTTGAACCAGTTTTTAATGGTCTCAACCAGATCAAACTGGGTCTGAGTGGGGTTTAAACCAGTTTAAGGCAGTTTTTTATAAAGCAGTTTCAAAGGGTTAAACCAGTTTTTAATGGTCTCAACCAGATTAAACTGGGTTTGAGTGGGGTTTAAACCAGTTTAAGGCAGTTTTAATCCAGTTTGAACCAGTTTTTAATGGTCTCAACCAGATCAAACTGGGTCTGAGTGGGGTTTAAACCAGTTCAAGGCAGAACCTAACCTCACTGAATGGGTCATTAAGAGATTAATTAGAGGAGGATTGGGCCCTGCTGCACCCAGGCTCCTCTCTAAGGAGTTTGGAAAGCAAGGGGGGTGCAGTCTGAACCCCCCTGAGCCAACCCCCACTCTGAGGAGCCCTCAGGGTCCCCGTGGTGGGACACAACCCGTGGGACATGACACTTGGCTTGCCCCCACATCTGGGGAGGGGTGCTCACTCTGTGGGGTGTGACAGGAGGGGACAAGGGGTCCGTGGGCACCTACCCACGGGGCCATCGTGTGAGACAGTGTGCATGCTGAAGGAGAGCTCCTGGCCAGGGTGACGCAGCAGCTCCTTGCGCTTGGAGAAGGCCTTGGCGATCATCTTGCTCTTCTTGATCCTCTTGGGCTGGTCGTCACTCTGCCCTGTCAGCCTGGGGACACAGGGGGGTGACAGCAGGGACAGGGGGTGGCCTGGCCACAGGGGACCCCCACCCCATCACCCTTCCCTCCTGTGGAGGGGGAGACCAAAAGGTGGGGACTAGAAATGGGACATGGGAGGTGGGCAGAGAGGGAGAGGCTGTGCCTGGGGACAGAAGTCTGGGGACAACCTTGGGTCATGGAATCATGGAATGGGCTGGGTTGGAAGGGACCTCAGAGATCATCAAGTCCAACCCTTGATCCACTCCCACTGCAGTTCCCAGCCCATGGCACTCAGTGCCACATCCAGGCTCTTTGGAAATAGCTCCAGACACGGAGAATCCACTACTTCCCTGGGCATTCCAGTGTCTGATCACCCTCTCTGCAAAGAATCCTTTCCTAATATCCAACCTAAACCTCCCCTGGCAGAGCTTCAGCTCTGCCAGGGGAGGTTTAGGTTGGATATTAGGAAAAAATTCTTTAGTCCGAGCCCTCTTATCCCACTGATACCTCCCCGACCCCCCCCTGGCTCCAACCTCCTTTCAGGGAGTTGTAGGGAGCGATGAGGTCTCCCCTGAGCCTCCTCTTCTCCAGCCTCAACACCCCCAGCTCCCTCAGCCTCTCCTCACAGGATCTGTGCTCCAGTCCCTTCACCAGCCCAGTTGCCTCCTTTGGACCTGCTCCAGCACCTCAATCTCCTTCCTGAGGGGCTGAGGGGCCCAGAACTGGACCCAGGACTCAAGCTGTGGCCTCCCCAGAGCTGAGCACAGGGGCAGAATCCCTTCCCTGGACCTGCTGGCCACGCTCTTCCTCAGCCAGCCCAGGATGCCATTGGCCTTCTTGGCCACCTGGGCACACTGCTGCCTCCTCTTCAGCTTCCTGGCAATCCAGACTCCCAGGTCCCTTTCTGCCACTCTGTGCCCAGCCTGGAGCTCCCCATGGGGTTGTTGTGGCCAAAGTGCAGGACCCGGCCCTTGGAATGTTGAACCTCATCCCATTGGGATCAGCCCAACTCTCTGGTCATTTGGACCTGCTCCAGCACCTCAATCTCCTTCCTGAGCTGAGGGGCCCAGAACTGGACACAGGACTCAAGCTGTGGCCTCCCCAGAGCTGAGCACAGGGGCAGAATCCCTTCCCTGGACCTGCTGGCCACGCTGTTCCTGAGCCAGGCTAAAGGGGTAGGGGGGTGACACATCCTGGGGGTCCCACCTGCACCAGGTACGTTTCCAGATGAGCAGAGTGGCTTTGGTCCAGACCCAGGTGCTCATGGAGACGCCGGTGCCGAACATGGCGAAGAGGTTGATCTTCTCCACCAGGAGGCTGGGCCGGTTCTTGATCTCACAGTCAGGGATGGGCTTGTTGGTCTGCGTGGCGATGGTCACGTTGGCCTCACACCTGGGGGGAGAGTGGCACTGAGAGGGGACACACACACACCCCCTGTCCTGGTTTGGGCCAGGAGAAAGGGTGTCAGGGTTTAACACTGCCCTGGCAATTAAACCCAATCACAGATTCTCACTATTAATCTCTCTCTGCTCCCTGATAAAGGAAGGAGAGAGAATAAGGGAGAGAGACTGATGGGTTGGGAACTAAACTACACAGCTTGAATGGAACAGGAATGAGAAATAGGAAAAATGACTAAATCTGTACAAATCTACAGGAAAATTGATCCCAGGTTCCTCCCCCCTTTCCCCCAAGAACTCTCCCATCCCCACTGAGGCTGCAGGGCAGCCCTGGGAAAGTCCAGGCTGGAATCCTGGGCTCAGGAGCAGTTGGGAGCTGGAGGCAGGACCACACAGATTCAGGCTGGGATGGATCAGGAGCAGAGGCAGAGGAAGGGATGGAATCCTCCCAGGATGCTGAAGCAAAGAGGGAGAGGGGAAGAAGGGGAAGCAGGAAGGGGTTTGAGCCTGGTGATCCCTCCAATTTCTCCTGAGGATGAGGTGGATGGGATGGAATCCTCTGTTTGGTCAATTCTGGTCATTTCTCTTGTCTGTTCCTCCCCACAGGAGGGTTTCAGGTGTGACCTCTTGACTCCTTTTCTCCTTCTGGAGGGCCAAATGTTGCTCAGAGCTGAGCAGTGTCCTTGGCTCTGCAGCCCATTCTCCAGCAGTAACTCTAACCATGGAGTAGGATCAGTCCCAGCAGCAGACACTGCCTGAGAAACTTGCTGTGAATTTCAGCAAGTGCAGCTCCTGACAAGAGACTGAGCTGAAAGCAAAAGCACAAGACAGAAAATCCCCTTTCTCCTGGTTTGGGCTGCAGAGCCAAGGACACTGCTCAGCTCTGAGCAACATTTGGCCCTCCAAAAGGAGAAAAGGAGTCAAGAGGTCACACCTGAAACCCTCCTGTGGGGAGGAACAGACAAGAGAAATGACCAGAATTGACCAAACAGAGGATTCCATCCCATACACCTCATCCTCAGGAGAAATTGGAGGGATCCCCAGGCTCAAAGCCCTTCCTGCTTCCCCTTCTTCCCCTCTCCCTCTTTGCTTCAGCATCCTGGGAGGATTCCATCCCTTCCTCTGCCTCTGCTCCTGATCCATCCCAGCCTGAATCTCTGTGTTCCTGCCTCCAGCTCCCAACTGCTCCTGACCCCAGGATTCCAGCCTGGACTTTCCCAGGGCTGCCCTGCAGCCTCAGTGGGGATGGGAGAGTTCTTGGGGGAAAGGGGGGGAGGAACCTGGGATCAATTTTCCTGTAGATTTGTACAGATTGAGTCATTTTTCCTATTTCTCATTACTGTTCCATTCAAGCTGTGTAGTTTAGTTCCCAACCCATCAGTCTCTCTCCCTTATTCTCTGTCCTTCCTTCATCAGGGAGGGGCATTAATAGAGGGCATTTGTTATTGGGATTAATTGCCAGGGCAGTGTTAAACCCTGACACACCCCCAGCCATGCCCCAGGGTGTGGATGTGGTGGAGGTGTGGAGGTGCCCCCCGTGTCCCTGTCCCTGTCCCACTCACAGGACGTATTCCCGGAAGCTTCTCTCCCACTCAGCCTGGTTGAAGAAGTCGTAGAAGTGGCAACCAAAGGTGATGAAGACAAAGCCAAAGGCCAAGAAGCCAAAAATCCCTGGAAGAGAAGTGGGAAAGCCTCGGGTGTGCTGTGTCACTGTAACTGCAGCTCTGTCCCTCTGCTGCTGCCACCCCCGGGGAGATGGGATGGGGTGGTCTGGGTTGAGGGGACAAAATGTCCTCCATGTGCCCCCTAAACCTTGGATGGGGATGGTGGGGATGGGATGGTGGGGATGGGGATGGTGGGGATGGGATGGTGGGGATGGGATGGTGGGGATGGGATGGTGGGGATGGGATGGTGGGGATGATGGTGGGGAGATGGGGGGATGGGGATGGTGGGGATGGGAATGGGGATGGGGATGGTGGGATGGTACGGAAATGGGGATGGGAATGGGGATGGGGATGGTGGGGATGGGATGGTGGGGATGGGATGGTGGGGATGGGATGGAGGGGATGGGATGGAGGGGATGGGATGGAGGGGATGGGAATGAGAATGGTGTGGATGGGGATGGGGATGGTGTGGATGGGAATGGTGGGGATGGGATGGTGGGGATGGGAGTGGTGGGGATGGAGTGGTGGGGATGGAATGGTGGGGATGGGATGGGATGGTGCGAATGGGATGGTGGGAATGGGGATGGGAATGGTGTGGATGGGAATGGGGATGGTGTGGATGGGGATGGTGTGGATGGGGATGGGAATGGTGGGGATGGGGATGGTGTGGATGGGGATGGGAATGGTGGGGATGGGGATGGTGTGGATGGGGATGGGAATGGTGGGGATGGGGATGGTGTGGATGGGGATGGGGATGGTGGGGATGGGGATGGTGGGGATGGGAATGGTGGGGATGGAATGGTGGGGATGGGAATGGGATGGTGTGGGTGGGGATGGAGTGGATGAGGATGGTGGGGATGGAATGGTGGGGATGGGGATGGGGATGGTGTGGATGGGAATATGAATGGTGTAGATGAGGGAGTGTGGATGGGATGGTGTGGATGGGATGAGGATGGTGTGGATGGGATGGTGTGGATGGGATGGTGTGGATGGGATGGTGTGGATGGGATGAGGATGGTGTGGATGGGATGAGGATGGTGTGGATGGGAATGGGATGTGGATGGTGTGGAAGGAGCTGTGCTCACCCAAGCGCAGCATGGTCTCGTTGATCTTGCTGGCTGCCTTCTCACTCAGCAGCCCGGGGTGGTTGCTCTTGATGGAAAAGAGCGTCATGACCCCTGGAGAGGGAGGGAGGAGGTGGTCAGGGGGGGGTGTGGACACCCCCATCCCCACAGGGGGTGGGCTCACACCTACCCCGGATCAGGAAGTAGCCCCCAACGATGAGGACCAGCCCGATGGGTGCCAGGACGAAGCCGGCCCGGTAGCGATAGTTCTTGTAGCCCACGAAGCAGATGCCACTGACAGAGTCACCATCCACCTGGGACACGGGGGGACAGAGTGGGTGAGACCTCCCCTCCCCTGGCAGGAACCACCAGGACCACCCCTCCCCTGGCAGGAACCACCAGGACCACCCCTCCCCCTGTCAGGAACCATCAGGACCACCCCTCCCCTGGCAGGGAACTCAGCTGAGACCACCCCCTGGTAGGGGACTTGGCTGAGGCCACCCCTCCCCCTAGCAGGGAACCACCAGGACCACCCCTCCTCCTGGCAGGAACCACCAGGACCACCCCTTCCCCTGTCAGGGAACCACCAGGACCACCCCTCCCGCTGGCAGGGAGCTCAACTGAGACCACCCTCCCCTGTCAGGGAACCACCAGGACCACCCCTCCGCCTAGTAGAGAACCACCAGGACCACACCTCCTCCTTTCAGAGGACCACCAGGACCACCCTTCTCCCTAGTAGGGAACCACCAGGACCACCCCTCCCCTGGCAGGGAACTCAGCTGAGACCACCCCCTGGCACGGGACTTGGCTGAGACCACCCCTCCCCCTAGTAGAGAACCACCAGGACCACCCCTCCTCCTGGCAAGGAACCATCAGGACCACCCTCTCCCTAGCAGGGAACCACCAGGACCACCCCTCCCCCTGTCAGGAACCATCGGGACCACCCCTCCCCCTGGCAGGAACCACCAGGACCACCCCTCCCCTGTCAGGAACCACCAGGACCACACCTCCCCCTGGCAGGAACCACCAGGACCACCTCTCCTCCTGGCAGGGAACCACCAGGACCACCCCTCCTCCTGGCAGGAACCACCAGGACCACCTCTCCTCCTTTCAGGAACCACCAGGACCACCCATCCCCTTGGCAGGGAACTTGGCCAAGACCACCTCTCCCCCTAATAGGGAACCACCAGGACCACCCCTCCTCCTGGCAGGGAACTCTGCTGAGACCACCCCTCCCTTTTAGGAACCACCAGGACCACCCCTCCTCCTGGCAGGGAACCATCAGGACCACCCTCTCCCTAGCAGGGAACCACCAGGACCACACCTCTCCCTGGCAGGAACCACCAGGACCACCCCTCCTCCTGGCAGGAACCACCAGGACCACCCCTCCCCTTGGCAGGGAGCTCAACTGAGACCACCCCTCCCCTGTCAGGAACCACCAGGACCACCCCTCCCCTGGCAGGAACCACCTGGACCACCACCTCTTCCCTGGCAGGAACCACGGGGACCACCCCTCCCCTGGCAGGGAGCTCAACTGAGACCACCTCTCTCCCTAGCAGGGAACAACCAGGACCACCCCTCCTCCTGGCAAGGAACCATCAGGACCACCCTCTCCCTGGCAGGGAACCACTAGGACCACCCCTCCTCCTTTCAGGAACCACCAGGATCACCCCTCCCCTTGGCAGGGAACTTGGCCAAGACCACCTCTCCCCCTAATAGGGAACCACCAGGACCACCCCTCCTCCTGGCAGGGAACTCTGCTGAGACCACCCCTCCCTTTTAGGAACCACCAGGACCACCCCTCCTCCTGGCAAGGAACCATCAGGACTACCCTCTCCCTAGCAGGGAACCACCAGGACCACCCCTCCCCTGGCAGGAACCACCAGGACCACCCCTCCCCCTGGCAGGGAGCTCAACTGAGACCACCTCTCCCCTGTCAGGGAACCACCAGGACCACCCCTTCCCTGTCAGGAACCACCAGGACCACCCCTCCCCTGGGAGGGAACTCTGCTGAGACCACCCCTCCCCTGGCAGGGAACTCTGCTGAGACCACCCCTCCCCTGGCAGGGATCCACCAGGACCACCTCTCCTCCTGGCAGGGAACAACCAGGACCACCCCTCCCCCTAGTAGAGAACCACCAGGACCACCCCTCTCCCTAGCAGGGAACCACCAGGACCACCCCTTCCCTGTCAGGAACCACCAGGACCACCCCTCCCCTGGGAGGGAACTCTGCTGAGACCACCCCTCCCCTGGCAGGGAACTCTGCTGAGACCACCCCTCCCCTGGCAGGGATCCACCAGGACCACCTCTCCTCCTGGCAGGGAACAACCAGGACCACCCCTCCCCCTAGTAGAGAACCACCAGGACCACCCCTCTCCCTAGCAGGGAACCACCAGGACCACCCCTTCCCTGTCAGGAACCACCGGGACCACCCCTCCCCTGGCAGGGAACTCAGCTGAGACCACCCCTCCCCCTAGCAGAGAACCACCAGGACCACCCCTCCTCCTTTCAGGAACCACCAGGACCACCCCTCCCCTTGGCAGGGAACTTGGCCAAGACCACCTCTCCCCCTAACAGGGAACCACCAGGACCACCCCTCCTCCTGGCAGGGAACTCTGCTGAGACCACCCCTCCCCCTGGCAGGAACCACCAGGACCAACCACCAGGACCACCCCTCCCGTCAGGAACCACCAGGTGCCCGTTACCTGCGCCACGGCCAAGATGGCGACGGTGAGGACGAAGGGGATGGACCAGGTGATGAGGTGGAAGTAGGAGGTCTTGCCCAGCAGGGGTTGGTAGGTGGTGCCCAGAGCCTTGAAGGAGGTGTGCCAGGCATAGGTCAGCATGACAAACCAGATGACCCCCGACATCAGCGAGTAGTAGACGATGACGAAGATGATGACGCAGGAGAGCGTCTCGTTGGAGCTACACCAGGGGGATGGAGGGAGAGGAACGTCACCTCCCGGGACCCCCCAGGATGGCTCTGGGGTGGGATGGGGAAGCAGGGGGAGACTTACGTGGGTTCCCCCAGCCTCATGGTGCCATCAGCCCGGCAGACGATCTCGTCGCGGGCGCCGTCCATGAACTGGGCCAACCACCCGATGCTGCCCACGAAGAAGCAGGCGTTGACGTAGAAGAGGATGACGGCGGGGTAGCGGTTGGAGTTCCTCCAGTCAGCCACGAAGGTGGCCTGCAGAGGCAAGGGGAGGGGACAGGGACAGCCTGCTGCCCCCTTCCCCCCTTTTTAAGGAGGAGGAGACCCCCCTGCTCGCCCCCTCTCTGGCCTCTCACCAGGGTGAAGAAGGTGCAGAAGATGGTGACGGAGCTGAAGGCGGCGATGTAGACGTGCATCTCGCGGTGTTCCTTCTCGGTGAAGAGCGGGTTCTGGCACTGGATCCCACAGCCCTCCACGTCCTCGTACCAGCTCTTGGGGTTCTCTGTCCTCACCAGGGGGGCCTCGCACTGCCCCGAGCTGTTGAACTTGATGTTCTGCACCTCGTTCTGTCAGGGGGGAGAAGGGAATGTGAGGAGGAGGAGGAGGAGGAGGAGATGGGGGAGGAGATGGAGGAGGAGGAAATGGAGGAGGAGATGGAGATGGAGGAGGAGGAGGAGGAGATGGAGATGGAGGAGGAGGAGGAGGAGGAGGCGACAACACCTCCCCTGGTGACACAGGCCTTGGATGAGGTGTTCTGCTTGGAAAAGGTCTCTGGGATCACATCCAGATCCCTCTGTAGACCCTCACCCCATGGATCCACCCTCTCCAGATCCCTCACCCCATGGATCCATCCTCTCCAGATCTCTCTCCAGGTCCCTCACCCCATGGATCCCTCCTCTCCAGATCCCTCACCCCCTGGATCCAACCTGTCCAGATCCATGTGCAGAACCTCACCCACGGATCCATCCTGTCCAGATCCCTCACCCCATGGATCCAGGTTGTCCAGACCCCTCTATAGAACCCCACCTCATGGATCCCTCCTCTCCAGGTCCCTCACCCCATGGATCCCTCCTCTCCAGATCCTTTTATCCCCCCTGGATCCAACCTGTCCAGATCCATGTGCAGAACCTCATCCATGGATACCTCTCCAGATCCCTCACCCATGGATCCATCTTGTCCAGATCCCACACCCCATGGATCCACCCTCTCCATGTCCCTCACCCCATGGATCCATCCTGTCCAGATCCATCAGCTGAACCCCACCCCATGGATCCACCCTCTCCAGATCTCTCATCCCATGGATCCACCCTCTCCAGATCCATCTGTAGAACCTCAGCCATGGATCCCTCCTCTCCAGATCCCTCGCCCCATGGATCCAGGTTGTCCAGATCCCTTGACAGACCCTCACCCCATGGATCCCTCCTCTCCAGATCCCTCACCCCATGGATCCCTCCTCTCCAGGTCCCTTCTCTCCATGGATCCCTCCTCTCCAGGTCCCTCCTCTCCAGGTCCCTCCTCTCCAGATCCCTCATCCCATGGATCCATCCTGTCCAGATCCCTCCTCTCCAGGTCCCTCCTCTCCAGATGCCTCACCCCATGGATCCAGGTTGTCCAGATCCCTCTCCAGATCCCTCATCCCATGGATTCCTCCTCTCCAGATCCCTCTCCAGATCCCTCACCCCATGGATCCACCCTCTCCAGATCCCTCCTCTCCAGATCCCTCATCTCATGGATCCCTCCTCTCCAGATCCCTCTCCAGATCCCTCACCCCCTGGATCCAACCTGTCCAGATCCATGTGCAGAACCTCAGCCATGGATCCACCCTCTCCAGATCCTTCTCCAGACCCCTCACCCCATGGATCCCTCCTCTCCAGATCCCTCCTCTCCAGATCCCTCATCCCATGGATCCATCCTGTCCAGATCCCTCCTCTCCAGACCCCTCACCCCATGGATTCCTCCTCTCCAGATCCCTCCTCTCCAGGTCCCTCCTCTCCAGATCCCTCACCCCATGGATCCAGGTTGTCCAGATCCCTCTCCAGATCCCTCACCCCATGGATTCCTCCTCTCCAGATCCCTCATCTCATGGATCCCTCCTCTCCAGATCCCTCACCCCATGGATCCAGGTTGTCCAGATCCATGTGCAGAACCTCATCCATGGATCCACCCTCTCCAGATCCCTCCTCTCCAGATCCCTCACCCCCTGGATCCAACCTGTCCAGATCCATGTGCAGAACCTCATCCATGGATCCATCCTCTCCAGATCCTTCTCTAGACCCCTCACCCCATGGATCCCTCCTCTCCAGATCCCTCCTCTCCAGGTCCCTCCTCTCCAGATGCCTCACCCCATGGATCCAGGTTGTCCAGATCCCTCTCCAGATCCCTCA
Organism: Archilochus colubris; assembly: GCA_023079485.1. Taxonomy (NCBI): domain Eukaryota; kingdom Metazoa; phylum Chordata; class Aves; order Apodiformes; family Trochilidae; genus Archilochus; species Archilochus colubris. The sequence continues at coordinate 120,263 of CM041083.1, read as the reverse complement.
CCCCATGGATTCCTCCTCTCCAGATCCCTCTCCAGATCCCTCACCCCATGGATCCCTCCTCTCCAGATCCCTCACCCCATGGATCCAACCTGTCCAGATCCATGTGCAGAACCTCATCCATGGATCCACCCTCTCCAGATCCTTCTCCAGATCCCTCACCCCATGGATCCCTCCTCTCCATGTCCCTCATCCCATGGATCCCTCCTCTCCAGGTCCCTCCTCTCCAGATCCCTCACCCCCTGGATCCAACCTGTCCAGATCCATGTGCAGAACCTCAGCCATGGATCCACCCTCTCCAGATCCCTCTCCAGACCCCTCACCCCATGGATCCCTCCTCTCCAGATCCCTCATCCCATGGATCCATCCTGTCCAGATCCCTCCTCTCCAGACCCCTCACCCCATGGATCCCTCCTCTCCAGATCCCTCCTCTCCAGGTCCCTCCTCTCCAGATGCCTCACCCCATGGATCCAGGTTGTCCAGATCCCTCTCCAGATCCCTCACCCCATGGATCCCTCCTCTCCAGGTCCCTCACCACAGATCCGTGCTGCCCAGGTCCCCCTGCAGCCCCTCTCCCCCCTCCAGCAGACCCCCCGTGTCCCCCCCGTACCGGGCATCCCTCAGGGAAGCGGTCGGGCGTGCACTTGAGGAAGTCCGGCCATCCACGCTCCCGCTCCACGATGGTGCAAGGTGCACGAGTGGCCTGGCAGAGGGTCTGGCTGGGCAGCTCCACGCGCCCGTCCTCACACTTGGGCATGTAGACAGCACAGAGCAGGGGCTGGATCACAGCCCAGCACCGCGGGGCGTTGCGCAGGCCTGCGGGGACACCACTGACACCAACACACACACACACCCTGCACCAACACCTCGTGGTGGTGAGACGGTGTGCACCAGGACCCCCTGAGAGGGATATTGTGTGTACCACCACACCTCATGGTGATACAGTGTGCACCAGGACACCTGATGGTGATACAGTGTGCACCACCACACCTCATGGTGATACGGTGTGCACCAGGACCCCCTGAGAGAGATACTGAGTGTATCACCACACCTCATGGTGATATGGTGTGCACCAGGACACCTGATGGTGATACAGTGTGCACCACCACACCTCATGGTGAGATTGTCTGCACCAGGACCCCCTGAGGGTGATACTGTGTGTACCACCACACCTCGTGGTGAGACGGTGTGCACAGGGACATCTGATGGTGATACAGTGTGCACAGGGACACTTGATGGTGATACAGTGTGCACCATCACATCTCATGGTGAGACTATCTGCACCAGGACCCCCTGAGAGGGATACTGAGTGCACCACTGCACCTCATGGTGATACGGTGTGCACAGAGACACCTGATGGTGATATGGTGTGCACCAGGACACCTGATGGTGAGACTGTATGCACCACCACACCTCATGGTGATATGGTGTGCACCAGGGCACCTCATGGTGAGACTGTCTGCACCAGGACCCCCTGAGGGTGATACTGTGTGTACCACCACACCTCGTGGTGAGACGGTGTGCACCAGGAGCCTCTGAGAGGGATACTGAGTGTATCACCACACCTCGTGGTGAGACAGTGTGCACAGGGACACCTGATGGTGATACAGTGTGCACCACCACACCTCACGGTGAGATGGTGTGCACCAGGACCCCCTGAGAGGGATACTGAGTGCACCACTGCACCTCATGGTGATACGGTGTGCACAGGGACGCCTGATGGTGACATGGTGTGCACCAGGACCCCCTGAGAGGGATATTGAGTGTACCACCACACCTCATGGTGATACAGTGTGCACAGGGACACCTGATGGTGATATGCTGTGCACCAGGGCACCTCATGGTGAGACTGTCTGCACCAGGACCCCCTGAGGGTGATACTGTGTGTACCACCACACCTCGTGGTGAGACGGTGTGCACAGGGACACCTGATGGTGACACAGTGTGCACCATCACATCTCATGGTGAGACTGTCTGCACCAGGACCCCCTGAGAGGGATACTGAGTGCACCACTGCACCTCATGGTGATACGGTGTGCACTGGGACACCTGATGGTGATATGGTGTGCACCAGGACACCTGATGGTGATACAGTGTGCACCACCACACCTCATGGTGAGATGGTGTGCACCAGGGCACCTCATGGTGAGACTGTATGCACCAGGACCCCCTGAGGGTGATACTGTGTGCACCACCACACCTCGTGGTGAGACGGTGTGCACAGGGACACCTGATGGTGATACAGTGTGCACCATCACATCTCATGGTGAGACTGTCTGCACCAGGACCCCCTGAGGGTGATACTGAGTGCACCACTGCACCTCATGGTGATACGGTGTGCACAGAGACACCTGATGGTGATACAGTGTGCACCACTGCACCTCATAGTGAGACTGCCTGCACCAGGGCACCTGATGGTGATGTGGCGTGCACAGGGACACCTGATGGTGATGTGGCATGCACAGGGACACCTGATGGTGATACAGTGTGCACAGGGACACCTGATGGTGATATGGTGTGCACCAGGACACCTGATGGTGATACAGTGTGCACCACATCTCATGGTGAGACTGTCTGCACCAGGACCCCCTAAGAGTGATACTGTGTGTACCACCACACCTGATGATGAGACTCCCTGCAGCAGGGCACCTGATGGTGATACTCTGTGCACCACCACACCTGATGGTGATGATACTGTGTGCACAGGGACACCACAATAGTGATATTGTGTACGCCAGGACACTTGATGGTGATGATACCGTGTGCACCAGAACACCTGATGGTGATACTGTGTGCACCAGGAAATGTGATGGTGACACTGTGTGCACATGGACCCCACTATAGTGATACTGTGTGCACAGTGACACCACTATAGTGATGCTGTGTGCACATGGACCCTGCTATAGTGATGCTGTGTGCACATGGACACCACTATAGTGACACTGTGTGCACATGGACCCTGCTGTAGTGACACTGTATGCACAGTGACCCCACTATAGTGATACGGTGTGCACATGGACCCCACTATAGTGATACTGTGTGCACCAGGACACCTGATGGTGATACTGTGTGCACCAGGAAATGTGATGGTGATACTGTGAGCACAGTGACACCACTATAGTGATACTGTGTGCACACAGACCCCTGCTATAGTGATGCTGTGTGCACATGGACACCACTATAGTGATACTGTGTGCACATGGACACCACTATAGTGATACTGTGTGCACCAGGACACCTGATGGTGATACTGTGTGCACATGGACCCCACTATAGTGACACTGAGTGCACAGTGACCCTGTTATACAGCTCCTGTCTGCAGCACCCACCCCTCTATACTGTGCCCCCCCTCTTCCCCCCCTATACTGCTCCCCCTATGCTGTACCCACCCCTTCTATCCTGTGCCCACCCCCAGCCCCCCCTTATACTGCTCCCCATCCATACTGCCCTTACCCCCACTCCCCCACTATACTGCTCCCTCTATACATTCCTTACCCCCACTCCCCCTTATACTGCTCCCCCTCTATACATTCCCTATTCCCAGACCCCCCTTATACTGCTCCCCCCATACAGTCCCTACCCCCAACCCCCCTTATACTGCTCTCCATCTATACTGTTCCTACCCTCACTCCCCCACTATACTGCTCCCCTCTACACATTCTCTACTCCCAGACCCCCTTATACTGCTCCCCCCTATAGTCCTTACCCCCATTCCCCTGCTATACCACTCCCCCTATACATTCCCTACCCCCAATCCCCCTTATACTGTTCCCCATCCATGCTGTCCTTGACCTCACTCCCCCACTATACTGCTCCCCCTATACAATCCTGACCCCCATCCCCCTGCTATACTGCTCCCCCCTATACATTCCTTACCCCCAGGCTATACTGCTCTCCCCACACAGTCCCTACCCCAAACCCCCCTTATACTGCTCCCCCTATACATTCCCTACCCCCAATCCCCCTTATACTGCTCCCCACCTATACTGCCCTTACCCCCACTCCCCCTTATACTGCTCCCCTCTATACATTCTCTACTCCCAGACCCCCTTATACTGCTCCCCCTTATAGCCCTGACCCCCATCCCCCTGCTATACCGCTCCCCTCTATACAGTCCCTACCCCCAATCCCCCTTATACTGCTCCCCATCCATGCTGTCCTTACCCTCACTCCCCCACTATACTGCTCCCCCTATACAGTCCCTACCCCCAACCCCCCTTATACTGCTCCCCATCCATGCTGTCCTTACCCCCACTCCCCCACTATACTGCTCCCCTCTATACATTCTCTACTCCCAGACCCCCTTATACTGCTCCCCCCCATAGCCCTGAGCCCCATCCCCCTGCTATACCGCTCCCCCTATACATTCCCTACCCTCAATCCCCCTTATACTGTTCCCCATCCATGCTGTCCTTACCCTCACTCCCCCACTATACTGCTCCCCCTATACAGTCCTGACCCCCATCCCCCTGCTATACCGCTCCCCCCTATACATCCCTTACCCCCAGGCTATACTGCTCGCCCCATACAGTCCCTACCCCCAACCCCCCTTATACTGCTCCCCCCCTATACATTCCCTACACCCACTCCCCCCTTATACTGCTCCCCCTCTATACAGTCCCTACCCCCACTCCCCCACTATACTGCTCCCCCTCTATACAGTCCCTACCCCCAATCTCCCTTACACTGTTCCTACCCTCAGTCCCCCACTATACCGCTCCCCTCTATACATTCCCTACCCCCAACACCCCTTATACTGCTTCCCCCTATACAGCCCTGACCCCCATCCCCCTGCTATACCGCTCCCCCTATACATTCCCTACCCCCAATCCCCCTTATACTGCTCCCCATCCATGCTGTCCTTACCCCCACTCCCCCTTATACTGCTCCCCCCTATAGCCCTGACCCCCATCCCCCTGCTATACCGCTCCCCCCTATACATCCCTTACCCCCAGGCTATACTGCTCCCCCCATACATTCCCTACCCCCAACCCCCCTTATACTGCTCCCCCTATACATTCCCTTCCCCCAATCCCCCTTATACTGCTCCCCACCTATACTGCCCTTACCCCCACTCCCCCCTTATACTGCTCCCCTCTATACATTCGCTACTCCCAGACCCCCTTATACCGCTCCCCCCTATAGCCCTGACCCCCATCCCCCTGCTATACCGCTCCCCCTATACATCCCTTACCCCCAGGCCCCTACCACACTTTCTTTGCTGTCCCAAACTCCCATGTTGTGCCCCCCCCCCCCCCCCAATCCTCCTCCCCGTTATACCGCGCTAGGCCGGGACCAACCCCCCCCCACACTCCCCCATCATCATCCCCCTCAATCCTTACCGGACCAGAGCAGAAGTTTCCCGTGAGCTTCTTCCTGCGAAGCGGAATCCGAGGCCAAGACGGTGGAAGTAGCGGCGTAAGGTAACGCCGAACCCAAACAAGCGCCGTAGCGGAGCCTCTCGCAGGCTGCGGGTCGGCGGCACCGCTCGGGGACGACGGAGGAGTTGAGGGAAGGAGCAGCGGGAGCCGGGCGGCCACCGAAACTCAGCGCCATACCCAGAGCCCAAACCCACCGCCAGCCGGAGCAAGAAGCCACAAACCCCATCCCGGAGCTTTGTAGGGAGCTAAGAAGGCGGCCCAACCCCGGCCATGGGCCCCTCCATGCCCCGACGGCCTTTGTTGAGTTCGCCGGGAGCGGAGCGGAGCCGCTGCTCCTCCTCCTCCTCCTCAGCGCGTCCCGCCACGGCCTCGCTCCCCCCCTGAGGGGAGCGGCGGGAAACGGGGGGGTTGAAGGGGGGGGGCAGTCTGATTCTGAGGGAAAAAGGAGGTTTTTTGTGAGGAAAAAGTTAATTTTTTTTTTTTTCTGGAGGAGGGAAGAGGTTTGAGGAGAGGGGTGGTGCGGAGGGGAGGAAAAGGGGGAGGAGAGGGGAGTGGAGGGGTTGTGAGGGGAGAGGTGGTGTTGGTGAGGGAATGGGGGTGTGAGGGGAAAGGTATTTGGGGAGAAATGTGGGGTTTGTGAGGGAAAAGTTGGGGTTTGGGAGAGAAATGGGGTTTGTGAAGGAAAAGTTATTTTTTGGGAGAGAAATGGGGTTTGTGAGGGAAAAGTTGGGTTTTGGGAAGGAAATGCGGGGGTTTGTGAGGGAAAAGTTGGGTTCTGGGAGAGAAATGCGGGGGTTTGTGAGGTAAAAGTTATTCAGGGGGGAGAAATGTTGGGGTTTGGGATGGAAAAGTTGGTTTTTGGGAAGGAAATGTGGGGGTTTGTGAAGGAAAAGTTGTTTTTTGGGAGAGAAATGGGGTTTGTGAGGTAAAAGTTGTTTTTTGGGTAAGAAATGCGGGGGTTTGTGAGGGAAAAGTTATTCGGGGGGGAGAAATGTTGGGGTTTGGGATGGAAAAGTTGGTTTTTGGGAGAGAAATGTGAGGGTTTGTGAAGGGAAAGGTATTTTGGGGGGAGAAATGTTGGAGTTTGTGAGGTAAAAGTTGGGTTTTGGGAGAGAAATGTTGGGGTTTGTGATGGAAAATTGATTTTTGGGAGAGAAATGGGGTTTGTGAGGTAAAAGTTGGGTTCTGGGAGAGAAATGCGGGAGTTTGTGAGGTAAAAGTTATTCAGGGGGGAGAAATGTTGGGGTTTGGGATGGAGAAGTTTTTTGGGAGAGAAATGTGGGGGTTTGTGATGGAAAAGTTGGGTTTTGGGGGGAGAAATGTTGGGGTTTGTGAGGGAAAAGTTGGGTTTTGGGAGAAAAATGTGGGGGTTTGTGAGGGAAAAGTTATTTTGGGATGGTAGATATTGGGGTTTGTGAGGTGAGAGTAGTTATTAGGGAGTAAACATTGGGTTTGTGAGGTAAAAGTTGTTTTTTGTGAGAGAAATGTTGGGGTTTGAGGGAAAAGTTATTTTGGGGGTAAATATTGGGGTTTGTGAGGGGAGAGTTGGGTTTTGGGAGATAAATGCGGGGGTTTGTGAGGTAAAAGTTATTCAGGGGGGAGAAATGTTGGGGTTTGGGATGGAGAAGTTTTTTGGGAGAGAAATGTGGGGGTTTGTGAGGGAAAAGTTGGTTTTTTGGAAAAGAAATGTGAGGAGAAAGGTATTTGAGGGGAGAAATGTTGGGGTTTGTGAGGGAAAAGTTGGTTTTTGGGAGATAAATGTGGGGGTTTGTGAGGGAAAAGTTATTCAGGGGGGAGAAATGTTGGGGTTTGGGATGGAAAAGTTGGGTTTTGGGAGAAAAATGTGGGGGTTTGTGAGGTAAAAGTTATTTTGGGGGGGTAGATATTGGGGTTTGTGAGGTGAGAGTTGTTTTTTGGGAAAGAAGTGCGTGGGTTTGTGAGGGAAAAGTTGGTTTTTTGGGAGTAAAATGTTGGGGTTTGGGATGGAGAAGTTTTTTGGGAGAGAAATGCGGGGGTTTGTGAGGTAAAAGTTATTCAGGGGGAGAAATGTTGGGGTTTGTGAGGTAAAAGTCATTTTGGGATGGTAGATATTGGGGTTTGTGAGGTGAGAGTAGTTATTAGGGGGTAAACATTGGGTTTGTGAGGTGAAAGTTGTTTTTTGGGAAAGAAGTGCATGGGTTTGTGAGGGAAAAGTTGGTTTTTTGGGAAAAAATGTTGGGGTTTGTGAAGGAAAAGTTATTTTGGAGGAGAAATGTTGGAGTTTTGAGGGAAAAGTTGTTTTTTGGGAAGGAAATGCGGGGGTTTGTGAGGGGAAAGGTATTCAGGGGAAAGAAATGTTGGGGTTTGGGATGGAAAAGTTTTTTGGGAGAGAAATGTGGGGGTTTGTGAGGGAAAAGTTGGTTTTTTGGAAAAGAAATGTTTGTGAGGGGAAAGGCATTTTGGGGGGAGAAATGTTGGAGTTTGTGATGGAAAAGTTCTTTTTTGGGAAGGAAATGTTGGGGTTTGTGAGGGAAAAGTTATTTTGGTTGGGTAAATGTTGGGGTTTGTGAGGTGAGAGTTGTTTTTAGGGTTTAAATATTGGGTTTGTGAGGTAAAAGTTGGTTTTTGTGAGAGAAATGTTGGGGTTTGAGGGAAAAGTTATTTTGGGGGGGTTAACGTTGGGTTTGTGAGGGAAATGTTATTTGTGAGAGAAATGGGGTTGTGAGGGGAAAGGCATTTGGGGAGAAACGTTGGGGTTTGTGAGGGAAAAGTTTTTTGGGAAAGAAATGGGGTTTGTGAGGGAAAAGTTGTTTTTTGGGAAGGAAATGTTGGGGTTTGGGATGGAGAAGTTGTTTTTTTGGGAGAGAAATGTGGGGGTTTGTGAGGGAAATGTTGGTTTTTGGTAGAGAAAGGAAGTTTGTGAAGGAAAAGTTTTTTGGGAGAGAAATGGGGTTTGTGAGGGAAAAGTTCTTTTTTGGGAAGGAAATGTGGGGGTTTGTGAGGGAAAAGTTGGGTTCTGGGAGAGAAATGCGGGGGTTTGTGAGGGAAAAGTTGTTTTGGGGAGAGAAATGTGGGGGTTTGTGAAGGGAAAGGTATTTTGAGGGGAGAAATGTTGGAGTTTGTGAGGTAAAAGTTGGGTTTTGGGAGAGAAATGTTGGGGTTTGTGAGGGAAAAGTTGTTTTTTGGGAGAGAAATGGGGTTTGTGAGGGAAAAGTTCTTTTTTGGGTAAGAAATGTGGGGGTTTGTGAGGTAAAAGTTATTCAGGGGGGAGAAATGTTGGGGTTTGTGAGGGAAAAGTTGGTTTTTGGGAAGGAAATGTGGGGGGTTGTGAGGGAAAAGTTATTTGGGGAGAAATGTTGGGGTTTGTGAGGGAAAAGTTGGGGTTTGGGAAAGAAATGGGGTTTGTGAGGGAAAAGTTGTTTTTTGGGAAGGAAATGCGGGGGTTTGTGAGGGAAAAGTTATTCGGGGGGGAGAAATGTTGGGGTTTGTGAGGTAAAAGTTGGGTTTTGGGAGAGAAATGTTGGGGTTTGTGATGGAAAATTGATTTTTGGGAGAGAAATGGGGTTTGTGAGGGAAAAGTTGTTTTTTTGGGAAAAAAATGTTGGGGTTTGTGATGGAAAAGTTCTTTTTTGGGAAGGAAGTGTGGGGGGTTGTGAGGTAAAAGTTATTCAGGGGGAAGAAATGTTGGAGTTTGTAAGGGAAAAGTTGATTTTTGGGAGAGAAATGGGTTTTGTGAGGGAAAAGTTGGGTTTTGGGAAAGAAATGCGGGGGTTTGTGAGGTAAAAGTTATTTTGGGGGGGAGAAATGTTGGGGGTTGTGAGGTGAGAGTTGTTTTTAGGGGGTAAACATTGGGTTTGTGAGGGGAAAGTTGTTTTTTGTGAGAGAAATGTTGGGGTTTGAGGGAAAAGTTATTTTTGGGGGGTAAATATTGGGGTTTGTGAGGGGAGAGTTGGGTTTTGGGGGTAAATGTTGGGGTTTGTGAGGGAAAAGTTGGGTTTTTGGAAAAGAAATGTGAGGAGAAAGGTATTTGAGGGGAGAAATGTTGGAGTTTGTGAGGTAAAAGTTGGTTTTTGGGAGATAAATGTGGGGGTTTGTGAGGGAAAAGTTGATTTTTGGGAAGGAAATGTTGGGGTTTGTGAGGGGAAAGTTGGGTTTTGGGAAGGAAATGTGGGGGGTTGTGAGGGGAAAGGTATTTGGGGAGAAATGTTGGAGTTTGTGAGGTAAAAGTTGGTTTTTGGGGAAGAAATGCGGGGGTTTGTGAGGTAAAAATTATTCGGGGGCGAGAAATGTTGGGGTTTGTGAGGGAAAAGTTGATTTTTGGGAGATAAATGCGGGGGTTTGTGAGGGAAAAGTTATTCAGGGGGGAGAAATGTTGGGGTTTGGGATGGAGAAGTTGTTTTTTGGGAAAGAAGTGTGGGGGTTTGTGAGGTAAAAGTTCTTTTTTGGGAAGGAAATGTGGGGGTTTGTGAGGTAAAAGTTATTCAGGGGGAAGAAATGTTGGAGTTTGTGAGGGAAAAGTTGATTTTTGGGAGAGAAATGGGTTTTGTGAGGGAAAAGTTGGGTTTTGGGAAAGAAATGGGGGGGTTTGTGAGGGAAAAGTTATTTGGGGGGGAGAAATGTTGGGGGTTGGGATGGAGAAGTTTTTTGGGAGAGAAATGTGGGGGTTTGTGAGGGAAAAGTTGGGTTTTGGGAAAAGAAATGTGAGGAGAAAGGTATTTGAGGGGAGAAATGTTGGGGTTTGTGAGGGAAAAGTTGGTTTTTGGGAGATAAATGTTGGGGTTTGTGAGGTGAGAGTTGTTTTTAGGGGGTAAACATTGGGTTTGTGAGGGGAAAGTTGTTATTTGTGAGAGAAATGTTGGGGTTTTGAGGGTAAATGCTGGGGTTTGGGGTGCAAAATGGAGTTTGTGAGGGGAAAGTTGTTTTTGGGGAGAGAAATGGTGGGTTTGGGAGAGTTGTTTTTTGGGGGAGTAATGGGATTTGTGAGGGAAAAGTGTTTTGGGGGAAAATCTTGGGGTTTGCGAGGGAAAAGTTTTTCCCATTTTTGGGGAGAGAAGTGTTGGGGTTTTTAAGGGAAACGTTGGGTTTTGGGGTGATAAGTGGAGTTTCTGAGGGGAAAGTTGGTTTTTGAGGGGAGAAATGTTGGGTTTGTGAGGGGAAAGTTGTTATTTGTGAGAGAAATGTTGGGGTTTGAGGGAAAAGTTGTTTTTGGGGGGTAAATATTGGGGTTTGTGAGGGGAGAGTTGGGTTTTGGGGGTAAATGTTGGGGTTTGTGAGGGAAAAGTTATTTGGGGGGGAGAAATGTTGGGGTTTTGAGGGTAAATGTTGGGGTTTGGGGTGCAAAATGGAGTTTGTGAGGGGAAAGTTGTTTTATGGGGGAAACGTTGGGGTTTTGTGAGGGGAAAGTTGGTTTTAGGGAGGGAGAAATCACTTTCAGGAAGGGAAAAGTTGCTTTAGGGGGAGAAAAACACTTAAAAACACTTCAAGAAGTTACTTTTTGGGCTAGAAAAGTCAGGTTTTGGATGAGAAAAAAGCTGCTTTGGGGAAAAAGATGATACTTTTGGGGAGGCCAGAAGTTGTGTTTTGGGGACAACAGGCACTTTGTTGGGAGAGGAGTTGCTTTTTTAAGCAAAAAAAGTCACTTTTTGGACGGGAAGGTTACTTTTTTTGGGGAAAAAAAGCTGCTTTTGGGAGGAGAAAAATAGGGGGTTTGGGGGATAAGTTGGTTTTGAGGGGAGAGATTTGGGGAGGGAAAGGTAAAAGGGGCTTTTTGAGGGGGGAAAGGGGCTTTTTGGGGAGGATGGAAGTTGTTGGGGAGCAAATCGTTACCTTGGGGGGGAAAAAAGTTGATTTTTGGGCAGAGAAATCTCCTTTTTTTGGAAGAAAAGTTTATTTTTAGGGAGATCTTTCACTTCTAAGGGAGGAAAGTTGGGGTTTGGGGGGGATATCTTGGGGTTTATCAGGGTCAAGATACTTGTTGGGGGAAAAAAAGTTGATTTTGGGGAGAGAAAGGCTCTCTTTGGGGAAGAAAAGCCACTTTTGGGGGACAAAACCCACTTTGGGAGGGGGAAGAAAAGCTGCTTTTTGGGGAGAAAGATGACCTCTTTGAAGGGGGGGGGGAAAACCTCAATTTTGGGGGAGAAAAAGGAGTTTTTTTGGAGGGAGAAGCCACTCGTGGGGAGCAGCTGCTTTTGGGGGAGAAGTGGTTTGTGGGGGGAGAAGTTTTGGGGTGGAAAGTTAACTTTTTTAGTGGGGGGGAAGTGGTGAGAGGAGAACTTAAATTCCACTTAAATTCCACTTAAATCCGGCGAGGGGGGTGAGGAAAAACTGCAGGTTTTGAGCGGGTTTTTAAGGTTTTTTTTTTCAGACGCTGTTTCAGGGAGAAATCTGGGGTTTTTTGGGGGGGAAAAGCCCCTTTTTGGGGCCCGGCTCCGAGGTGTTTTTTCCCAGGAATGCCACAGACAAAGGGTTGGGCTGCATCCCGGCTGCCTCCGCGGTTGGGGCGGTGCTGAGGGGACCACCCAGCCTGAGGAGGAGGGAAAAAGAATTAAAAAAAAAAACCAAAAAACCAAAAAAACCCAGAAAAAAAAACAAAAAAAAACCAAAAACCCAAAAAAACCCCAAAAAAGCCCCCCAAAACCCTCAAAAAACCCTAAAAAAACCCAAAAAACCCCCCCCAAAAAACAAAAACCCCCCAAAAAGCCCCAAAAAACCCTAAAAAAACCCAAAAAAAACCCCAAAAAAACAAAAAACCCCCCCAAAAAAACAAAAAACACAAAAAAACCCCAAAAAAACCCAAAAACCCAACTCCACCCCCAGCTGACGTGAGCTCCAGGGGCCTCCCCCAACCTGGGAGATTCTCTGCTGTCTCCTCTCAGGGTTGTGCTTTTTTCCCTGCTCTGTTTTGGGGGATTTCTGTTGATTTTGCCCAGCAGCTGAGATGTGGGGGGGGGGTTGCAGGGTGCCCCCAAATCACCCCAAAATAAGAGGTTTGGTGTTAACAGGCTCCTGATCTGTCTCCTCCTGCCAGGATGGACACAGCGAGTCAGAGGAGAGCGATGGAACCCGTGGGGTTTGGGACCTGGATCTTGGGGTCTGACCCCCCCTCCTCTTCTCCACCACCAAAGCTCCTCGGAGATCTTCTTGTGGGAGGCAGGACTGGAGAACCCACTCGAGGTGCTGAGGCCACCCAGTGCTGCTGGTTCGTGGATCTGGGCCTTGGGGAGGTTCCTGGGGAGGTTCCTGGGGAGGTTCTTGGATCTGGACCTTGGTGAGGTTCTTGGTGAGGTTCTTGGATCTGGACCTTGGTGAGGTTCTTGGTGAGGTTCTTGGTGAGGTTCTTGGTGAGGATCTTGGTGTGGATCTTGGTGAGGTTCTTGGTGTGATCCTTGCTGAGGTTCTTGGCCAGGTTCTTGAGGTTCTTGGTGTGGTTCTTGGTGAGGTACTTGGTGTGGATCTGGACCTTGGTGAGGTTCTTGGTGGGGTTCTTGGTGGAGTTCTTGGTGTGGATCTGGACCTTGGTGTGGTTCTTGGTGTGGTTCTTGGTGAGGTTCTTGGTGAAGTTCTTGGTGTGGTCCATGGTGAGGTCCTTGGGGAGGTTCTTGGTGAGGTTCTTGGTGAGGTTCTTGGTGAGGTTCTTGGTGAGGTTCTTGGATCTGGACCTTGGTGAGGTTCTTGGTGTGGTTCTTGGTGAGGTTCTTGGTGAGGTTCTTGGTGAGGTTCTGGGATCTGGACCTTGGTGAGGTTCTTGCTGAGGTTCTTGGATCTGGACCTTGGGGAGGTTCTTGGTGTGGTTCTTGGTGTGGTTCTTGGTGTGGATCTGGACCTTTGTAAGGTTCTTGGTGAGGTTCTTGGTGTTTTTTGTGTGGTTCTTGGTGAGGTTCTTGGATCTGGTCCTTGCTGAGGTCCTTGCTGAGGTCCTTGGTGTGGTTCGTGCTGTGGTTCTTGGTGAGGTTCTTGGTGAGGTTCTTGGATCTGGACCTTGGTGAGGTTCTTGGTGTGGTCCTTTGTGAGGTTCTTGGTGTGGATCTGGACCTTGGTGAGGTCCTTGGTGAGGTCCTTGCTGAGGTTCTTGGTGTGGTCCATGGTGAGGTTCTTGGTGAGGTTCTTGGTGAGGTACTTGGTGAGGTTCTTGGTGTGATCCTTGCTGAGGTTCTTGGCCAGGTTCTTGAGGTTCTTGGTGTGGTTCTTGGTGAGGTACTTCGTGTGGATCTGGACCTTGGTGAGGTTCTTGGTGTGCTTCTTGGTGTGGTTCTTGGTGTGGTTCTTGGATCTAGACCTTGGGGAGGTTCTTGGTGTGGTTCTTGGTGTGGTTCTTGGGGTAGTTCTTGGTGTGGTCCTTCGTGAGGTTCTTGGTGTGGATCTGGACCTTTGTGAGGTTCTTGGTGAGGTTCTTGGTGAGGTTCTTGGATCTGGACCTTGGTGAGGTTCTTGGTGTGGTCCTTCGTGAGGTTCTTGGTGTGGATCTGGACCTTGGTGTGGTCCTTGGTGAGGTTCTTGGGGGGGTTCTTGGTGTTTTTTGTGTGATTCTTGGTGAGGTTCTTGGTGTGGTTCCTGGTGAGGTTCTTGGCCAGGTTCTTGAGGTTCTTGGTGTGGTTCTTGGATCTGGACCTTGGGGAGGTTCTTGGGGAGGTTCTTGGTGTGGATCTGGACCCTGGTGAGGTCCTTGGTGTGGTTCTTGGTGAGGTCCTTGGATCTGGACCTTAGTGAGATTCTTGGATGGTTCTTGGTGACGTCCTTGGTGAGGTTCTTGGATCTGGACCTTGGGGAGGTTCTTGGTGTGGTTCTTGGTGTGGACCTTGGATCTGGTCCTTGGTGTAGTTCTTGGGGAGGTTCTTGGTGTGGATCTGGACCTTGGTGTGGAAGAGAAGAGGGAGAGGAAGATGAGAGGAAGAGGAAGGGGAAGAGGAAAGGGAGGGAGAGGAAGGAAGGAAGAAGAAGGGGAGAGGAAGAGGAAGATGAGAGGATGAGGGGGGGCAGGGTCTCCAAGCCCCCCAAAGCAGAGGGGTCACCCCCACCCCCCAAAGTGTCCCCAGACCCAAAGGGCTCTGTGGGTCCTGCATGGGGGAGGGGGCTCACACCCTGTCCCCAAAGCCATCGGGGCACAGTGGGACCCCACACAGTGTCCCCAAACCCGGGGGGTGGTGTGGGGGTCCCACAGTGTCCCCAAACAGGACCCCACACTTTGTCCCCAACCCCAGAGCGAGGTGTGGGGGTCCCACAGTGTCCCCCTCAATGGGACCCCACACTTTGTCCCCCGCCCCAGAGGGAGGTGTGGGGGTCCCATGGTGTCCCCCCCCCAAACAGGACCCCATGGGGTGATGTGGGGTCCCACAGTGTCCCCCAATGGGACCCCAGACATTGTCCCTAAACGGACCCCACGCTTTGTCCCCCACCCCAGAGCGAGGTGGGGTCCCACAGTGTCCCCAAACAGGACCCCACACTTTGTCCCCAACCCCACGGGTGATGTGGGGTCCCACAGTGTCCCAAACAGGACCCCACACAGTGTCCCCAAACCCGGGGGGTGATGTGGGGGTCCCACAGTGTCCCCCCCCCCAAACGGGACCCCACACACTGTCCCCAAACCTGGGGGGTGATGTAGGGGTCCCAACAGTGTCCCCCTCAATGGGACCCCACACTTTGTCCCTAAACGGGACCCCACACAGTGTCCCCAAACCCAGGGGGTGATGTGGGGGTCCCACAGTGTCCCCCCCAAACAGGACCCCACACAGTGTCCCCATTCTTGGGGGGTGATGTGGGGGTCCCATGGTGTCCCCCCCCAAACAGGACCCCACACAGTGTCCCCAAACGGGACCCCACACTTTGTCCCCAGACCCAGGGGGAGCTGTGGGGGTCCCACAGTGTCCCCCCCCCAAACAGGACCCCCCACGTTGTCCCCAACCCCACGGGGTGATGTGGGGGTCCCACAGTGTCCCCCCCAATGGGACCCCACACAGTGTCCCTAAACGGGACCCCACACTTTGTCCCCACACCCAGAGGGAGGTGTGGGGGTCCCATGGTGTCCCCTCCAGTGGGACCCCACACGTTGTCCCCAACCCCAGAGCGAAGTGTGGGGGTCCCACGGTGTCCCCCCCAAACGGGACCCCACACTTTGTCCCCACACCCAGGGGGAGATGTGGGGGTCCCATGGTGTCCCCCCCCAAACAGGACCCCACACAGTGTCCCCAACCCCAGGGGGAGCTGTGGGGGTCCCACAGTGTCCCCCCCCCCAAACAGGACCCCCCACGTTGTCCCCAACCCCACGGGGTGATGTGGGGGTCCCACAGTGTGCCCCCCCCCCCAATGGGACCCCCCACGTTGTCCCCACGCCTCTGGCTGTGGCTCTGAGAGCCCCGCCCACCGCGCCCCGCCCAGCGCTGCCATTGGGCGAGTCCAAGTTTAGCCACGCCCTCCCCAGGCACACCGCGCTCCCATTGGCTCTCCAGTGCCCACCGCACGCCTCCAGCTATGGCCACGCCCCTCGCTGCCCGCGCATGCGCAGTGCGCCCGCGTCCTGCGGGGCGGCGGAAGGGCCGGAAAGCCCCAAAACGGGTCCTGGGGTCATGACCCCCAGGACCCCTCCCCAGGGACCCCCCAGGGACCCCCCCGGGAACCCCCCCAGACCCCATGTCCTGCACAGGACCCCCAGGACCCCTCCCCAGGGACCCCCCCGGGGCCCCCCCGGACCCCATGTCCTGCACAGGACCCCCAGAACCCTCCCCCCAAATCCCTCCAGGACGCCCTCAGACCCCGTGTCCTGCCCGGAGCCCACTCCCCAAATCCCCCAGGACCCCCCCGGGCCCCATGCCCTCCCAGGACCCCCAGAGCCCCCTCCTCAAATCCCCCAGGACCCCCCCAAATGCCATGTCCTTCCAAGGAACTCAAGGACCCCCTCCCCAAATACCCCCAGACCCCCCCAGACCCCATGCCCTGCCCAGAGCCCCCTCCCCAAATCCCCCCAGGACCCCCCCAAACCCCATGCTCTGCCCAGGACCCCCAGAGCCCCCTCCCCAGATCCCCCCGGGACCCCCCCCCAGACCCCATGCCCTTCTCAGGATCCCCTTCCCAACCCCCCCCAGGACCCCCCCAGACCCCATGTCCTTCCCAGAGCCCCCTCCCCAAATACCCCAGGACCCCCAGACCCCATGTCCTGCCCAGGACCCCCAGAGCCCCCTCCCCAAATGCCCCAGGACCCTCCCAACCCCTATGCCCTGCCCAGAGCCCCCTCCCCAAATCCCCCCAGTACCCCCTCCCCCAGACCCCGTGTCCTTCCCAGGACCCCCATAGCCCCCTCCCCAAATCCCCCAGGCCCCCCCCAGACCCCATGCTCTGCCCAGTACCCCCAGAGCCCCCTCCCCAAATCCCCCAGGACCCCCCCATGTCCTTCCCAGGACCCCCCCCCATTTCATCCCCACCACTCAGAGTGTCCCAGAGCTTTATTAACTGGGGGGGGTGGGGGTGTCCCCTGCGGGGGTCCCGGTTTTGGGGGGGGGGTCCCAGGGGGTGTCAGGGGACAGTGACGCGGAAGGGACTTCCGGTGACGTTCTCCTCCCCCCAGCGCAGGATGATGACGTAATCGCCGCGCTCCTTGACGGTGTAGGTGACGTTGTAGACGCGGTTCCCCACGTGCTTGACGTAAACCTCCTCGCAGGGGGTCTTGGGGCCGTGGACCCCCACCATCAGCATGTTGGGGCCTGGGGAGGGGGGCACGGTGAGTAACACCCCCCTGAGACCCCCCTGAGACCCCCATGGGACCCCCCTGAGACCCCCATGGGACCCCCATCCCCATGGGACCCCCCTGAGACCCCCCCTGAGACCCCCATGGGACCCCCACCATCAGCATGTTGGGGCCTGGGGAGGGGGGAGATGTGAGTAACACCCCCCTGAGACCCCCCTGGGACCCCCATGTGACCCCCACCATCAGCATGTTGGGGCCTGGGGAGGGGGGCACGGTGAGTAACCCCCCCCTAAGACCCCCATGGGACCCCCCTGAGACCCCCCTGAGACCCCCATGGGAACCCCCATGAGACCCCCATGGGACCCCCATCCCCCTGAGACCCCCCCCTGAGACCCCCATGGGACCCCCATCCCCATGGGACCCCCCTGAGACCCCCCCTGAGACCCCCCTGGGACCCCCACCATCAGCATGTTGGGGCCTGGGGAGGGGGGCACGGTGAGTAACGAGACCCCCTGAGACCTCCATGGGACCCCCACCCCATGAGACATCAACCCCAGGGCCCCCCCCCATGAGACAACCCCCCCCCTTGAGGCCTCCCCCCATGAGACATCAACCCCGGGACCCCCCCTCATGAGACCCCCACCCATGAGGCATCACCCCCCCATGAGACCCCCCTGGGAACCCCACCATCAGCCATAACCCCCCCCATGAGACATTGCCCCCCTTGGGATCCCCCCCCCAATAAGACATCAACCCCTTGAGACCCCCCCAGATCCCCCAGACCCCCTTGAGACCCCCCTAGAACACCCCCATTGACCTCTAGCTTCCTCCCCCCAGCCCCTCCAGTGCCCCCCCAGCCTCCCCTGGTGCCCCCCCAGGTGTCCCCCAACCCCCCCAGGTGCCTCCCCAGCCCCCCAGGTGCCTCCCCAGCTGCCCCCCAGCCCCCCAGGTGCTCCCCAGTCCCTCTGGTGCCCCCCAGGTGTCCCCCAACCCCCCCAGGTGCCCTCCCAGCCCCCTTCCCACCCCCCCCAGGTGCCCCCCAGGTGCCCCCCAGTCCTCTCAGGTGCCCCCCAACCCCCCCAGGTGCCCCCAACTGCCCCCAGCTCCTCCAGCCCCCAGGTGCTCCCCAGTCCTCCCAGGTGCCCCTAGCTGCCCCCAGCCCTCTGGTGCCCCCCAGGTGTCCCCACCCCCACGTGCCCCCAACCCCCCACGTGCCCCCTAACCCCCAGCTGCCCCCAGCTGCCCCCCAGCCCCCCAGGTGCCCCCCAGCTGCCCCCCAAGTCCCTCTGGTGCCTCCCAGCTGCCCCCCAGCCCCCCAGCTGCCCCCCAGTCCCTCTGGTGCCCCCCCCAGTGCCTCCCAGCCCCCTCCCCAGACCCCCAACTGACCCCCAGCTCCACAGGTGCCCCCAGGTGTCCCCCAGCCCCCCGGTGCCCCCCAGTTGTCCCTCAACGCCCCAGCTGCCCCCCAGCCCCCCAGCTGCCCCCCAGTCCTCCCAGCTGCCCCCCAGCCCCCCCAGCTGCCCCCCAGCCCCTCTGGTGCCCCCCAGATGCCCCTCCAACTGCCTCCCAGCTGCCCCCCAGCCCCCCCAACCCCCCCAGCTGCCCCCCAGCCCCCCAGGTGCCCCCCAGCCCCCCCAGGTGCCCCCCAGCCCCCCCCGGCACCCACCGGCCTTGCTGCAGTCCACAGTGAAGTGGTTCTTCTGTCCCAGGAAGGCCGTGGCCAGTCCTGGTCCCCGGGCCACCACCTTCCCCGCGTCCGAGGGGAACTTGGGGAGACCCCCGAAGGGGGGGGGTCCCCGCGGTGCCCCCGTGGCCCCCCCACGGCTCATGGTCTCCACCATCACCGTGGAGGTCTCGTGCAGGCTGTGCCCCCCCGAGAGCCGCGGGCCTGGGGACACGGAGAAGGGGGGAAAGGGGAGGGGGTGTCAGACCCCACCCCATGGGGACACCCCCAGAGCACACCCTGGGACCCCCCCTCACACCCTGCGTGCAGCAGCATCACCATGGCAACCTCCTATGACGTCACCTTGGGGGTCCCCAGCATCATCATCATCATCATCATCATCATCATGATGTCACCATGGGGGACCTCATCATCTTCATCCTCCTCCTCCTCCTCCTCCTCCTCCTCCTCCTCCTCCTCCTCCTCCTCCTCCTCCTCTCATCATCATCATCATCATCATCATCATCATCCTATGGCAACCTCCTATGATGTCACCTTGGGGGTCCCCATCATCATCATCATCACCATGGGGGACCTCATCATCTTCCTCCTCCTCCTCCTCCTCATCATCATCATCACATCACCATGGCAACCTCCTGTCCTGCTCCTGTCCTGTCACCATGGGGACCCTTCCCCATGTCACCTTGGGGGTCCCCATCATCATCATCATCATCATCATCATCATCATCATCATCATCATCATCATCATCATCATCATCATCATCATCATGTCACCCTGAGCTCCTCCTCATCATCATCATCATCATTGATCACCATGTCACCTTGGGGGACGTCCTCCTCCTCCTCATCATCATGTCACCCTGAAGTCCTTCATCATGTCACCATGGGGACCCTACACCACATCACCTTGGGGGACCCCGTCCTCATCCTCATCCTCATCCTCATCCTCATCGTGTCACCCTGAGGTCCTTCATCCTGCCACCTTGGGGATCATCCTCCTCATCATCATCATCATGGCACCTTGGGGACCCCATCCTGTCACCCTGGGGGTCCTCCTCCTCCTCCTCCTCCTCCCCCTCCTCCTCCTCCTCCTCCTGCTCCTCCTTCTCTTCCTCCTCCTCCTCCTCCTCATCATCATCACCCTGAGGTCCTTCATCCTGTCACCTTGGGGGTCCTCCACCTCCTCCTCCTCCTCCTCCTCCTTTTTATCATCATGGCACCCTGAGGTCCTCCATGATGTCACCATGGGGACCCTCCACCATGTCCCATTGGGGGACATCATCATCATCATCATCATCACCACCATGATGTCACCTTGGGGTCCTCCTCATCATCATCCTCATCGTGTCACCCTGAGGATCCTTCATCCCGTCACCACGGGGACCTCCTGCCGTGTCACCTTGGGGGACCCCACCAGCTCACACTGGGGTCAGCCACCATGTCACATCATCATCATCATCATCATCATCATCATCCTCCTCCTCCTCATCATCATCATCGTGTCACCCTGAAGTCCTTCATCGTGTCACCATGGGGACCCCCCAGCCTGTCACCATGGGGACCTTCCTCCTCCTCCTCCTCCTCCTCCTCCTCCTCCTCCTCCTTCCTCCCTTCCTCCTCCTCTCCTCCTCTCTCCTCTCGCTTTCCTCCTCTCGCTCCTCTCTCGTCCTTCGTCCTGTCTCTCGCTCCTCCTCTCGTCCTCTTCCTCTCTTCCTCTTCCTCCTCTCCTTCCTCCTTCCTCCTCCTTCCTCCTCCTCCTTCCTTCCTTCCTTCCTTCCTTCCTTCCTTCCTTCCTTCCTTCCTCCTCCTTCCTCTTCCATCCTCCTCCTGTCACCCTGGGGTCCCTCCATGTCCCCTTGGCTGTCCCCCCCCCATCACCCCAGGGGACTCCTCGTCCCACCCCCCCCCCAAGGACCTCTTATTGTGTCACCTGGGGGCTCATCTATCACCTGGGGGTCCTCCCCCTGGTGCCACCCCCTGGGGACATCCCTCAGGATGTCACCTTGGGGGTCATCTGTCACCTGGGACCCCCCCCCCAGTGCCACCCCCTGGTGCTGTCCCTCAGGATGTCACCTGGGGGGTCATCTGTCACCTTGGGAGTCCTCCCCTACCTCCCCCTGGTGCCACCCCCTGGTGCCACCCCCTGGGGCCATCCCTCAGGATGTCACCTGGGGGTCCTCCCCCATCTCACACTGGGACACCCCCCCCCTCGGTGCTGTCCCTCAGGATGTCACCTGGGGGGTCATCAGTCACTTGGGGACCCTCCCCCTGGTGCCACCCCCTGGTGCTGTCCCTCAGGATGTCACCTTGGGGGTCACCTGGGGGTCCTCCCCCACCTCACCCCGGTGCCACCCCCTGGTGCTGTCCCTCAAGATGTCACTTGGGGTGTCATCTGTCACCTTGGGGGTCATCTGTCACCTGGGGGTCCTCCCCCATCTCACCCTGGGACCCCCCCCCTCGTGCCATCCCTCAGGATGTCACCTGGGGGGTCACCTGGGGGTCCTCCCCCATCTCACCCCAGTGCCACCCCCTGGTGCCGTCCCTCAGGATGTCACCTTGGGGGTCACCTGTGGGTCTTCCCCCATTTCACCCTGGGACCCCCTGCCCTTGGTGCCACCCCCCGATGCCGTCCCTCAGGATGTCACCTTGTTGTCACCATGTTGTCCCCCCCCAGCTCGTACCGGTGACCTTGGCCTTGAAGGGGCTGCCCACGATGTGGTGGGGTCCCCCGTACTTGATGGAGATGAGGTAGTTGCCGGGGGCCATGGGGGTGTAGGTGACACGGTGACCCTCGGGACACTCCACGCAGTCCAGCTTCACCTTGGAGGGGCCATCGATGGTGACAGCCAGCGCCCCCGCGCCCGCGTTCGCCGTCTTCACCAGGAACTCCGAGCAGACACCTGGGAGGGACACCCCCTGTCACCTCTTGTCACCCCCTGTCACCCCCTGACACCTCCTCTCACCCCCTGTCACCTCCTGTCACCCCCTGTCACCTCCTGTCACCCATTGTCACCCCCTGTCACCTTCTGACACCTCCTTGTCACCCCCTGTCACCTTCTGACACCTCCTGTCACCCCCTATCACCCCCTATCACCTCTTGTCACCTCCTGTTACCTCCTGTCACCTCCTGACACCCCCTGTCACCCCCTGTCACCCCGTTACCTTCTGACACCTCCCATCACCTCCTGTCACCTCCTGTCACCTCCTGTTACCTCCTGTCACCCTCTGTCACCTCCTGTCACCCCTTGTCACCTCCTGTCACCCCCGACACCTCCTGACACCTCCTGTCACCTCTTGTCACCTCCTGTCACCTCCTCTCACCCTCTGTCACCTTCTGACACCTCCTTGTCACCCTGTCACCCCCTGTCACCTCCTGTCACCCCCTGTCACCTCCTCTCCTTCTCTCTCCTCCTGTCACCTCCTGTCACCTCCTGTCACCTCCTGACACCTCCTCTCACCCCCTGTCACCTCCTGTCACCCATTGTCACCCCCTTTTACCTCCTGACACCTCCTGTCACCCGTTGTCACCTTCTGTCACCTCCTGTTGCCTCCTCTCACCTCCTGTCGCCTCCTCTCACCCCCTGTCACCTCCTGTCACCCATTGTCACCCCCTGTCACCCCGTTACCTTCTGACACCTCCTGTCACCCCCTGTCACCTCCTGTCACCTGCTGTCACTTCCTGTCACCTGCTGTCACTTCCTGTCACCCCCCGACACCTCCTGTCACCTCCTGACACCCCCTCTCACCACCCCCCCCATGGCCACCATGCTGCCACGACACCCCTATGGCCAGCACCTCCCCATGGCCACCACACTGTCACCACACTGTCACCACCCCCCATGGCCACCCCATGGCCACCCCATGGCCACCACCCCCCAAGGCCACCATGCTGCCACCACCCCCCCCATGGCCACTACTCTGCCACCAAGCTTCCACCATGATGCCACCAGCTTCCCATGGCCACCACGCTGCCACCACACTGTCACCATGCTGCCACCACCTCCCAATGGCTGCCATGCTGCCACCACACTGCCAGTCACCAGCTCCCCATGGCCACCACACTGTCACCATGCTGTCACCACCCCTCATGGCCACCACCCCCCCATGGCCACTACTCTGCCACCAAGCTTCCACCATGATGCCACCAGCTTCCCATGGCCACCACACTGTCACCATGCTGCCACCACCTCCCTATGGCCACCACCCCCCATGGCCACCACACCTCAAGGCCACCATGCTGTCACCATGCTGTCACCATGCTGTCACCACACTGCCACCACCCCCCTATGGCCACCACACTGCCACTACGCTGCCACCATGCTGTCACCACCTCCTATGGCCACCCCATGGCCACCACACCCCAAGGCCACCATGCTGCCACCATCTCCCCATGGCCACCATGCTGTCACCACGCTGTCACACACCCCCATGGCCACCCCATGGCCACCACACTGTCACCATGCTGTCACACCCCCCATGGCCACCACGCTGCCACCATCTCCCCATGGCCACCGTGCTGCCACCATCCCCCCTGTGTCCCCCTCCCCGTGTCCCCTCCCGGGTGCTGTCACCTGTCAGGCCACCCTCCAGGCCGGGTCCGTAGGCGGTGACAAGGCCGGGGTCCCCCTGGCCCTGGTCCCCAACCCGGATGTTGAAGGGGCTCCCGGGGACGCGGCGCCCGTTGAACCGGAGGTCGATGGAGTGAACCCCGTTCTCCCGGGGCAGGAACCCCACCGAGACCTTGTCTGGGGACAGGGGACATGGGGACACACGTGGGGACACTGCTGGCACACAGACACCGTGTCCCCAATGTCCCCAATGTCCCTGTGTCCTCATGTCCCCAATGTCCCCCCTGCCCCCAGTGTCCCCCCTGTCCTCATGTCCCCAATGTCCCCCCTGTCCCCATGTCCCCAATGTCCCCAATGTCCCCGTGTCCCCATACCTGTGTCCATGTCACACACGTAGCACTGTCCCCAATGTCCCCAATGTCCCTGTGATGTCCCCAATGTCCCCACTGTCCCCATACCTGTGTCCATGTCACACATGTAGCACTGTCCCTGTGATGTCCCCAATGTCCCCAATGTCCCCAGTGTCCCCATACCTGTGTCCATGTCACACACGTAGCACTGTCCCCACTGTCCCCATGATGTCCCCAGTGTCCCCACTGTCCCCATACCTGTGTCCATGTCACAGACGTAGCACTGTCCCCAATGTCCCCAGTGTCCCCATACCTGTGTCCATGTCACACACGTAGCACTGTCCCTGTGATGTCCCCAATGTCCCCATGATGTCCCCAATGTCCCCACTGTCCCTGTGATGTCCCCATACCTGTGTCCATGTCACAGACGTAGCACTGTCCCCAATGTCCCCATGATGTCCCCAATGTCCCTGTGATGTCCCCAATGTCCCCAATGTCCCCATACCTGTGTCCATGTCACACATGTAGCACTGTCCCCAATGTCCCCAATGTCCCCATGATGTCCCCATACCTGTGTCCATGTCACACACGTAGCACTGTCCCCGTGATGTCCCCAATGTCCCCAATGTCCCCAATGTCCCCATGATGTCCCCATACCTGTGTCCATGTCACACACGTAGCACTGTCCCTGTGATGTCCCCAATGTCCCCATGATGTCCCCATACCTGTGTCCATGTCACACACGTAGCACTGTCCCCAATGTCCCCATGATGTCCCCAGTGTCCCCATACCTGTGTCCATGTCACACACGTAGCACTGTCCCCAATGTCCCCATGATGTCCCCATACCTGTGTCCATGTCACACACGTAGCACTCTCCCCGTGATGTCCCCATACCTGTGTCCATGTCACACACGTAGCACTCCTCCACGCTGCCCCCCGGGGTTTGCACTTTGGCATCGATGACCCCGCGGGCTCCGTTCAGCTGCACCCCCAGAGCCACCGGCTGGTGCAGTGCCACCCCCTCCTGGGGACAGCGACACCCTGTCACACGCCAGCCACGCGGGTGGCACCGGAGTGACACAGGGGGAGCATAGAGGTGACATCGAGTGGCACTGAGGTGACACAGGGTGGCACAGGGGTGACGTTGGGTGACACAGAGGTGACACAGGTGACACAGGGTGGCACTTGGGTGACATAGAGGTGGCACAGAGGTGACATTGGGTGACATAGAGGTGACACAGGGTGGCACAGAGGTGACATTGGGTGACATAGAAGTGACACAGGTTGGCACAGAGGTGGCACTTGGGTGACAGGGTGGCACAGAGGTGACATTGGGTGGCACAGAGGTGACACAGGGTGGCACTTGGGTGACACAGAGGTGACATTGGGTGACATAGAGGTGACACAGGGTGGCACAGGGGTGGCACAGAGGTGACATTGGGTGACACAGAGGTGACATCGGGTGGCACTTGGATGACACAGGGTGGCACTTGGGTAACACAGGGTGGCACAGGGGTGACACAGGGTGGCATAGAGGTGACACAGGTTGGCACAGGGGTGGCACTTGGGTGACACTGGGTGGCACAGAGGTGACACAGGGTGGCATAGAGGTGACATTGGGTGACAAAGGGCACAGGGGTGGCACAGAGGTGACAGTGGGTGGCAGTGGGTGACAGGGGGTGACACTGTGTGTCCCCATACCTGGAGGCTGGTGACACTGAGTGACAGGGGGTGACAGGGAGTGACACTGGGTGACACTGGGTGACACTGGGTGACACTGGGTCCCCCTGTACCTGGAGGTTGGTGACAATGAGTGACATGGGGTGACACTGGGTGACACCGGGTGGCAGTGGGTGACACTGGGTGACACTGGGTGACATGGGATGACAGTGGGTGACACTGGGTCACACCGTGTCCCCCTGTACCTGGAGGTTGGTGACACTGAGTGACATGGGGTGACACTGGGTGACACGGGGTGGCAGTGGGTGACACCGTGTCCCCCTGTACCTGCAGGTTGGTGACACTGGGTGACATGGGGTGACACTGGGTGACACTGGGTGACATGGGGTGGCAGTGGGTGACACAGGGTGACAGTGGGTGACACCGTGTCCCCCCGTACCTGGAGGTTGGTGACACTGAGTGATAGGGGGTGACAGGGAGTGACATGGGGTGACACTGGGTGACACAGGGTGACACTGGGTGACACTGGGTGACATGGGGTGACACGGGGTGACACAGGGTGACACTGGGTGACACTGTGTCCCCCCGTACCTGCAGGTTGGTGACACTGGGTGACATGGGGTGACACTGGGTGACATGGGGTGACACGGGGTGACATGGGGTGACACGGGGTGACACGGGGTGACACAGGGTGACAGTGGGTGACACCGTGTCCCCCCGTACCTGGAGGTTGGTGACACTGAGGCGCTGGGCGTCGTCGGAGCGGGAGGCGATGGGCACCACGAAGGGGCTGTCGGGGATGTGCTCCTCGTTGAACTTGATGGAGACCTCGTAATCCCCTGGGGACACCGGAGGGGGGGGGCTCAGCCACTGCCTGGGGACAGCACCCCACGGGGGACACCCACAGGGACACCCAGGGACACCCAGAGAGGGGACACCCCCTGGGGACAGTCAGAGAGGGGACATCCCACGGGGGACGTCTCCAGGGACACCCAGAGAGGGGACCAAGGGGGCAGTCAGGGGACACCCAGAGAGGGGACACCCCCTGGGGGACATCCCACAGGGGACACCCAGAGAGGGGACCCAGAGGACAGTCAGAGAGGGGACATCCCACAGGGACACCCCCCCAAAGAGACACCCAGAGAGGGAACACCCCCCCAGGGGACACCCCCAGGGGACAATCAGGGGACACCCAGAGGGGGGACCAAGGGGACAGTCAGAGGACACCCAGAAAGGGGACACCCCCTGGGGGACATCCCACAGGGGACACCCCCCAAAGAGACACCCAGAGAGGGGACCCAGAGGACACCCAGAGAGGGGACACCCCCCCAGGGGACACCCCCAGGGGACAGTCAGGGGACACCCCCCCCAAAGGGACATCCAGAAAGGGGACACCCCCCCCAGGGGACACTCCCAGGGGACAGTCAGGGGACACCCAGAGAGGGGACACCCCCAGGGGACACCCAGAGAGAGGATACCCCCACAGGGGACACCCCCCCCAAAGGGACATTTAGAGAGAGGACACCCCCAGGGGACACCCCCAGGGGACAGTCAGGGGACACCCAGAGTGGGGACACCCTCTGGGGGACATCCCACAGGGGACACCCAGAGTGGGGACACCCCCCCCAAAGGGACATCCAGAGAGGGGACCCAGAGGACACCCAGAGAGGGGACACCCAGAGAGGGGACACCCCCAGGGGACACCCCCAGGGGACAGTCAGGGGACACTCAGAGAGGGGACACCCAGAGAGGGGACATCCCACAGGGACACCCCCCAAAGAGACACCCAGAGAGGGAACACCGCCCCAGGGGACACCCCCAGGGGACAGTCAGAGGACACCCAGAGAGGGGGCACCCCCAGGGGACACCCCACAGGGGGCTTCCCAGAGGGACATCCCCTGAAGGGACACCCAGAGAGGGGACACCCCCTGGGGACAGTCAGAGAGGGGACATGCCACAGGGGACGTCTCCAGGGACACCCCCAGGGGACACCCCCAGGGGACACCCAGAGAGGGGACCCAGAGGGGACATCCCACAGGGACACCCCCCAAAGAGACACCCAGAGAGAGGACACCCAGAGTGGGGACACCCCCCCCAAAGGGACATCCAGAGAGGGGACACCCCACAGGGACACTCCCAGGGGACACCCAGAGTGGGGACACCCTCTGGGGGACACCCTCTGGGGGACATCCCACAGGGGACACCCCCTGAAGGGACACCCAGAGAGGGGACACCCAGAAAGGGGGGTTGGGGGGGTGGCATCTGGGGGGGTCCAGGAGAGGTTCAGAGGGGTCTGGGGGGGCTCAGGGGGGGGTCCTGGGAGGTCTGCAGGGGTTAAAGGGGGTTCAGGGGGGGTCCAGAGGGGTCTGGGGGGGTCAGGGGGAGTTTGGGGGGGGTCAGTGGGGACTCTGAGGGGGTCAGGGGGGTCCAGGAGGGGTTTGGGGGGGGGGATCTGGAGGATTCTGGGGGGGTTCAGAGAGGTCTGGGAGGGGTCTTGGGGGGTCCTGGGGGGTCTGGGGGGTGCAGGAGGGGGTCTGCAGGGGTCAGGGGGGGCTCAGAGGTGTCAGGGGAGGGTTTGGGGGGGGTTGGAGGTGTCCAGGGGGGTCTGGGGGGGATCCAGAGGACTTTGGGGGGGGAGTCCGGAGAGGTTTGCAGGGGTTGGGGGGCACTCTGGGGGGGGGTCCAGGAGGTGTTCAGAGGGGTTTGGGGGGGTTCAGGGGGGTGTGGGGGGGTCCTTTGAGATCTGCAGGGGTCAGGGGTGGCTCTGGGGGTCTGGGGGGGTCTGGGGGGGTGATGTGGGGTCAGGGGGTGATGGGGTCTGGGGATGGGGTGATGGGGGCCTGGGGGTCTGGGGGAGGATGGGGGTCTGAGATGATGTGGGGGTCTGGGGTGATGTGGGGGTCAGGGGGATGATGGGGTCTGGGGGGGTCTGGGGGGTGATGTGGGGGTCTGAGGGATGATGTGGGGGTCTGGGGGGCTGGGGGGTGATGTGGGGGTCTGGGGGTGATGGGGGGGTCTGGGGGGTGATGGGGGGCAGGGGTGGCTCTGGGGGTTGGGGATGGGGGGGTCTGGGGATGGGGTCTAGGGGGATGGGGTCTGGGGTGATGCGGGGTTCAGGGGGATGGGGTCTGGGGATGATGGGGGGCTGGGGGGATGGGTTCAGGGGGGCTGGGGGATGGGGGCTGGGAGGTGAGGGGTTCAGGGGGGGTCTGGGGGGTGATGTGGGGGTCTGGGGGGTGATGTGGGGTTCAGGGGGGGTCTGGGGGGGCACGCACCGGGTTCCTGTACGAGGTAGGAGACCCCACAGGACCCGTCCTTGCGGTCCTCGAAGGCGATCTCAGCTTTGCTGGGACCCTCGACAGCGATGGAGAGACCCCCAGCCCCCGCCTCCCGCGTCCAGATGCTGAACTCAGCTTTGGGGAGGGGGCACGGGGGTCACCGGGGGGCAGGGGAGGGGATACGACCCCCATGGACCCCCCCCCCAAAAGCACCCATCACCCCCATCTCACATGCACCCCATATCCCCCCCCTCTTCCCATCCCTCCCATTCCTTCCCCCCATCTCCCCCCTCCCCAAATCTCCCCCTCCCCTCCTCCCCATTCCCCAATCCCCCCCCATCCCCTCCCCATTCCCCAATCCCCCATCTCCCCCCTCCCCAAATCACCTCCCCGTCCTCCCCATCTCCCCCCTCCCACCCTCCTGATCCCCCCAATCCCCCCCAACCCCTCCCCATCCCATCTCCCCCCTCCCCATCCCAGTTCCCCCCTCCTCCCCATCCCTCCTCAAATCCCCCCATCCCCCCCCTCCCCAAATCCCCCTCTTCCCCATCCCTCACATCCCCTTCTCCCCAATCCCCCATCTCCCCCTCCCCAAATCATCCCCCCCTTCTCCCCATCTCCCCCCTCCCACCCTCCTGATCCCCCCAATCCCCCCCACCCCCTTTCCATCCCCTTTCCCCCCTCCCCATCCCATCTCCCCCTTCTCCCCATCCCACCCCAAATCCCCCCATCCCCCCCCTCCCCAAATCCCCCTCCTCCCCATCCTCCCCATTCCCCAATCCCCCCCCATCCCCTCCCCATCCCCCAATCCATCTCCCCCCTCCCCAAATCACCTCCCCGTCCTCCCCATCTCCCCCTCCCACCCCCCTGATCCCCCCAATCCCCCCCACCCCCTTTCCATCCTTCTCCCCATCCCTCTCCTTCTCCCCATCCCCTCCAAATCCATCCCCCACCCCAAATCCCCCCTCTTCCCCATCCCCCCATCCCCTAATTCCCCCCTTCTCCCCATCCCCCCCATCCCCTCCCCATCTCCCCCTCCCCAAACTCCCCCTCCTTCCACCCCCTCCCCAAGTCCCCTCCCCATTATCCCCCCTTCCCTGTTCCCCCCCATCCCCAAATCCCCTCCCCAAATCCCCCTCCTCCCCATCCCCAATCGCCCCCCATCTCCCCCACCCCAAATCCCCCCTCCTCCCCATCCCCCTTCTCCCCAATGCCCCCCATCCCCTCCCCATCTCCCCCTCCCCAAATCCCCCCTCCTCCCCATCCCCTCCCTATTCCCCAATCCCCCCCACCCCCTCCCCAAATCCCCCCTCCTCCCCATCTCCTGCATCCCCTCCCCATTTCCCCCCTCCCCAAATCCCCCCCCTCCCCATCCCCCTCCTCTCCATCCCCCCATCCCCTCCCCATCCCCCAATCCCCCCCAAGTCTACCCCCTCCCCATTACCCCCCTTCCCCATCCCCCCCTCCCCAAATCCCCTCTCCTCCCCAGCCCCCCTAATTCCCCCCATCCCCCTCTTCCCCATCCCCTGCATCCCCTCCCCATTTCCCAATCCCCATCTCCCCCCTCCCCAAATCCCCCCTCCCACCCCCTCCCCACCCCCTCCCCATCCCCTGCATCCCCTCCCCATCCCCCTTCCCCCAATCCCCCCACACCCCCACCCCAAATCCCCCTCCCACCCCCTCCCCAAATCCCCCTCCTCCCCATCCCCCTCCTCCCTATCCCCCCATCCCCTCCCCATCCCCTATTACCCCCCTACCCCAAATCCCCCTCCCACCCTCTCCCCCCCTCTTCCCCATCCCCTGCATCCCCTCCCCATCCCCCTTCCCCCAATCCCCCCCACCCCAAATCCCTCTCCCATCCCCCCCATCCCCTCCCCATCCCCCATTACCCCCCCACCCCAAATCCCCCTCCTCCCCATCCCCCTTCTCCCCAATGCCCCCCATCCCCTCCCCATTTCCCAATCCCCTCCCCATCTCCCCCTCCCCAAATCCCCCCTCCTCCCCATCCCCTGCATCCCCTCCCCATCCCCCCCATCTCCCCCCACCCCAAATCCCCCCTCCTCCCCATCCCCCTTCCCCCAATCCCCCCCACACCCCCACCCCAAATCCCCCCTCCCACCCCCTCCCCACCCCCTCCCCATCCCCCTTCCCCCAATCCCCTCCCCATCTCCCCCTCCCCAAATCCCCCCTCCTCCCCATCCCCTCCCCATCCCCCAATCTCCCCCCAAGTCTCCCCCCCCTCCCCATTACCCCCCCACCCCAAATCCCCCTCCCACCCTCTCCCCCCCTCCTCCCCATCCCCTGCATCCCCTCCCCATCCCCCTTCCCCAAATCCCCCTCCCACCCCCTCCCCATCCCCCCCCGTACCTGGTACCCCCGCCACCCCTCTCTGCAGTCCGGTGCCCCCCGCCCGCACTTTGTGTGCCCCCCCCTCTCCCAGGGGTCCCACGGTGAACTGGAAGGGGCTGCCGGGCACGTGCTGCCCGCGGTACTTGACGCTGACGATGTGCGGACCCATCTCCTGCGGGACGAACCGGACCCGGTACGACCCCCCCGAACCCCCCTCCAGAACCTCCGCAGCGAACCCCTCACCCGAGGGGCTCCGAACCTGAGCTGAGAGCTCCTGGGGGGCCGCCTCGCCTGGGGGGGGGGACACAGAGACAGAGAGAGAGAGGTAAAGGGGGGACCCCCGAACCTCCCGAACCTCCCGAACCTCCCGAACCTCCCGAACCTCCCGAACCGGGAACCGCACCCCCCAACACCCCCCAGGAATGGGGAAGGCTCAGAATGGGGGAGTCATGAAAGGGGAAACCAAGCACCCCCCCGGAATGGGGAACCCCAAAAGGGGAACCCCAAAAGGGGCACCCCCCGAATGGGCACCCCAGAATGGGCACCCCCAAGAGGGGCACCCCCAAAAGGGAAACCCCGGAATGGGAAACCCCAAAAATGGAAACCCCAGAACGGGCACCCCCAAAATGGGCACCCCCAAATGGGAAACCCCCCGAATGGGGCACCCCTAAAAGGGAACCCCCAAAGGGACACCCCCGGAATGGGAACCCCCAAAAGGGAAACCCCGGAATGGGAAACCCCAAAAGGGGCACCCCTAAAAGGGACACCCCCCAGAATGGGGCAGTCCCGAAATGGGAAACCCCAAGAGGGGCACCCCCAAAAAGGGAACCCCCAAAAATGGAAACCCCAAAAGGGGCACCCCTAAAAGGGGCACCCCCCGAATGGGACACCCCCGGAATGGGAAACCCCAAAAGGGGCACCCCCAAAATGGGGCAGTCCCGAAATGAGAAACCTCAAGAGGGGCACCCCCAAAAAGGGAACCCCAAAAGGGACCCCCCCGGAATGGGAAACCCCAAAAATGGAAACCCCAGAATGGGCACCCCCAAAAGGGGCACCCCTGGAATGGGAAACCCCAAGAGGGGCACCCCCAAAAAGAGAACCCCGAAAATGAGCACCCCCAGAATGGAGTAGCCCCCCCGCACCCTTCCTGTCCCCCTCCTGCAACCCCCCGGACCCCCCCTACAACCCCTCCACCCCCCGGCAACCATCCCGCACCCCCCATGTCCCCATCCCACCCCCCTCCTACACCCCCCTGCACCCCATCTTCCACCTGCACCCCCCGCACCCTTCCTGTCCCCCTCCCGCACCCCCCCATGTCCCCCCCCCGCATCCTCCCGGACCCCCCTTACAGCCCCCCCGACCCCTCCAGCCCCCTGCACCCATCCCGCATCCCCCCCCCGCACCCTTCCTGTCCCCCTCCCGCACCCCCAGACCCCTCCACCCCCCCCACGCCCTCCCTGCACCCATCCCGCACCCCCCATGTCCCCATCCCACCCCCCTCCCACACCCCTCACCACTCCCCCATCCCCCGACCCCCGACCCCTCCACCCCCCCGCACCCATCCCGCATCCCCCCCCCACACCCCCCATGTCCCCCCCCCGCACCTCCCCGCACCCCCCATGTCCCCCCCCCCGCACCCCCATGTCCCGCAGCACCCACCCTCCTGAGCTCTGCTGAGGGTCCCGAAGGCTCCGAGGCCCTCTCGGGGCAGGAAGGTTCCGAAGCCCCCCGGGAAGGGGTCCCCCCCCACGCGGGTGCTCTCCTCCACCCGCACCTCCCGCGTGGTTTCCCCCCCCCGCGTTTTGCTGATCTCGGTCCTCTCGGTGCGGGTGTAGGTGTGGCTGCTGCGCGTGACGCTGCGGGACAGCCGCTCCTGGGCTGTCACCGTCTGGAACCAGGAGCCTGGGGACACCGCGACACCCCGTGGGACACCGGGACACCGTGGGGGACAGGGGGACACGGGGGGGACAGGGGGACACGGGGTCATGGGGGGACAGGGGGATAGGGGGACAATGTGGGGGACACGGGGACACGGGGGGGACATGGGGACACCGCGTCGGACAGGGGGAGATGGGGACACTGTGTGGGACAGGGGGACACAGGAGGGACAGGGACAACATGTGGGACAGGGGGACACAGGGACACCGTGTGGGACAGGGGGACACGGGGGGACATGGGGACACGGGGACATGGGGGGGACACGGGGACACCGTGGGAGACAGGGGGACAGGGGGGGAACATGGGGACACGGGGACACCATGGGGGACAGGGGACATGGGGGGACACAGGGACATGGGGACACCGCGTGGGACAGGGGGACAATGTGGGGGACATGGGGACACCGCATGGGACAGGGGGACACCGGGACACCGTGGGGGACAGGGGGATAGGGGGACAATGTGGGGGACAGGGGGACATGGGGGGGACACGGGGACACCCCGTGGGACACCGTGGGGGACAGGGGGACAGGGACAACATGTGGGACAGGGCGACACTGGGACAGGGGGACACAGGGACATGGGGACACTGCGTGGGACAGGGGGACACAGGGACAGCGTGTGGGACAGGGGGATGCGGGGGACACACGGGGACACCGCATGGGACAGGGGGAAAGGGGGACAATGTGGGGGACAGGGGGACAGGGGGACACCACGTGGGACAGGGGGACACGGGGACAATGTGGGGGACGGGGAGATGGGGACACTGTGTGGGACGGGGACACAGGGGGGACAGGGGGACACGGGGGGGACAGGGGGACATGGGGATAACGTGTGGGACAGGGGGACACGGAGACATGGGGACACTGCGTGGGACGGGGACACGGGGACAATGTGGGGAACACGGGGACATGGGGGGGACACGGGGACACGGGGACAGCGTGTGGGACAGGGGGACACGGGGGGGACAGGGGGACACCGTGGGGGACAGGGGACATGGGGGGACAGGGGGACACGGGGACAATGTGGGGGACATGGGGGGGACAGGGGGACACCGCGTGGGACAGGGGGACAATGTGGGGGACACGGGGACACGGGGACATGGGGGGGACATGGGGACACCGTGGGGGACACGGGGACAACACATGGGACGGGGACACGGGGGGGACACAGGGACACAGGAGGGACAGGGACAACATGTGGGACAGGGGGACACGGGGGGGACATGGGGACACCGCATGGGACAGGGGGACAGGGGGACAATGTGGGGGACAGGGGGATAGGGCGGGACACAGGGACATGGGGACACCGTGTGGGACAGGGGGACATGGGGACAATGTGGGGGACAGGGAGAGATGGGGACACCGCATGGGACAGGGGGACAATGTGGGGGACATGGGGACACCGCGGAGGACAGGGGGGGACAGGGGGACAATGTGTGAGACAGGGGGACATGGGGACACCATGGGGGACAGGGAGACAGGGGACACTGTGTGGGACATGGGGACACCATGGGGGACAGGGGGACACAGGGACAATGTGGGGGACACGGGGACACCATGGGTGACAGGGGACATGGGGGGACACAGGGACATGGGGACACCGCATGGGACAGGGGGAAAGGGGGACAATGTGTGGGACAGGGGGATAGGGGGGGAACATGGGGACATGGGGACACCACGTGGGACAGGGGGACATGGGGGGGACACGGGGACAATGTGGGGGACAGGGGGACACCGGTGGGACATGAGGACAGGGGGGGACACAGGGAGAGGGGGGCAGGGGGATATGGGGACACAGGGACATGGGGACACCGTGTGGGACAGGGGACACGGTGGTGGTGTTGGGGTGGTGGCAGCAGGGGTGGCATTGTGGGGACTCAGGGACAGACACAGGGGTGGAGATCAGAGCTGGAGACCCCGGGAACTGTGACTGTCCCCAAACCCTGCGGGGAGGAGGAGGAGGAGGAAGAGGAGGAGGAGGAGGAGGAGGAGAAGGAGGAGGAGAAGGAGGAGGAGAAGGAGAAGGAGAAGGAGAAGGAGAAGGAGAAGGAGGAGGAGAAGGAGAAGGAGAAGGAGAAGGAGAAGGAGAAGGAGAAGGAGAAGGAGAAGGAGAAGGAGGAGAAGGAGGAGAAGGAGGAGAAGGAGGAGTAAGAGGGGAGAAGGGAGAGAAGGTTGAGAAGGTGAAGGGGATTGAGGAGGTGGCTGAGGAGGAGGAGAAGGCTCAGGAGGAGAAGATTGAGAGGAAGGATGAGAAGGAAAGGGTTAAGGAGAAGGTTGAGGAGAGGGTGGAGAAGGTGAAGGAGGTTGAGAAGGGGGAGAAGGTTAAGGAGAAGGTGGAGAAGGAGGAAAAGGTTGAGGAGAAGGTTGGGAAGGTGAAGGAGGAGAGGGCTGAGGAGGAGGAGAAGGTTCAGGAGAAGGTGGAGAAGAAGGGGGAGAGGGTGGAGGAGGCAAAGGTTGTGAAGAACGTTGAGGTGGAGATTGAGGTGGCTGGGAAGGAGGAGAAGGCTCAGGAGGAGAAGAATGAGAAGGTTGAGGAGGAGAGGAAGTTGGAAAAGGTTGAGGAGAAGGTTGGGCAGAAGGAGCATGGTGATGGTGGTGGTGGTGGTGGTGGTGGTGTTGGTGCTGATGGTGGTGGTGGTGGTGGTGGTGGTGATAGTGCTGGTGGTGCTGGTGTTGGTGCAGGTGTTGTTGGTGCTGTTGGTGTTGGTGGTGTTGGTGGTGGTGGTGTTGGTGTTGGTGGTGTTGTTGGTGGTGTTGTTGTTGGTGTTGTTGGTGTTGTTGTTGGTGCTGTTGTTGGCCAGTCCCTACCTGGGATCTTGAGGCTGAGGTCACAGGTGCTTCCCACCGAGGCGATGGCGGGCGCCTGGGGACGCCGGGTGATGCTTTCCCGCAGCCGCCCCTCTCCTGTCACCTTCACTGTGAAGGGGCTCCCTGGGGACACAGGGGACAACCCGCTCGTCCTGGCCATGACCGGGGCCACCACCCTCTCCTGGCCATGGCCACGGCCACCACCCTCTCCTGGCCATGGTCATGGTGACCATCTCATCCCAACCATGACCATGGTCACCACCTCATCCCTTCCATGGCCACGGCCACCACCCCCTCCTGGCCATGACCGGGGCCACCACCCCCTCCAGGTGATGGTCATGGTGACCATCTCATCCCAGTCATGACCACAGCCACCACCCCCTCCTGGCCATGGCCAAGGCCACCATGCCCTCCTGACCATGGTCATGGCGACCATCACATCCCAACCATGGCCATGGTCAACACCTCATGCCGGCCATGGTCATCCCAAGGCCACCACCCCCTCCTGGCCATGGTCATGGTGACTACCTCATCCCTTCCATGACCAAGGCCACCACCCCCTCCTGGCCATGACTGAGGCCACCATCCCCTCCTGGCCATGGCCACGGTGACCATCTCATCCCAACCATGACCATGGTCACCACCTCATCCCAGCCAAGGTCATCCCAAGGCCACCATCCCATCCTGGCCATGACCACGGCCACCACCCCCTCCTGGCCATGGTCATCTCAAGGCCACCATCCCATCCTGGCCATGACCAAGGCCATCACCTCATCCTGGCCATGGTCATGGTCACCACCTCATCCCAGTCATGACCATGGCCACCATCCCCTCATCCTGGCTATGGCCATGGTCACGGTGACCATCTTGTCCCAACCATGACCATGGTCACCACCTCATCCCCGCCATGGTCATCCCAAGGCCACCACCCCCTCTTGGCCATGGTCATGGTCACCATCTCATTCCAGACATGACCACAGCCACCATCCCCTCCTGGCCATGGTCATGGTCACCATCTTGTCCCAGCCATGACCATGGTCACCACCTCATCCCCGCCATGGTCATCCCAACGCCACCACCCCCTCCTGGCCATGGTCATGACCAAGGCCATCCTCTCATCCTGGCTATGGCCATGGTCACGGTGACCATCTTGTCCCAACCATGACCATGGTCACCACCTCATCCCAGCTATGGTCATCCCAAGGCCACCATCTCCTCCTGGCCATAGCCATGGTCACCACCCCCTCCTGGCCATGGCCATGGTCACCACCTCATCCCAGTCATGACCATGGCCACCATCCCCTCATCCTGGCCATGGCCATGGTCACAGTGACCATCTTGTCCCAACCATGACCATGGTCACCACCTCATCCCGGCCAAGGTCATCCCAAGGCCACCACCCCCTCCAGGTCATGGTCATGGTGACCATCTCATCCCAACCATGACCACAGCCACCACCCCCTCCTGGCCATGGTCATGACCAAGGCCACCATCCCATCCTGGCCATGACCAAGGCCATCACCTCATCCTGGCTATGGCCATGGTCACAGTGACCATCTCATCCCAACCATGACCATGGTCACCATCCCATCCCAGCCATGGTCATCCCAAGGCCACCACCCCCTCCTGGCCTGGTCATGGTCACCACCTCATCCCAGCCATGACCAGGGGACCCCCAAGGTCACCCCTGGTGTCCCCACCTGGGACGTGTTTGTCAGCAAACTTGATGTTGATGATGTAGTTGCCGGGCTCGGTGGGGCAGTAGGTGACCTTGCAGGTCCCGTCCTCCACGTCCTCACAGTTGATGTCCACCTTGCTGGGACCCTCGATGGACAGGCCCAGGCCACCATAGCCTGAGGACAACCACAGGGACACGCTCAGAGGTGGCCCTGGGGCTGCTAGCATCATCCCAGCCATGGCCATGACCAAGGCCACCTCCCCCTCCTGGTCATGGTCATCCCAAGGCCACCACCCCCTCCAGTTCGTGGTCACAGTGACCATCTTGTCCCAGTCATGACCAAGGCCACCACCTCATCCTGGTCGTGGTCCTGCCAAGGCCACCACCCCCTCATCATGGCCATGGTCATTGTCACCATCTCATCCCAGCCATGACCATGGCCACCACCCTATCATGACCATGGTCCTGCCAAGGCCACCACCCTTTCCTGGTCATGGTCATGACCAAGGCCACCACCACCCCTGGCCATGGTCACCCCAAGGCCACCACCCCATCCAGGTCATTGTCACCATCTCATCCCAGCCATGACCATGGCCACCACCCTATCATGGCCATGGTCCTGCCAAGGCCACCACCCTTTCTTGGTCATGGTCATGGTGACCATCTCATCCCAGTCATGACCAAGGCCACCATCTCATCCTAGCCATGGCCATGACCAAGGCCACCACCTCCCCCTCCTGGCCATGGCCATGACCATGGTCACCATCTTGTCTCAGTCATGACCATGGTCACCATCTCATCCCAGCCATGGCCATGACCAAGGCCACCACCCCCTCATCATGGCCATGACCAAGGCCACCATCTCATCTCAGACATGATCATCCCAAGGCCACCACCCTTTCCTGGTCATGGTCATGGTGACCATCTCATCCCAGTCATGACCAAGGCCACCATCTCATCCCA
Source organism: Archilochus colubris (assembly GCA_023079485.1). NCBI lineage: Eukaryota > Metazoa > Chordata > Aves > Apodiformes > Trochilidae > Archilochus > Archilochus colubris. The sequence continues at coordinate 81,933 of CM041083.1, read as the reverse complement.
GCCATGGTCATCCCAATGCCACCCCCCACCCAAGGCCACCCCTTCCCTTTGCCCGTGTCCCCCCGTGTCTCACCAGCACTGCGCGTGTCCACGATGAACTCGGCCACCTGGAAGGTGTGTCCCTCCCCCAGGCCCTGTCCCCAGACCTTCACCCTGCTGGCGTCCCCGATCTCCGACTGTCCCACCAGGATCTTGAAGGGGCTGTTGGTCACGTGCTGCCCGCTCTTCTTCACGCTCACCACGTGCTCCCCAACCTCCTTGGGTGTGAAGGAGATGCCTGGGGGGACAACAACAACCTTGGTCACCACCTCCAGGTCCTGGTCACCTCTACTAGCCCCTGGTCATCACCATCATCTCTGGTCACCATCACTACCTCCTGGTCACCTCCCCTCAGCTGCCACCTCCATCCCTGGTCACCTCTACTAGCCCCTGGTTGTCACCACCAGTCCCTGGCCACCTCCACCATCCCTGGTCACCTCTACTCGCCCCTGGTCACCACCATCATCTCTGGTCACCATCACCACCTCCTGGTCACCACCTCCATCCCTGGTCACCTCCACTTGCCCCTGGTTGTCACCACCAGTCCCTGGTCACCATCACCATCTCCTGGTCACCACTTCCAGTCCCTGGCCACCTCCACCACCTCCTGGCCACCACCCCTCAGTCACCTCTTCCCTCCCTCGTCACCTCCACTCGCCCCTGGTCACCACCATCATCTCTGGTCACCATTGCCACCTCCTGGTCACCATCTCCATCCCTGCTCACCACCACCAGTCCCTGGCCACCTCCACCAGTTCATGGCCACCACCCTGAGCTCCTGGTGGTCACCACCCCCATCCCCATCCCCTCCATCCCTGGTCACCCCCCCAGTCCCTGGTCCCCCCCATCCCATCTCCCCCTGTCCCTGTCACCCCTCAAGTCCCCCCCACATCCTCCCTCCCCTTGGTTGCCCAGCCCCCCCATGATGTCCCCTGATGTCCCCCATGTCCCCGGTGTCCCTGGTGTCCTCTGTCTCCCAGTGTCCCCATCCCCCTCCGTGTCCCCAGCCCCCCCAATGTCCCCAATGTCCCCGATGTCCCCGATGTCCCTGGTGTCCCCTGTGTCCTCCCTTGTCCCTGGTGTCCCCAGCCTCCCCTGTGTCCCCCATGTCCCCAATGTCCTTGATGTCCCCCATGTCCCCAGCCCCCCTGATATCCCTGGTGTCCCCGATGTCCCCCTGTCCCCCCGCTGGCCTTGATGTCCCCAGTCTCCCCGTTGTCCCCACTGTCCCCCTGTCCCCCTCCTGTCCCCCCATGTCCCCCTAGGTGTCCCCAGACCGATGTCTCTGTTCAGGAGCCATTTCAGCAGGCAGGGCTCCTTGGTGTCCCCCTATCCCCATGTCCCTGATGTCCCTGATGTCCCCACTGTCCCCCTGTCCCCCCAGGTGTCCCCATGTCCCCCAGACCGATGTGTCTGTTCAGGAGCCATTTCAACAGGCAGGGCTCCTCGGTGTCCCCCCTGTCCCCATGTCCCTGATGTCCCTGGTGTCTCTGATGTCCCCATGTCCCCAGGTGTCCCCAGGTGTCCCCAGACCGATGTGTCTGTTTGGGAGCCGTTTCAGCAGGCAGGGCTCCTCGGTGCCCGAGGGGGCTGTGATGCTGGCAGCCAGGAGGCTGAGGTCGCTCTCGGTGATCTTCAGGGAGACGTCGGTGGAGGTGCCCACGTTCAGCTGGGACGTCCTCATCGAGTCGTCCCCTGCGGAGGGGACAGCGGGATGGGGGGGGGGCCAGGGATGGGGGAGGACGTCCCTGAGGGACCCAGATACCAGGGTGGGGTCCCCATGGCCATGGGGTGGTGGCCACATGGCCCTAGAAGGTCCCCATGGCCATGGGATGGGGACTCTGGTGGCCCACAGGGTCCCCTTGGCCATGGGGTGGTGTTCCCAAAGCCCCAGAAGGTCCCCATGGACATGGGGTGGTGGCCAAATGGCCCTTGAAAGTCCCCATGGTCATGGGATGGGGTCCCCAAAACCCTGGAAGGTCCCCATGGTCATGGGGTGATGGCCACATGACTCCATAGGGTCCCCATGGTCATGAGACAGGGACTCTGGTGGCCCACAGCATCCCCTTGGACATGGGATGGGGTCTCCAAAACCCTAGAAGGGCCCCATGGTCATGGAGTGGTGGCCACATGACTCCATAGGGTCCCCATGGCCATGGGATGGGGACTCTGATGGCCCACAGGGTCCCCTGGGTCATGGGGTGGGGTCCCCAAAACCTTAGAAGGTCCCCATGGCCATGGGGTGGTGGCCACATAGCCCTAGAAGGTCCCCATGGTCATAGGGTGGTGGCCACATGGCCCCAGAAGGTCCCCATGGTCATAGGGTGGTGGCCACATAGCCCTAGAAGGTCCCCATGGCCATGGGATGGTGGCCACATGGCCCTAGAAGGTCCCCATGGTCATGGAGTGGTGGCCACATGACTCCATAGGGTCCCCCTGGCCATGGGATGGGGACTCTGGTGGCCCACAGCATCCCCATGGTCATGGGATGGGGCACCCAAAGCCCCAGAAGGTCCCCATGGCCATGGGGTGGTGGCCACATGGCCCTAGAAGGTCCCCATGGTCATGGGATGGGGACTCTGGTGGCCCACAGGGTCCCCTTGGTCATGGGGTGGTGTTCCCAAAGCCCCAGAAGGTCCCCATGGACATGGGGTGGTGGCCACATGGCTCTAGAAGGTCCCCATGACCACATAGAGGTCCCTAGGACCACCCATGAGGTCCCCATGGCCACCTTGAAGTCCCCAAGACCACCCTGAGGTTCCTATGACCACCCAAAGGTCCCCATGATCACATAGAGGTCCCCATGGCCATCCAGAGGTCTCCATGATGACCCAAAGGTCCCCATGACCCCCCAGCTGTCCCCCCCAGAAGTTCCCATGACCATTGTGAGGTCCCAACAACCATCCAGATGTCCCCATGACCCCCTGATGTCCCCACAACCCCCCTGCTGTCCCCATGACCCCCAGGATGTCCCCAGGCCGTGGTGTCCCCATGACCCCCCTGATGTCCCCATGGCCTCCCAGATGACCCCCAGATGTCCCCATGACCTCCTAGAAGTCCCCACGACCCCCTGGATGTCCCCACGACCCACTGGATGTCCCCATGACCTCCCAGATGTCCCCATGACCCCCCAGGATGTCCCCATGATCCCCTGGATGTCCCCAAGACCACCCAAAGGTCCCCATGACCCCCCTGATGTCCCCATGACCATTGCGAGATCCCCACAACCATCCAGATGTCCCCACGACCCCCCTGATGTCCCCATGACCCCCCAAAGATCCCCATGACCTCCCAGATGTCCCCATGATCCCCTAGATGTCCCCATGACCTCCCAAAGATCCCCATGACCCCCCTGATGTCCCCACAACCCCTCAGGTGTCCCCACGACCCCCTGGCTGTCCCCATGACCCCCCTGATGTCCCCATGGCCTCCCAGATGACCCCCAGATGTCCCCATGACCTCCTAGAAGTCCCCATGACCCTCCAGCTGTCCCCACGCCCCCCCAGGATGTCCCCAGGCTGTGGTGTCCCCATGACCCCCTGATGTCCCCATGACCACCCAAAGGTCCTCATAACCCCCCAGATGTCCCCAGGCCCTGCTGTCCCCACGGCCCCTGGGCTGTCCCCAGGCCGTGATGTCCCCATGACCACCTTGATGTCCCCATAACCCCCTGATGTCCCCATGGCCTCCCAGATGACCCCCAGATGTCCCCATGACCTCCTAGAAGTCCCCACAACCTCCCCAGCTGTCCCCATGACCCCCAGGATGTCCCCACGACCCCCCGGGATGTCCCCATGATCCCCTGGATGTCCCCAAGACCACCCAAATGTCCCCATGCCCCCCGGGCTGTCCCCAGGCTGTGGTGACCCCATGACCACCCTGATGTCCCCATGACCCCCCTGATGTCTCCATGGCCTCCCAGATGACCCCCAGATGTCCCCACGACCCCCAGGATGTCCCCACATCCCCCCAGCTGTCCCCATGACCCCCTGGATGTCCCCACGACCCCCTGGGCTGTCCCCAGGCTGTGGTGTCCCCATGACCACCTTGATGTCCCCATGACCCCCAGGATGTCCCCACGACCTCCCAGATGTCCCCACACCCCCCGGGCTGTCCCCACGACCCCCTGGATGTCCCCATGGACTCCCAGATGTCCCCACGACCCCCAGGATGTCCCCACGTCCCCCCAGCTGTCCCCATGACCCCCTGGGCTGTCCCCAGGCCATGGTGTCCCCATGACCTCCTAGAAGTCCCCACAACCCCCCCAGCTGTCCCCATGACTCCCAGATGTCCCCACGCCCCCCCTGGCTGTCCCCAGGCCGTGTTGTCCCCAGAGGCCCCTCACCCACCGGTGACCTTGGCGCTGAAGGGGCTCCCCGGGATGTGCTTCTCGTCGAAGCGGACGCTGACGCTGTAGTCCCCGGGGGCAGTGGGCAGGTAGGACACGGTGCAGGTCCCGTCCTTGTTGTCCTGGCAGCTGATCTCAGCCTTGGAAGGACCTTCCACAGCCAGCGAGAGACCTCCTGGACACCAACACCAGCACCTCAGCCACCACCGGCACCCAAAACCGCTCCCCAACCCCTGATGGGTGGGACCAGAACCTCCCCAGGGCCTCCTGGAGTCATCAGGAACCATTGAGGTTCTCCAACTGATCCCCAACCTGTGCTGGATGGGACCAGAGCCCCCCGGGACCTCCTGGTGTCATCAGGAACCATTGGGGTTCTCCAACTGCTCCCCAACCCCTGATGGGTGGGACCAGAACCCCCCCAGGGCCTCCTGGAGTCATCAGGAACCATTGGGGTTCTCCAACTGATCCCCAACCTGTGCCAGGTGGGACCAGAACCCCCCCAGGACCTCCTGGTGTCATCAGGAACCATTGAGGTTCTCCAGCTTCTCCCCAACCCCTGACGGGTGGGACCAGAGCCCCCCAGGACCTCCTGGAGTCATCAGGAACCACTGGGGTTCTCCAACTGATCCCCAACCTGTGCCAGGTGGGACCAGAGCCCCCCCAGGACCTCCTGGAGTCATCAGGAACCATTGAGGTTCTCCAACTTCTTCTGAACAGTTTCTTGAATGGACCAAGTGGTCTCCAAAGCCCCCCTAGACCTCCTGGAGTCATCAGGAACCATTGGGGTTCTCCAACTTGTCCCCAACCCCTGCCGGGTGGGACCAGAACCCCCCCAGGACCTCCTGGAGTCATCAGGAACCATTGAGGTTCTCCAACTTCTCCTCAACCTGTGATGGATGGGACCAAGTGGTCTCCAAAGCCCCCCCAGGACCTCCTGGAGTCATCAGGAACCATTGGGGTTCTCCAACTGATCCCCAATCTGTGCTGGATGGGACCAAGTGGTCTCCAAAGCCCCCCCAGGACCTCCTGGTGTCATCAGGAACCATTGGGGTTTCCAACCTTCTCCCCAGCCCATTCTGGGTGGGACCAGAGCCCCCCCGGGACCTCCTGGAGTCATCAGGAACCATTGAGGTTCTCCAACTTCTCCTCAACCTTTGATGGATGGGACCAAGTGGTCTCCAAAGCCATCCCAGGACCTCCTGAAGTCATCAGGAACCATTGAGGTTCTCCAACTTCTTCTGAACAGTTTCTTGATGGGACCAAGTGGTCTCCAAAGCCCTCTCAGAACCTCCTGGTGTCATCAGGAACCATTGGGGTTCTCCAGCTTCTCCCCAACCTGTGCCAGGTGGGACCAGAGCCCCCCAGGACCTCCTGGAGTCATCAGGAACCATTGGGGTTCTCCAACTTCTCCTCAACCTTTGATGGATGGGACCAAGTGGTCTCCAGACCTATCCCAGGGCCTCCTGGAGTCATCAGGAACCGTTTGGGTTCCAAACCTTCTCCCCAGCCCATTCTGGGTGGGACCAGAGCCCCCCCAGGGCCTCCCGGAGTCATCAGGAACCATTGAGGTTCTCCAACTGATCCCCAACCTTTGATGGATGGGACCAGATGGTCTCCAAACTCATCCCAGAACCTCCTGGTGTCATCAGGAACCATTGAGGTTCTCCAACTTCTCCCCAACCTGTGCCAGGTGGGACCAGAGCCCCCCCAGGACCTCCTGGAGTCATCAGGAACCATTGAGGTTCTCCAACTTCTTCTGAACAGTTTCTTGATGGGACCAAGTGGTCTCCAAAGCCCTCTCAGAACCTCCTGGTGTCATCAGGAACCATTGAGGTTCTCCAGCTTCTCCCCAACCCCTGACGGGTGGGACCAGAACCCCCCCAGAACCTCCTGGTGTCCCTCAGGAACCAGTGAAGTTCTCCAACTTTATCCCAACCATTTCTGGATGGGACCAAATGGTCTCCAAACCCATCCCAGGACCTCCTGGAGTCATCAGGAACCACTGAAGTTCTCCAACTTCTTCCCAACCCTTGCTGGATGGCACCAAGTGGTCTCCAAACCCCTCTTGGTGTCCCTCAGGAACCCTTGGGCTTCTCCACCTTCCTCCCAACCATTTCTGGCTGGGCCCAGGTGGTCTCCAGAGCCCTCCCAGGACCTCCTGGTGTCCCTCAGGAACCATTGAAGTTCTCCAACTTCATCCCAACCATTTCTGGATGGGACCAGGTGGTCTCCAAACCCATCCCAGGACCTCCTGGTGTCCCTCAAGACCTGTTGAAGTTCTCCAACTTCCTCCCAACCTTTGTTGGGTGGGACCAAGTTGTCTCCAAACCCCTTCAAGAACCTCCTGGTGTCCCTCAGGAACCATTGAGGTTCTCCACCTTCTTCTCAACCTTGTTGGGTGGGACCAAGTGGTCTCCAGACCCTTTCCAGAACCTCTTATTCTCCCTCAGGAACCCTTGAGGTTCTCCAACTTCTTCTGAACGATTTCTTGATGGGACCAAGTGGTCTTCAAAGCCCTCCCAGAACTTCCTGGAGTCATCAGGAACCATTGAGGTTCTCCAACTTCTCCTCAACCTGTGATGGATGGGACCAAATGGTCTCCAAACCCATCCCGGGACCTCCTGGAGTCATCAGGAACCACTGAAGTTCTCCAACTTCTTCCCAACCCTTTCTGGATGGCACCAAGTGGTCTCCAAACCCCTCTTGGTGTCCCTCAGGAACCCTTGGGGTTCTCCACCTTCCTCCCAACCATTTCTGGCTGGGCCCAGGTGGTCTCCAGAGCCCTCCCAGGACCTCCTGGTGTCCCTCAGGAACCATTGAAGTTCTCCAACTTCATCCCAACCATTTCTGGATGGGACCAGGTGGTCTCCAAACCCATCCCAGGACCTCCTGGTGTCCCTCAAGACCTGTTGAAGTTCTCCAACTTCCTCCCAACCTTTGTTGGGTGGGACCAAGTTGTCTCCAAACCCCTTCAAGAACCTCCTGGTGTCCCTCAGGAACCATTGAGGTTCTCCAGCTTCTTCCCAACCTTTGATGGATGAGACCAAGTGGTCTCCAAAGCCCTCCCAGAACCTCCTGGTGTCCCTCAAGACCAGTTAAAGTTCTCCAACTTCCTCCTAACCTTTGTTGGGTGGGACCAAGTGGTCTCCAGACCCTTTCCAGAACCTCTTATTGTCCCTCAGGAACCATTGAGGTTCTCCAACTTCTTCTGAACAATTTCTTGATGGGACCAAGTGGTCTCCAAAGCCCTCTCAGAACTTCCTGGTGTCCCTCAGGAACCATTGAGGTTCTCCACCTTCTTCTCAACCTTGTTGGGTGGGACCAAGTGGTCTCCAAAGCCCTTCAAGAACCTCTTAATGTCCCTCAGGAACCATCAGGGTTCTCCAACTTCTTCCCAACCCATTCTGGATGGGACCAAGTGGTCTCCAAAGCCCTCTCAGAACCTCCTGGTGTCATCAGGAACCATTGAAGTTCTCCAACTTCATCCCAACCATTTCTAGATGGGACCAAATGGTCTCCAAACCCATCCCAGGACCTCCTGGAGTCATCAGGAACCATTGAGGTTCTCCAACTTCATCCCAACCATTTCTGGATGGCACCAAGTGGTCTCCAAACCCCTCTTGGTGTCCCTCAGGAACCCTTGGGGTTCTCCACCTTCCTCCCAACCATTTCTGGCTGGGCCCAGGTGGTCTCCAGAGCCCTCCCAGGACCTCCTGGTGTCCCCCCGGGTCCCCTCTCACCCTCCCCGGCGTCCTTGGTGACGATGGTGAAGGTGCAGGGCTTGTTGACCACCCCGTGGCTCAGGCCGGGGCCGTAGGCGCTGACGTGCCGGGCGTCGATGGCGTCGACGTAGAACTGGAGGGGACTCCCTGGGGACACGGGGGGACAGGGACAGCAGTCAGAGGGACCCACGGGGACACCACCACGGGGGGCTCCACCGGGGAGAGGTGGCACCTGCCATGGGGAGGTGACATCAACCAGGACAAGGTGGCATCGGCCAAGGGGAGGTGGCATCAGGTATAGGGAGGTGACATCAACCATGGGGAGGTGACATTGGCCAAGGGGAGGTGACATTGGCCAAGGGGAGGTGACATTGGCCATGGGGTGGTGGCATCAGGTATAGGGAGGTGACATTGGCCATGGGGTGGTGGCATTGGCCATGGGGAGGTGACATTGGCCATGGGGTGGTGGCATCGGCCAAGGGGAGGTGACATCAACCATGGGGAGGTGACATCAACCAGGACAAGGTGGCATCGACCAAGGGGAGGTGACATCAACCATGGGGAGGTGACATTGGCCAAGAGGAGGTGACATTGGCCATGGGGTGGTGGCATTGGCCATGGGGAGGTGACATTGGCCAAGGGGAGGTGACATCAACCATGGGGAGGTGACATTGGCCATGGGGAGGTGACATTGGCCATGGGGAGGTGACATCAACCATGGGGAGGTGACACTGGCCATGGGGTGGTGGCATCAGGTATAGGGAGGTGACATCAACCATGGGGTGGTGGCATCGGCCAAGGGGAGGTGACATCAACCAGGACAAGGTGGCATCGGCCAAGGGGAGGTGACATTGGCCATGGGGAGGTGACATTGGACATGGGGAGGTGGCATTGGCCATAGGGAGGTGACATTGGCCATGGGGAGGTGACATCAACCAAGACAAGGTGGCATTGGCCAAGGGGAGGTGACATTGGCCATGGGGAGGTGACATTGGACATGGGGAGGTGGCATTGGCCATAGGGAGGTGACATTGGCCATGGGGAGGTGACATTGGCCATGGGGTGGTGGCACTAGCCATAGGGAGGTGACATCAACCATGGGGAGGTGACATCAACCAGGACAAGGTGGCATCGGCCAAGGGGAGGTGACACTGGTCAAGGGGAGGTGACACCAGTCAAGGTGAGGGGGAGGTGACATCAACCGTGGGGAGGTGACACCAATTCTGGGGCTTTGGCATCAACCGGGGGGGTGACATTGGCCATAGGGAGGTGACATCAACCATGGGGTGGTGGCATCAATTCTGGGGTGCCATCAACCATGGGGAGGTGACATTGGCCATGGGGAGGTGACATCAATTCTGGGGCTTTGGCATCAACCAGGGGGAGGTGGCATTGGACAGGGGAAGATGACATCAGGTGTGAAGAGGTGACATCAACCAGGACAAGGTGGCATTGGCCAAGGGGAGGTGACATCAACCGTGGGGAGGTGACACCAATTCTGAGGTTTGGCATCAACCGGGGGGGGGTGACATTGGCCATGAGGAGGTGACATCAACCATGGGGAGGTGGCATCAACTTTGGGGTGACATGACATTGGCCATGGGGAGGCAGCAGCAGCCCCAGGAGGTGTCCCCTGTCCCCTTGTCCCCTTGTCCCCCTGTCCCCAGTCCCTGTCCCAGTCCCCCTGTCCCTCTCCCCTGTCCCAGTCCCTGTCCCCAGTCCCAGTCCCAGTCCCTGTCCCAGTCCCTCTGTCCCTCTCCCCTGGCCCTGTATCCCTGTGTCCCTGTCCCCATGTCCCAGTTCCTGTCCCAGTCCCTCACCCTCTCCCCTATCCCTGTCTGCCCCCATGTCCCTGTCCCTGTCCCCTCTCTCCTCTCCCTGTCCCAGTCTCTGTCCCCATCCCCTGTCCCTGTGTCCCTGTATCCCTGTCCCCTCTCCCCTCTCCCTTTGTCCCTGTCTGTCCCCCCATGTCCCTCTTCCATCCCCTCTCCCCTCTCCCCTGTCCCCCCTCCTCCCTCTCCCCTCTCCCCTCGTGTCTCCTCTCCCCTCTCCCCTGTCCCCCTGTCCCCCCGTGTCCCTCTCCCTTGTCCCTCTCCCCTTGTCCCTGTCCCCCCATGTCCCCTCTCCCCGTGTCCCTGTCTGTCCCCTCTGTCCCCCCCTGTCCCTGTCCCCTTGTCCCTGTCTCCCTCTCCCCTGTCCCCCTTTCCCCTCTCCCCTGTCCCTGTTCCCCTGTGTCCCCTCTCCCCTTTCCCCTCTCCCCTGTCCCCCTGTCCCTGTCCCCCTCTCCCCTCATGTCCCCTCTCTCCTCTCCCCTGTCCCTGTCCCTCTCTGCTGTCCCTGCCCCCTGTCCCCCCATGTCCCCTCTCCCCTGTCCCTCTCCCCGTCCCTCTCCCCTGTCCCTGTCCCGCTGTCACCAGGGATGTGGTTGCCTCTCCCCTGTCCCTGTCCCTGTCCCTGTCCCCTCTCCCCTCGTGTCCCCCCCATGTCCCCTCTCCCTGTCCCCCCCATGTCCCCCCGTCCCCCTGTCCCTGTCCCGCTGTCACCAGGGATGTGGTTGCCTCTCCCCTCTCCCTGTCTCTCTCCCTGTCCCCCCCATGTCCCCCGTCCCCCTGTCCCTGTCCCGCTGTCACCAGTGATGTGGTTGCCTCTCCCCTGTCCCTCTCCCTGTCCCCCCGGTGTCCCCTGTCCCCATGTCCCCTGTCCCCCCGTCCCTGTCCCCCTGTCACCAGGGATGTGGTTGCCTCTCCCCTGTCCCTGTCCCCTCTCCCCTCTCCCTGTCCCCCCCATGTCCCCCTGTCCCTGTCCCGCTGTCACCAGGGATGTGGTTGCCCTCGTAGCGGATGTCCATCTCGTCCCCTGTCCCCTGTCCCTGTCCCCCTCTCCCCTCGTGTCCCCCCCGTGTCCCCTCTCCCCGTCCCCCCGTCCCCTCACCAGGGATGTGGTTGCCTCTCCCCTGTCCCTGTCCCCCCCATGTCCCCCCGGTGTCCCTGTCCCCTCACCAGGGATGTGGTTGCCCTCGTAGCGGATGTCCATCTCGTGCAGCCCCTTCTCGCAGGGTCCGTACGTCACCGTCACCGTCCCGTCCTTGTTGTCGCTGATCTTGGGTCGCGCCGTCTTCCCCGACGGCATCCGCACCTCCCCTGGGGACACCGCGTCACACGGGGGGCTGACCCCCCCTGACACCCCCCTGAACCCCCCCAAAACCCCCCCAAACCCCCCTGACACCCCCCCAAACCTCCTGAACCACTCCAAACCCCCCAGAACCCCCCACACCCCCCTGAGCCCCTCCAAACCCCCCTGAGTCCCCCCATGAGTCTCCCCCAAGCCCCCCAAGCCCCCCCAAGCCCTCCTGGCCCCCCTCCAGACCCCCTCCTGAGCCCCCCCAAACCCCTCTGATCCCCCCAAACCCCCCAAACCCCTCTTGAAGCCCCCCAGACCCCCCTGAGCCCCCCAAACCCCTCCTGAACCCCCCAAACCCCCCTGAGTCCCCCCCTGAGCCCCCCCCAGACCCCCCTGAGACCCCCCCAAACCCCTCCTGACCCCCCCCAAACCCCCGAGTCCCCCCAGACCCCCCCTGACCCCCCTCCAGACCCCCCCAAACCCCTCCTGAACCCCCCCAAGCCCCCCCAAGCCCTCCTGGCCCCTCTCCAGACCCCCCTGAGCCCCCCCCAAACCCCCCAAGCCCCCCCAAACCCCCCCGTCCCCCCTACCCGTGATCTCCCCGGTCTGGAGGGTGAAGGGGATGACGAGGCTGAAGGGCCGCAGGGTCTCGGGGGGGCTGGGGGGCTCCTCGGTGGCCTGGGAGGGGACAGGAGAGCTCAGAGCCATGGACACGACACCCCCCGAGGGGACCCCGAAACCCCCCGGGGACCCCAAACCCCCCCGGGGACCCCAAACCCCCCGGGGACCCCAAAACCCCCCGGGGACCAACGGGGTCCCCAAACCTCCCCCCCCCACAGCACCCCATGGGGTCACCCAGGAGCATGGAGGCCACCGGGGGCTTCAGAACTCATGGGGGGCATCGTGGGGACAACGCCATGGGGACAACCAGGGGGTCACAGCCCCATAGGGACCTTCTTGGGGTCACAACACAATGGGCACCACCAAGGTGTCAAACCCCATGGGGACCTTCTTGATGTCCCAACCCCCTGGGGACCTTTGTGGTGTCCCAACCCCTTGGGGACCTTCATGGGGTCACAACACAATGGGGAGAACCAAGAGGTCACAGCCCCATGGGGACTTTCTTGGGGTCACAGCCCCATGGGGACCTTCATGGGGTCACAACACAGTGGGCACCACCAAGGTGTCCCAACCCCATGGTGATCTTTTGGAGGCCCAACCCCATGGGGACCTTCTTGGGGTCACAACCCCATGGGGACAACCAAGGGGTCACAGCCCCGTGGGGACAACCAGGGGGTCACAGCCCCATGGGGACCTTTGTGGGGTCACAGCCCCGTGGGGACCTTCTTGATGTCCCAACCCCATGGGGACCTTCATGGGGTCACAACACAATGGGGACAACCAAGAGGTCACAGCCCCATGGGGACCTTCGTGGTGTCACAACCCCATGGGGACCTTCTTGATGTCCCAACCCCATGGGGATGACCATGGTGCACAGCCCCACGGTGACCACCAAGGGGTCACAGTCCCATGGGGACCTTCTTGGGGTCACAGCCTCATGGGGAGCTTCATGGGGTCACAACACAATGGGGAGAACCAAGGGGTCACAGCCCCGTGGGGACCTTCTTGGGTCACAACACAATGGGGAGAACCAAGAGGTCACAGCCCCATGGGGACCTTCATGGTGTCCCAACCCCATGGGGACCTTCATGGGGTCACAACACAATGGGGACAACCAAGAGGTCACAGCCCCATGGGGACCTTCATGGTGTCCCAACCCCATGGGGACCTTCATGGGGTCACAACACAATGGGGACAACCAAGAGGTCACAGCCCCATGGGGACCTTCTTGGGGTCATAACACAATGGGAAGAACCAAGAGGTCACAGCCCCATGGGGACCTTCTTGATGTTCCAACCCCTTGGGGACCTTCGTGGTGTCCCAACCCCATGGGGATGACCAAGGTGTCACAACCCCATGGGGACCTTCGTGGTGTCACAGCCCCATGGGGACAACCAGGGGGTCACAGCCCCATGGGGACCTTCTTGATGTCCCAACCCCATGAGGACCTTCTTGGGGTCACAACACAATGGGGACAACCAAGAGGTCACAACCCCATGGGGACCTTCTTGATGTCCCAACCCCTTGGGGACCTTCATGGTGTCCCAACCTCATGGGGATGACCAAGGTGTCACAACCCCATGGGGACCTTCTTGATGTCCCAACCCCCTGGGGACCTTTGTGGTGTCCCAGGCCCATGGGGACCTTCATGGGGTCACAGCCCCATGGGGATCACCAAGGTGTCCCAACCCCATGGGGACCTTCTTGGGGTCACAACACAATGGGGACAACCAAGAGGTCACAGCCCCGTGGGGACAACCAGGGGGTCACAGCCCTGTGGGGACCTTCTTGGGGTCATAACACAATGGGAAGAACCAAGAGGTCACAGCCCCATGGGGACCTTCATGGTGTCCCAACCCCATGGGGACCTTCATGGTGTCCCAACCCCATGGGGACCTTCATGGTGTCCCAGCCCCACGGTGACCATCATGGCCCCAACTCTTCCTCATGGTCACCCAAGTCTCCCAACTCTCACAGCCCCAACCCCATGGGTGCCCCTCATGGTCCCACCCCCTTGATGTCCCCCATGGAGTTAGGAACCCATGGTGGAGCCCATCATGGCCCCAACCCCATGGCACCCCCCATAGCCCAAACTCTGCCTCATGGAGCCCACCATGATCCCAACCCCTTGATGCCCACCATGGTCTCCTGACCCCATGGAGCTCATCATGATCCCAACCTCTGATGGCCACCATGATCTCCAACCCTTGATGGCCACCATGGTCTCTTGACCCCATGGAGCTCATCACGGTCCCAACCCCATGGAACCCACCATGGTCACTCAACCCTTTGATGTCCACCATGGCCTCAACCCCATGGAACCCACCATGATCTCCCAACCCTTGATGCCCACCATGATCTCCCAACCCCATGGAACCCACCATGGTCACCCAACCCTTGATGGCCACCATGGTCTCAACCCCATGGAGCTCATCACAGTCCCAACCCCCTGATGGCCACCATGATCTCCCAAACCTTGGTGGCCACCATGATCTCCCAAACCTTGGTGGCCACCATGATCTCCCAAACCTTGATGTCCACCATGGTCTCCTGACCCCATAGAGCTCACCATGGTCACCCAATCCTTGATGGCCACCATGATCTCCCAACCCTTGATGGCCACCATGATCTCCCAACCCCTTGATGCCCATCATGATTTCCCAACCCCATGGAACCCACCATGATCTCCCAACCCTTGATGGCCACCATGGTCTCCTGACCCCATGGAGCTCACCATGATCCCAACCCCTTGATGCCCACCATGATCTCCCAACCCCATGGAACCCACCATGGTCACCCAACCCTTTGATGCCCACCATGGCCTCAACCCCATGGAGCTCACCATGGTCACCCAACCCTTGATGGCCACCATGATCTCCCAACCCTTTGATGCCCACCATGATCACCCAACTCCTTGGAGCTCATCACGGTCTCCCAAACCTTGATGCCCACCATGGTCACCCAACCCCATGGAACCCACCATGATCTCCCAACACTTGATGCCCACCATGATCTCCCAACCCCATGGAACCCACCATGGTCACCCAACCCTTTGATGTCCACCATGGCCTCAACCCCATGGAGCGCACCATGATCTCCCAACCCTTGATGCCCACCATGATCTCCCAACCCCATGAAGACCACCATGGTCCCAACACCACATTGCCTACCACAACCTCAACTCTTTGATGGCCACCATGGTCTCCTGACCCTATGGAGCTCATCATGGTTCCAACCCTTTGACACCCACCATGGGCTCCCAACCTTTGATGCCCACCATGATCACCCAACTCTTGATGGCCACCATGGTCTCTTGGCCCCATGGAGCTCACCATGATCCCAACCCCTTGATGCCCACCATGGTCACCCAACCCTTGATGCCCACCATGATCACCCAACCCCATGGAACCCACCATGAGCTCCCAACCCTTGATGGCCACCATGGTCTCCTGACCCCATGGAGCTCACCATGGTCACCCAATCCTTGATGGCCACCATGATCTCCCAACCCTTGATGGCCACCATGGTCTCTTGGCCCCATGGAGCTCACCATGATCCCAACCCCTTGATGCCCACCATGATCTCCCAACCCCATGGAACCCACCATGGTCACCCAACCCTTTGATGTCCACCATGGCCTCAACCCCATGGAACCCACCATGGTCTCCCAACCCTTGATGGCCACCATGGTCACCCAACCCTTTGATGCCCACCATGGTCTGAACCCCATGGAGCTCATCACAGTCCCAACCCCCTGATGTCCACCATGATCTCCCAACCCTTGATGGCCACCATGATCTCCCAACCCCATGGAACCCACCATGGTCACCCAACCCTTTGATGCCCACCATGATCACCCAACCCCATGGAACCCACCATGGTCACCCAACCCCTTGATGTCCACCATGATCTCCCAACCCTTGATGCCCACCATGATCACCCAACTCCTTGGAGCTCATCACAGTCCCAACCCCCTGATGCCCACCATGATCTCCCAACCCCATGGAACCCACCATGGTCACCCAACCCTTTGATGTCCACCATGGCCTCAACCCCATGGAGCTCATCATGGTCCCAACCCCTTGATGTCCACCATGGTCCCAACCCCATGGAGGTCATCACAGTCCCAACCCCCTGATGGCCACCATGGTCACCCAACCCTTGATGGCCACCATGGTCTCCTGACCCTATGGAGATCACCATGATCCCAACCCCTTGATGCCCACCATGGTCTCCTGACCCCATGGAGCTCACCATGGTCACCCAGCCCTTGATGGCCACCATGATCCCAACCCCTTGATGCCCACCATGATCTCCCGACCCCATGGAGCTCACCATGATCTCCCAACCCTTGATGCCCACCATGCTCTCTCACCCCACGGAGCCCACCCTGCCCCCCCGACTCACCAGGACGTGGAAGGGGCTGTTGGGGACGTGTTCCCCCCCGAAGCGGATGGTGATGACGTATTTCCCGGGCTCGGGGGCGGTGTAGTAGATGTCAAAGGTCCCATCGTGGTTCTCCACCACGTCCACGTCCAGCTCGGCCCCGTCAGGGGTGGACACCTTGCAGGTGACCTTGCCCTGCCCCGCGGCCTTGGCGTCCACCGTGATCACCGTCTCCTCCCCGATCTGGATGGTGGGACCCAAGCAGGCACCTGGGGGGGGTTTGGAGGTCACCAACGTGGGATGGGCGTGGCCACCAGCGTGGGCGTGGTCACGTCATGGTCATGGTCATGGTTGTGATCATGGTCATGGGTGTGGTCACCACCACTGCCATGGTCACCGTGGTGGTCGTGGCCACATCCTGATCACCACCATCATGGTCATGGTCATGGGCGTGGTCAATGATGTGGTCACAACCACTTTTAGGGGCATGGTCACCATTGTGGTCATGGGTGTGGTCATGGGCGTGGTCAGCCATGGTCTTGGGCACCATCATGGTCATCATTGTGGTCACCATCATCACCATGGTCACGGGCACCATCATGGTCACCATTGTGGTCATGATCATGGTCATGGGTGTGGTCACCACCACTGCCGTGGTCATGGCCACACCCTGATCACCACCATGATGGTCCAGGTGAAGGTCAGGGTGGGGTCACCAGCACCAGTGTGGCACAGGTCAGTGTCATGGCCATTGTTGTGGTCATCACGTCATGGTCATGGTCATGGTCACCATCATGGTCATCGTTGTGTTCATGGTCATGGTCAGTCATGGTCTTGGTCACCACCATGGTCATCATTGTGGTCACCACCACTGTTATGGTCATGGTCACCATTGTGGTCACCACTGTGGTCATGGTCAGTCATGCTCTTGGTCACCATCATGGTCATCGTTGTGGTCACCATCATCACCATGGTCATGGTCACCATCATGGTCACCACTGAGGTCATGCCCACGCCCATGGTCACTCTTGTGGTCACCACTGTGGTCATGGTCAGTCATGGTCTTGGTCACCACCATGGTCATCGTTATGGTCACCATCATCGTTTGGGTCATGGTCACCATTGTGGTCATAGTCATGGTCGCCATCATGGTCTTGGTCACCATCATGGTCATTCTTGTGGTCACCATCATCGTTAGGGTCATGGTCACCACTGTGGTCATGGTCATGGTCAGCCATGGTCTTGGTCACCATCATGGTCATCGTTATGGTCACCACCATCGTTAGGGTCATGGTCACCATCATGGTCTTGGTCATCATCATGGTCATCGTTATGGTCACCATCATCACCATGGTCATGGTCACCATCATGGTCACCACTGAGGTCATGCCCACGCCCATGGTCATTCTTGTGGTCACCACTGTGGTCATGGTCAGTCATGGTCTTGGTCACCATCATGGTCATCGTTATGGTCACCATCATCGTTAGGGTCATGGTCACCATCATGGTCACCACTGTGGTCATGGTCATGGTCAGCCATGGTCTTGGTCACCATCATGGTCATCGTTATGGTCACCATCATCACCATGGTCATGGTCACCATGATGGTCACCACTGAGGTCATGCCCACGCCCATGGTCATTCTTGTGGTCACCACTGTGGTCATGGTCATGGTCATGGTCATGGTCACCACCATGGTCATCGTTATGGTCACCACCATTGTTTGGGTCATGGTCACCATTGTGGTCATGGTCATGGTCGCCATCATGGTCTTGGTCACCATCATGGTCATTCTTGTGGTCACCATCATCGTTTGGGTCATGGTCACCATCATGGTCACCATTGTGGTCATGGTCATGGTCTTGGTCACCATCATGGTCATTCTTGTGGTCACCATCATCGTTAGGGTCCTGGTCACCACTGTGGTCATGGTCATGGTCAGCCATGGTCTTGGTCACCACCATGGTCATCGTTGTGATCACCACCATCGTTAGGGTCATGGTCCCCACCACGGTCACCATTGTGGTCATGGTCATGGTCTTGGTCACCATCATGGTCATCGTTATGGTCACCATCATCACCATGGTCATGGTCACCATCATGGTCACCACTGAAGTCATGGTCAGTCATGGTCTTGGTCACCATCATGGTCATTGTTGTGGTCACCATCATCGTTTGGGTCATGGTCACCATCATGGTCACCATTGTGGTCATGGTCATGGTCTTGGTCACCATCATGATCATTGTTGTGGTCACCACCATCACCATGGTCATGGTCACCACCATGGTCACCACTGTGGTCACCACCATGGTCATCGTTGTGGTCACCATCATCACCATGGTCACGGGCACCATCATGGTCACCACTGAGGTCATGGCCACGCCCATGGTCACTCTTGTGGTCACCACTGAGGTCATGGCCACCACCCGTGGTGACCTCAGGGTGGTGTCACCATCACTGTCCTGCTCACCACGGCCACGGCCACCATCGAGGTCACCACCGTGGTCATGGCCACCCCACGGCCACCCCATAAGGACCCCACAGCCACCCCTGGTGTCCCCGTGGGGTCCCCGTGGGGTCCCCGTGGTCCCCCCCAGCCCCACCCCCGTCACTCACCCAACCCGTGGCCCCCGATGGAGACTGCGGAGAGAGAGAGAGAGATGGGGGGCAGTGAGAGAGCTATGGGGCAGGGGGATCTGTGGGGCAGATCTAGGGGTCTATGGGGTCTGTGGGGCAGGATCTATGGGGCAGGATCTATGGGGTCTGTGGGGCAGGATCTATGGGGCAGATCTAGGGGTCTGTGGGGTCTGTGGGGCAGGATCTATGGGGCAGATCTAGGGGTCTATGGTGTCTGTGGGGCAGGGGGATCTATGGGGCAGATCTAGGGGTCTATGGGGTCTGTGGGGCAGGATCTATGGGGCAGGATCTATGGGGTCTGTGGGGCAGGATCTATGGGGCAGGATCTATGGGTCTATAGGGTCTGTGGGTCAGGATCTATGGGTCTATGGGGTCTGTGGGGCAGGATCTATGGGGCAGGATATATGGGGTCTGTGGGGCAGGGGGATCTATGGGGCAGATCTAAGGGTCTATGGGGTCTGTGGGGCAGGATCTATGGGGCAGGATCTATGGGGTCTGTGGGGCAGGATCTGTGGGTCTATGGGGTCTGTGGGTCAGGATCTATGGGGCAGATCTATGGGTCTATGGGGTCTGTGGGTCAGAGGGATCCATGGGTCAGATTTATGGGTTGGGGTCAATGGGTTGGGGGTCTGTGAGTCAGGACCTATGGGTCAGGTCTATAGGTCAGGGTCTCTATGGGGCAGACTCTCTGGGTCAGGGTCTCTGGGTCAGCTCTGTGGGTCGGGGTCTCTGTGGGTCAGGTCTGTGGGGGGGGGGTCTATGGGTGGGGGTCTCTATGGGTCAGCTCTATGGGTCAGGGGGATCTATGGGTCAGGCTCTGTGGGTCAGTGGGTCGGTGGGTGTCTGTGGGTCAGTGGGTCTGTGGGTCTGTGGGTCTGTGTCTGTGGGTCAGGCTCTGTGGGTCGGTGTGTCTGTGGGTCAGTGGGTGTCTGTGTGTGGGTGGGAGGGTGTCTATGGGTCAGGATCTGTGGGTCTGTGGGTGGGGGTCTCTATGGGCCAGATCTGTGGGTCAGATCTATGGGTCAGGCTCTGTGGGTCAGTGTGTGGGTCAGTGGGTGTCTGTGGGTCAGTGGGTCAGTGAGTCAGATCTATGGGTCAGATCTATGGGTCAGGCTCTGTGGGTCAGCTCTGTGGGTCAGGCTCTGTGGGTCAGGGTCTCTATGGGTCAGAATCTATGGGTCAGGCTCTGTGGGTCTGTGTCTGTGGGTCAGCTCTATGGGTCAGCTCTCTGGGTCAGTGTGTGGGTCAGGGGGATCTATGGGTCAGCGTGTGGGTCAGTGTGTGGGTCAGGGGGATCTATGGGTCAGTGTGTGGGTCAGTGTGTGGGTCAGGGGGATCTATGGGTCAGCTCTATGGGTCAGTGTGTGGGTCAGTGGGTCTGTGGGTCAGCTCTATGGGTCAGGCTCTGTGGGTCAGTGTGTGTGTGGGTCAGTGGGTCAGTGTGTGTCTGTGGGTCAGGGTCTCTATGGGTCAGATCTATGGGTCAGGCTCTATGGGTCAGCTCTCTGGGTCAGTGTGTGGGTCAGTGTGTGGGTCAGGGGGATCTATGGGTCAGTGTGTGGGTCAGCGTGTGGGTCAGTGTGTGGGTCAGGGGGATCTATGGGTCAGTGTGTGGGTCAGGGGGATCTATGGGTCAGGCTCTGTGGGTCAGTGGGTCAGTGTGTCTGTGGGTGGGGGTCTCTATGGGTCAGCTCTATGGGTCAGCTCTGTGGGTCAGGCTCTGTGGGTCAGGGTCTTTGAGTCAGAATCTATGGGTCAGGGGGATCTATGGGTCAGATCTATGGGTCAGGCTCTCTGGGTCAGTGTGTGGGTCAGTGTGTGGGTCAGGGTGATCTATGGGTCAGGCTCTGTGGGTCAGCTCTATGGGTCAGCTCTATGGGTCAGCGTGTGGGTCAGGTGGATCTATGGGTCAGTGTGTGGGTCAGTGTGTGGGTCAGGGGGATCTATGGGTCAGATCTATGGGTCAGTGTGTGGGTCAGTGTGTGGGTCAGTGTGTGGGTCAGGGGGATCTATGGGTCAGTGTGTGGGTCAGGGGGATCTATGGGTCAGCTCTATGGGTCAGCTCTATGGGTCAGATCTATGGGTCGGATCTATGGGTCAGCTCTGTGGGTCAGGGGGATCTATGGGTCAGCTCTATGGGTCAGGGGGATCTATGGGTCAGCTCTATGGGTCAGCTCTCTGGGTCAGCTCTATGGGTCAGCTCTATGGGTCAGTGTGTGGGTCAGTGGGTCTGTGGGTCAGCTCTATGGGTCAGCTCTATGGGTCGGATCTATGGGTCAGCTCTATGGGTCGGATCTATGGGTCAGCTCTGTGGGTCAGGGGGTGCCCACCTGTGACCAGACACTTGCTGGCGTCCCCCGCGGGCAGGGCCGTGGGTCTGAAGGGGGACTTGGGGATCTCGTCGCCCCCATAGCGCACGGTGATGCCGTAGGGCCCGGCCAGCGCGGGGACGTAGGACACGGTGTAGGTGCCGTCCCCGTGGTCCCCGATGGAGGCGGCCGTGGGGCGACCCTCGGGGTCCTGGGGACACCCCCGGCCCTCAGCACACGGGCACTTGGGGGGCGTGACCCACACCCCAGGGGGGCCCGACCCACACCCCAGCCCCACACCCCCGATGGGGCCCAACACACCCCAGTGGGGCCTGACCCACACCCCAGCCCCACACATCCCATAGGTTCCACCCCACACCTCTATGGGGCCCAACACACCCCAGCCCCACACCCCCTATGGGACCCAACACACCCCAGTGGGGCCAGCCCCACACCCCAGCCCCACACCCCCTATGGGGCCCAACACACCCCAGCCCCACACATCCCATGGCTCCCACCCCACACCCCTATGGGGCCCAACCCAAACCCCCTATGGGGCCCACACCCCAGCCCCACACATCCCATACATCCCACCCCACACCCCCTATGGGGCCAGACCCACACCCCAGCCCCACACCCCCTATGGCACCTGACCCACACATCCCATAGGTCCCACCCCACACCTCTATGGGGCCCACACCCCGGCCCCACACCCCCGATGGGGCCTGACCCACACCCCAGTGGGGCCTGACCCACACCCCAGCCCCACACCCCCTATGGGGCCTGACCCACACCCCAGCCCCACACATCCCATACATCCCACCCCACACCCCCTATGGGGCCCAACCCAAACCCCCTATGGGGCCCACACCCCCAGCCCCACACATCCCATAGGTCCCACCCCACACCCCTTATGGGACCTGACCCACACCCCCAGCCCCACACCCCTGTGGGACCTGACCCACACCCTAGCCCCACACATCCCATGGCTCCCACCCCACACCTCTATGGGGCCCGACCCACACCCCCTATGGGGCCCAATGCACATCCCCACCCCACACATCCCATGGGTACCACCCCACACTCCTATGGGGCCCAATCCACCCCTATGGGGCCTGACCCACACCCCAGCCCCACACATCCCATGGCTCCCACCTCACACCCCTTATGGGGCCTGACCCACACCCCAGTGGGGCCAGCCCCACACCCCAGCCCCACACATCCCATACATCCCACCCCACACTCCCTATGGGGCCCAATCCACCCCTATGGGGCCTGACCCACATCCCCAGCCCCACACATCCCATACATCCCACCCCACACCCCTATGGGGCCTGACCCACACCCCAGTGGGGCCTGACCCACACCCCCAGCCCCACACATCCCATGGCTCCCACCCCACACCTCTATGGGGCCCAATCCACCCCTGTGGGGCCCGCCCCACATCCCAGCCCCACACCCCCTATGGGACCTGACCCACACCCCTATGGGGCCTGACCCACACCCCAGCCCCACACCCCCTCTGGCTCCCACCCCACACCCCTATGGGGCCCGATCCACACCCCCACCCCCTATGGGTCCCACCCCACAGATTCTATGGGTCCCACCCCAGACCCCTGTCCCATGGGTCAGCCCCACACCCCCAGCCCCCCAGATCTATGGGTCAGCCCCACACCCTGATGGTGACCCCATTCCCCCAGCCCCACACTATCTATGGGTCCCAGCCCCACACCGTGATGGTGACCGCCAGCCCCCTGGTCCCTGCCAGCCCCCCAGCCCCATAGCTCCATGGGTCCCACCCCAGCCCCATAGATCCATGGGTCAGCCCCACACCCTGATGGTGACCCCAGCCCCCCAGATCCATGGGTCAGCCCCACACCCTGATGGTGACCCCAGCCCCACAGATCCATGGGTCAGCCCCACACCGTGATGGTGACCCCAGCCCCCCAGCCCCACAGATCTATGGGTCAGCCCCACACCGTGATGGTGACCGCCAGCCCCCCGGTCCCGGCCTCCCTGGCGTCGATGCTGAACTCCACGGGTCTCGTGGCCGTGATCCCGTTCGCCCCCAGCCCGGGGCCGCTCGCCCGAACCTTGCTGGCGTCGTGAGCTGGGACCGCCCGGAGCTTGAAGGGGCTGAGATGGGGGGGAAAAGGGGGGAGAGAAGGGGTTAGGGGGGAGAGAGGGGGGGAAAGGGGGGGAAAAGAGGGGGAAAAGGGGGAGGAAGGGGGGAAATGGGGGAAAAAGGGGGAAAAGGGAGGAAAATGGGGGAAAAAGGGGGAGAAAGGGGGGGAAAAGGGGGGAAATGGGGGAAGGGGGGAAAGGGGGGGAAAAGGGGGAATAGGGGGAAAAAGGGGGGAAAATGGGGGGAAATGGGGGTTAGGGGGGGGAAAAGGGGGGCAGGGGGTCAGGGGGGGAAAGAAGGGGTCAGGGGGGGCATGGGGGGATATGGGGTTTGGGGGACATGGGGGTTGGGGGGGCATGAGGGGGTCATGGGGACACATGGGGGTCTGGGGGGACATGGGGGGGTCATGGACACATGGGTGGGTCAGGGGGGGACATGGGGGTCACAGGGACACGTGGGGGGGTCACAGACACACGGGTGGGTCAGGGGGGGACATGGGAGGTCATGGGGACATGGGGGGGTCACAGGGACCCATGGGGGTCGGGGGGGACATGGGGGGACACACATGGGTCACGGGGACACATGGGGGGTCGGGGGGGACATGGGGGTCACAGGGACACATGGGGGGGTCACGGACACATGGGTGGGTCAGGGGGGGACAAGGGGGTCAGAGGGGACATGGGGGGGTCATGGACACACATGGGGGGTCTGGGGGGACATGGGGGTCGGGGGACACATGGGGGGGTCAGGGGGGACATGGGGGTCAGAGGGGACATGGGGGGGTCATGGACACACATGGGGGGTCTGGGGGGACATGGGGGTCAGGAGGGGACATGGGAGTCAGGGGGGGACATGGGGGGGTCACAGGGACCCATGGGGGTCGGGGGGGACATGGGGGGGTCACAGAGACACATGGGGGGGTCACGGACACACGGGTGGGTCAGGGGGACACACGGGTGGGTCAGGGGGTGCCCCCCGTCCCCCGTGGGTCGCTGCCCACCTGCGGGGCACCTCCTGCCCCCCATAAGTGACCGCCAGGGTGTGGGGCCCATCGGTGGGGGGGGTGTAGGTGACTTTGTGGGTTCCGTCCCCGCAGTCCCGAACCTCGACTGGGATCAGGGCACCTGTGGGGCAGAGGGGATGTGGGGCAGGAGGAGGTGGGGGGCAGGAGGAGGTGGGGGGCAGGGAGCTGTGGGGCAGGGGATGTATGGGGCAGGGAGCTGTGGGGCAGGGGATGTATGGGGCAGGGAGTTATGGGGCATGGGATCTATGGGGCAGGAGGAGGTGGGGGGCAGGGAGCTGTGGGGCAGGGAACTGTGGGGCAGGGAGCTGTGGGGCAGGAGGAGCTGTGGGGCAGGGAGCTGTGGGGCAGGGATCTATGGGGCAGGAGGAGATGTGGGGCACAGAGCTATGGGGCATGGAGCTATAGGGCAGGGATCAATGGGGCAGGGATCTATGGGGCAGGAGGAGATGTGGGGCATGGGATCTATGGGGCAGGAGGAGGTGGGGGGCAGGGAGCTGTGGGGCAGGGAGCTATGGGGCACGAGGAGATGGGGGCACAGAGCTATGGGGCAGGGCGCTATGGGTCATGGATCTATGGGGCAGGATAAGATGTGGGGCAGGGAGCTATGGGGCAGGGAGCTATGGGGCATGGGATCTATGGGGCAGGAGAAGATGGGGGGCAGGGAGCTATGGGGCATGGGATGTATGGGGCAGGGAATCTATGGGGCACGGGATGTATGGGGCAGAAGGAGATGTGGGGCAGGGAGCTATGGGGCAGGGAGCTGTGGGGCAGGGGATGTATGGGGCAGGGGATGTATAGGCAGGGGATGTATGGGGCAGGGAGCTGTGGGGCAGGGAGCTATGGGTCATGGATCTATGGGGCAGGAGGAGATGTGGGGCACGGAGCTGTGGGGCAGGAGGAGGTGGGGGGCAGGGAGCTGTGGGGCAGGATAAGATGTGGGGCACAGAGCTATGGGGCATGGGATGTATGGGTCAGGGATCTATGGGGCAGGAGGAGATGGGGGGCACAGATCTATGGGGCATGGGATCTATAGGGCAGGGATCTGTGGTCAGGGATCTATGGGGCAGGGAGCTATGGGGCATGGGATGTATGGGGCAGGAGGAGGTGGGGGCACAGAGCTATGGGGCAGGGAGCTGTGGGGCATGGGATGTATGGGGCATGGGATTTATGGGTCAGGGAGCTATGGGGCATGGATCTATGGGGCATGAGATGTATGGGGCAGGAGGAGGTAGGGGGCAGGGAGCTGTGGGGCAGGGAGCTGTGGATCAGGGATCTATGGGGCAGGAGGAGATGTGGGGCACAGAGCTATGGGGCATGGGATGTATGGGGCAGGGATCTATGGGGCATGGAGGTGTGAGGCACAGGATCTATGGGTCAGGGATCTATAGGGCAGGGATCTATGGGGAAGGGATCTATGGGACACAGATTTATGGGGCACAGAGCTATGAGGCATGGGATCTATGGGTCAGGGATCTATAGGGCAGGGATCTGTGGGTCAGAGATCTATGGGTCAGGGGTCTATGGGTCAGGGATCTATGGGGCAGGGATCTGTGGGTCAGGGATCTATGGGGCACAGATCTATGGGGCACAGATCTATGGGTCAGGGATCTGTGGGTCAGGGATCTATAGGGCAGGGATCTATGGGGCACAGACCTATGGGGCACAGATCTATGGTCAGGGATCTATGGGTCAGGGATGTATGGGTCAGGGATCTATAGGGCAGGGATCTGTGGGTCAGGGATCTATGGGGCGCAGATCTATGGGGCACAGATCTATGGGTCAGGGATCTATAGGGCAGGGATCTATGGGTCAGGGTCTGTGGGTCAGCACATCCCCTGTGCCATGGGGTCCCCCCTGTCCCCCCCACGTCCCCCCCGTCCCCACCTACCCGTGGGTCCCCTCAGTGTCACCTCCAGGGCCGCCCTCCCGGCCCCACTGCAATCGGCCGTGAAGCTCTGGGGCAGCCGCGCCCGAACCGTGGGGCCCAAACCCGACCCCGAGAGCTTCACCTGCCCCGGGTCACAGAGCTCCTGAACGCACACCCGGAACGGGCTCCCTGCACCGGGCACCACGGGTCACCATGGGGCACCACGGGGCACCAGGGGGCACCACAGTGTCACCACGGGGCACCACGGGACACCACAGGGACACCATGGGGACACCACGGCGTCACCACGGGGCACCAGGGGGTCACCATGGGACACCAGGGGGTCACCACGGGGCACCACGGGTCACCATGGGGCACCACGGGTCACCACGGGGCACCAGGGGGCACCAGGGGGTCACTATGGGGGACCAGGGGGCACCAGGGGGACACCATGGGGTCACCAGGGGGCACCAGGGGGCATCATGGGGGACCAGGGGGGAACCATGGGGTCATCACGGGTCACCATGGGGCACCACGGTGGACCAGGGGGCACCACAGGACACCATGGGGACACCAGGGGGCACCATGGGGACACCACGGCATCACCATGGGGCACCATGGGGACACCACAGGACACCATGGGGACACCAGGGGGCATCATGGGGCACCATGGCATCACCATGGGGGCACCATGGGGCACCACGGGGCACTATGGGGGACCAGGGGGACCAGGGGGCACCAGGGGGACACCACGAGGGACCAGGGGGCACCATGGGGACACCATGGGGCACCATGGGGCACCACGGGACACCACGGGGGCACCATGGGACACCACGGGGGACCAGGGGGCACCATGGGGTCACTATGGGGGACCAGGGGGACCAGGGGGCACCAGGGGGACACCACGGGGGACCAGGGGGCACCACGAGGGACCATGGGGCACCATGGCATTACCACGGGACACCACGGCGTCACCACGGGGCACCACGGGGGACCAGGAGGCACCATGGGGACACCACAGGACACCAAGGGGCACCACAGGGCACCACGGGGGACCAGGGGACACCACGGGGGACCAGGGGGCACCACGGGTCACCATGGCATCACCATGGGGCATCACGGGGGACCAGGGGGCACCACAGGACACCATGGGGACACCAGGGGGCATCATGGGGCACCATGGCATCACCATGGGGGCACCACGGGGACACCACAGGGGCATCACGGGGGCATCACGGGGGCATCATGGGACACCATGGGGACACCACGTGGCACCATGGATGTGAGGTCAGTGTGGGGTCAATGGGGTCAATGGGGCATCATGGCCATGGGGTCAAGGAGATCAATGGGGTCAATGGGGTCAATGAGGTCAATGAGGTCCATGAGGTCAATGAGATCAATGGGGTCAATGGGGTCAATGGGGCATCAAGGCCATGGGGTCAATGGGGTCAATGGGGTCAATGGGGTCAATGAGGTCAATGGGGTCAATGAGGCCAATGGGGTTGATGAGGTCAATGGGGTCGATGGGGTCAATGAGGTCAATGGGGTCAATGGGGTCAATGGGGCATCAAGGCCATGGGGTCAATGGCGTCAATGAGGTCAATGGGGTCAATAAGGTCAATGGGGTCAATGAGGTCAATGAGGTCAATGGGGTCACCATGGCTATGGGGTCAGTGAGGTCAATGGGGTCAATGGGGTTAACGGGGTCACCATGGCTGTGGGGTCAGTGAGGTCAATGGGGTCAACAAGATCAATGGGGTCAATGGGGTCGATGGGGCATCATGGCCATGGGGTCAATGAGGTCAATGAGGTCAATGGGGTCAATGGGGTCAATGGGGTCAATGGGGTCGATGAGGTCAATGGGGTCAATGAGGTCAATGGGGTTGATGAGGTCAATGGGGTTGATGGGGTCGATGAGGTCAATGGGGTCAATGAGGTCAATGAGGTCAATGGGGTCAATGGGGTCATGGGGTCCCCATGCCCATGGGGTCACCTCCTCCCTGGGCCCCACGTGGGGCCCCGCTCAGCACCCTCTGGGGTCACCACCCCCATGGGGGGCTGTGGGTGCCCCCCTGATCCCCTGGGTGTTCCCTGGGTGTCCCCCCTGATCCCCTGTCCCTCCCCTGGGTCCCCCTCACCAGTTATGGGGTGTCCCCCCCTGTGTCCCCCCTTACCAAGTATGGGATGTCCCCCTGTGTGTCCCCCCCTCACCGGGTATGGGGTGTCCCCCCTTACCAAGTATGGGGTGTCCCCCTGTCCCCTCACCAGTTATGGGGTGCCCCCTGTCCCCCCTTACCAAGTATGGGGTATCCCCTATGTCCCCCCCTCACCAGATATGGGGTGCCCCTCTGTCCCCTCACCGGGTATGGGGTGTCCCCCCTGATCCCCTGTCCCCCCCTGTCCCCTCCCTGTCCCCCCCTCACCAGTTCTGGGGTGCCCCCCTGTCCCGTCCCCAGTTCTGGGGTGCCCCCCTGTGTCCCCCCCTCACCGGGTATGGGGTGTCCCCCTGTCCCCTCACCAGTTATGGGGTGCCCCCCCCTCACCAGTTATGGGGTGCCCCCCCTGTCCCCTCACCAGTTATGGGGTACCCCCCCTGTGTCCCCCCCTCACCAGATATGGGGTGTCCCCCCCTGTGTCCCCCCTTACCAAGTACGGGGTATCCCCTGTGTCCCCCCCTCCCCAGTTATGGGGTGTCCCCCTGCCCCCATCACCAGTTATGGGGTGTCCCCCCTGATCCCCTGTCCCCCCCTGTTCCCTCTCTGTCCCCCTCCCCAGTTCTGGGGTGTCCCCCTGTCCCCTCACCAGATATGGGGTGTCCCCCCTTGTGTCCCCCCTTACCAAGTACGGGGTATCCCCTATGTCCCCCCCTCCCCAGTTATGGGGTGCCCCTCTTTCCCTTCACCAGTTATGGGGTGTCCTCCTGTCCCCTACCCAGTTATGGGGTGCCCCCTCTGCCCCCCATCAATAGTTATGGGGTGTGTCCCCCTTTCCCCCCCTCACCAGTTATGGGGTGCCCCCCCTGCCCCCCTTGCCAGTTATGAGGTGTCCCCCCTGATCCCCTGTCCCCCCCTGTTCCCTCCCCAGTTAAGGGGTGTCCCCTATGTCCCCCCCCATCACCAGTTATGGGGTGCCCCCCCTGTGTCCCCCCTTACCAAGTACGGGGTATCCCCTATGTCCCCCCCTCACCAGTTCTGGGGTGTCCCCCCTGATCCCCTCTCCCCAGTTATGGGGTGCCCCCCCCTGTCCCCTCACCAGTTATGGGGTGTCCCCCCCCCACTAGTTATGGGGTGCCCCCCCTGTCCACCCCCTCACCAGTTATGGGGTGCCCCCCCTGTCCCCTCACCAGTAATGGGGTGTCCCCCCTCACCAGTTATGGGGTGCCCTCCCTGTGTCCCCCCTCCCCAGTTATGGGGTGACCCCCTGTCCCCCCCTCCCCAGTTATGGGGTGTCCCCCCTGATCCCCTGTCCCCCCCTGTTCCCTCTCTGTCCCCCTCCCCAGTTATGGGGTGCCTCCCCTGTCCCCTCACCAGTTATGGGGTGTCCCCCCCTGTGTCCCCCCTTACCAAGTATGGGGTATCCCTTATGTTCCCCCCTCCCCAGTTAAGGGGTGCCCCCCCTGTCCCCTCCCCAGTTCTGGGGTGCCCCCCCTGTGTCCCCCCCTCCCCAGTTCTGGGGTGCCCCCCTGTCCCCCTCCTCACCAGTTATGGAGAGTCCCCCTCTGTGTCCCCCCTTACCAAGTACGGGATGTCCCCCTGTGTGTCCCCCCCTCCCCAGTTCTGGGGTGCCCCCCCCGTGTCCCCCCCTCACCGGGTATGGGGTGTCCCCCCTTACCAAGTATGGGGTATCCCCTGTGTCCCCCCCTCCCCAGTTATGGGGTGCCCCCCCTGTCCCCTCACCGGGTATGGGGAGCCCCCCTGCCCCCCCTCACTGGGTATGGGGTGCCCCCCTGTCCCCTCCCCAGTTCTGGGGTGCCCCCCCTGTCCCCTCCCCAGTTCTGGGGTTCCCCCCCTGTCCCCTCCCCAGTTCTGGGGTGCCCCCCTGTGCCCTCCCCAGTTCTGGGGTGCCCCCCTGTCCCCCCCTCACCGGGAATGGGGTGTCCCCCGAAGGTGATGTTGACGTCGTAGTCCCCGGGGG
Organism: Archilochus colubris; assembly: GCA_023079485.1. Classification (NCBI taxonomy): domain Eukaryota; kingdom Metazoa; phylum Chordata; class Aves; order Apodiformes; family Trochilidae; genus Archilochus; species Archilochus colubris. Next base: position 51,600 of record CM041083.1, on the reverse strand, counting down.
TGAAGGGCACGTACTCCACGGAGCAGCTCCCGTCCTTGTTGTCCTTGCAGGACATCTTGGCCTCCGAGGGACCCTCGATGGCCAGGCCCAGACCCCCCGTGCCAGCACCCCTGGGGGGACACACAGCACCCTTGGGACACAGCACCCTTGGGGACACACACAGCACCCTTGGGGACACAGCACCCCTTGGGGACACAGCACCCTTGGGGACACACACAGCACCCTTGGGACACAGCACCCCTTGGGGACACACACAGCACCCTTGGGACACAGCACCCCTGGGGGACACACACAGCACCCCTGGGGACACACAGCACCCTTGGGGACACAGCACCCCTGGGGACACACACAGCACCCCTTGGGGACACACACAGCACCCTTGGGGACACAGCACCCTTGGGGACACACACAGCACCCTTGGGGACACAGCACCCGCACGGGGGGACACAGCACCCCTTGGGGACACACAGAGCACCCTTGGGGACACAGCACCCTTGGGACACAGCACCCTTGGGGACACAGCACCCCTGGGGGGACACAGCACCCTTGGGGACACAGCACCCCTTGGGGACACAGCACCCCTTGGGGACACACAGAGCACCCTTGGGGACACAGCACCCTTGGGGACACAGCACCCTTGGGGACACAGCACCCTTGGGGACACACACAGCACCCTTGGGGACACAGCACCCCTTGGGACACAGCACCCCTGGGGGACACACAGCACGCCTTGGGGACACAGCACCCTTGGGGACACACAGCACCCTTGGGGACACAGCACCCCTTGGGGACACAGCACCCTTGGGGACACACACAGCAACCCTTGGGGACACAGCACCCCTTGGGGACACAGCACCCTTGGGACACCCACAGCACCCCTTGGGGACACACACAGCACCCTTGGGGACACAGCACCCCTTGGGGACACACAGCACCCTTGGGACACCCACAGCACCCCTGGGGACACAGCACCCCTTGGGGACACACACAGCACCCTTGGGGACACAGCACCCTTGGGGACACCCACAGCACCCTTGGGGACACAGCACCCCTTGGGGGGACACAGCACCCTTGGGGACACAGCACCCCTTGGGGGGACACAGCACCCTTGGGACACAGCACCCCTTGGGGACACACACAGCACCCTTGGGGACACAGCACCCCTTGGGGACACAGCACCCCTGGGGGACACAGCACCCCTTGGGGACACAGCACCCTTGGGACACAGCACCCCTTGGGGACACAGCACCCCTTGGGGACACACACAGCACCCTTGGGACACAGCACCCTTGGGACACACACAGCACCCCTTGGGGACACAGCACCCCTTGGGACACAGCACCCTGGGGGACACACAGCACCCTTGGGACACAGCACCCCTTGGGGACACAGCACCCTTGGGACACAGCACCCTTGGGGACACACACAGCACCCCTTGGGGACACACACAGCACCCCTGGGGGGACACACAGCACCCTTGCGGACACACACAGCACCCCTTGGGGACACACACAGCACCCTTGGGGACACAGCACCCTTGGGGACACAGCACCCTTGGGGACACCCACAGCACCCTTGGGGACACACACAGCACCCCTTGGGGACACAGCACCCCTTGGGGTCACAGCACCCTTGGGGACACAGCACCCCTTGGGGACACAGCACCCTTGGGGACACAGCACCCCTTGGGACACACACAGCACCCTTGGGGACACACACAGCACCCTTGGGACACAGCACCCCTGGGTACACAGCACCCTTGGGGCACAGCACCCCTGGGGACACAGCACCCTTGGGGACACAGCACCCCTTGGGGACACAGCACCCTTGGGGACACAGCACCCCTTGGGACACACACAGCACCCTTGGGGACACACACAGCACCCTTGGGACACAGCACCCCTGGGTACACAGCACCCTTGGGGCACAGCACCCCTGGGGACACAGCACCCTTGGGGACACAGCACCCTTGGGGACACAGCACCCTTGGGGACACAGCACCCTTGGGACACACACAGCACCCTTGGGGACACACACAGCACCCTTGGGGGACACAGCACCCCTTGGGACACAGCACCCTTGGGGACACAGCACCCTTGGGACACAGCACCCCTGGGGGGACACAGCACCCCTGGGGGACACAGCACCCCTTGGGGACACAGCACCCCTTGGGACACAGCACCCTTGGGGGACACACAGCACCCTTGGGGACACACACAGCACCCCCTGGGGACACACACAGCACCCCTTGGGGACACAGCACCCTGGGGGACACAGCACCCTTGGGGACACAGCACCCCTTGGGACACAGCACCCTGGGGGACACAGCACCCCTGGGGGACACACAGCACCCTTGGGACACAGCACCCCTTGGGGACACACACAGCACCCCTTGGGGACACACACAGCACCCTTGGGACACAGCACCCTTGGGGACACACACAGCACCCTTGGGGACACACAGCACCCCTGGGGGACACACAGCACCCTTGGGACACAGCACCCCTTGGGGACACAGCACCCTTGGGGGACACAGCACCCCTGGGGACACACACAGCACCCCTTGGGGACACAGCACCCCTTGGGGTCACAGCACCCTTGGGGGACACACACAGCACCCCTTGGGGACACACACAGCACCCTTGGGGACACAGCACCCTTGGGACACAGCACCCTTGGGGACACAGCACCCTTGGGACACAGCACCCTTGGGACACAGCACCCTTGGGGACACAGCACCCCTGGGGGACACAGCACCCTTGGGACACAGCACCCTTGGGGACACACAGCACCCCTTGGGGACACAGCACCCTTGGGACACAGCACCCTTGGGGACACACAGCACCCTGGGGGACACAGCACCTTGGGACACAGCACCCGGGGACACACAGCACCCTTGGGGACACACACAGCACCCCTTGGGGACACAGCACCCCTTGGGGACACACACAGCACCCCTTGGGGACACAGCACCCTTGGGGACACACACAGCACCCTTGGGACACAGCACCCTTGGGACACAGCACCCTTGGGGACACAGCACCCCTGGGGGACACAGCACCCTTGGGACACAGCACCCTTGGGGACACACAGCACCCCTTGGGGACACAGCACCCTTGGGACACAGCACCCTTGGGGACACACAGCACCCCTGGGGACAGCACCCTTGGGACACAGCACCCGGGGACACGCACCCTTGGGGACACACAGCACCCCTTGGGGACACAGCACCCCTTGGGGACACACACGCACCCCTTGGGGACACAGCACCCTTGGGGACACAGCACCCTTGGGGACACAGCACCCCTTGGGGACACACACAGCACCCTTGGGGACACAGCACCCTTGGGGACACAGCACCCTTGGGGACACAGCACCCCTTGGGGACACACACAACTGGGACACAGCACCCTTGGGGACACACACAGCACCCTTGGGGACACAGCACCCCTTGGGGACACAGCACCCTTGGGACACAGCACCCTTGGGCACACACAGCACCCCTGGGGGACACAGCACCCTTGGGACACAGCACCCTTGGGGACACACAGCACCCTTGGGGACACACACAGCACCCCTTGGGGACACAGCACCCCTTGGGGACACACACAGCACCCCTTGGGGACACAGCACCCTTGGGGACACAGCACCCTTGGGGACACAGCACCCCTTGGGGACACACACAGCACCCTTGGGACACAGCACCCTTGGGGACACACACAGCACCCCTTGGGGACACAGCACCCCTTGGGGTCACAGCACCCTTGGGACACAGCACCCTTGGGGACACACAGCACCCTTGGGGGACACACACAGCACCCCTTGGGGACACACACAGCACCCTTGGGGACACAGCACCCTTGGGACACAGCACCCTTGGGGACACAGCACCCTTGGGGACACAGCACCCTTGGGACACAGCACCCTTGGGACACAGCACCCTTGGGGACACAGCACCCCTGGGGGACACAGCACCCTTGGGACACAGCACCCTTGGGGACACACAGCACCCCTTGGGGACACAGCACCCTTGGGACACAGCACCCTTGGGGACACACAGCACCCCTGGGGGACACAGCACCCTTGGGACACAGCACCCTTGGGGACACACAGCACCCTTGGGGACACACACAGCACCCCTTGGGGACACAGCACCCCTTGGGGACACACACAGCACCCCTTGGGGACACAGCACCCTTGGGGACACAGCACCCTTGGGGACACAGCACCCCTTGGGGACACACACAGCACCCTTGGGACACAGCACCCTTGGGGACACACACAGCACCCTTGGGGACACAGCACCCCTTGGGGACACAGCACCCTTGGGGACACACACAGCACCCTTGGGACACAGCACCCTTGGGGACACAGCACCCCTTGGGGACACAGCACCCTTGGGACACAGCACCCTTGGGACACAGCACCCCTTGGGGACACAGCACCCTTGGGGACACACACAGCACCCTTGGGACACAGCACCCCTTGGGGACACAGCACCCTTGGGGACACAGCACCCCTTGGGGGGACACAGCACCCTTGGGACACAGCACCCTTGGGACACAGCACCCCTTGGGGACACAGCACCCTTGGGACACACACAGCACCCTTGGGACACAGCACCCCTTGGGACACAGCACCCCTTGGGGACGCACACAGCACCCTTGGGGACACAGCACCCTTGGGGACACAGCACCCCTTGGGACACAGCACCCTTGGGGACACACAGCACCCCTTGGGACACAGCACCCCTTGGGGACACAGCACCCTTGGGACACAGCACCCTTGGGGACACACACAGCACCCCTTGGGACACAGCACCCTTGGGACACAGCACCCCTGGGGGACACAGCACCCCTGGGGGACACAGCACCCTTGGGGACACAGCACCCTTGGGACACAGCACCCTTGGGGACACACAGCACCCCCTGGGGACACAGCACCCTTGGGGACACACAGCACCCTTGGGACACAGCACCCCTTGGGGACACCCGCACGGGGGGACGGACGGACACGGGGGGAGGGAGGTGTCACCTCTGGGACAGGGAGGGGGGTGGCACTTGGGTGACACGGGGATGGAGGTGGCACCTCCATGGTTGGGTGGGAGGTGGTGGCACTTGGGTGGCACCTCCATGGTCAGGAGATGGGGGTGACACTTGGGTGACACAGGGATGGAGATGTCACCATTATGGTTGGAGGTGGTGGCACTTGGGTGACATGGGGATGGAGGTGGCACCTCCATGGTTGGGAGGTGGTGGTGGCACAAGGTGGCACCCTTGGGTGACACAAGGGTGATGTCACCTCCATGGTCAGGAGATGGGGGTGGCACTTGGGTGACACAGGGATGGAGATGTCACCCCCATGGTTGGTTGGGAGATGGTGGTGACACTTGGGTGACATGGGGATGGAGGTGGCACCTCCATGGTTGGGAGGTGGTGGTGGCACTTGGGTGACATGGGGGTGGAGATTGGTGGTGGCACTTGGGTGGCACCTCCATGGTCAGGAGATGGGGGTGACACTTTGGTGACATGGGGATGGAGATGTCACCTCCATGACTGGTTGGGAGGTGGTGACACTCTGATGGCACCTTCATGGTTGGGAGGTGTTGGTGGCACTTGGGTGACATGGGGATGGAGATTGGTGGTGGCACTTTGGTGGCACCTCCATGGTTAGGAGATTGGTGGTGGCACTTGGGTGACACAGGGATGGAGATGGCACCTCCATGGTTGGGTGGGAGGTGGTGGCACTTGGGTGGCACCTCCATGGTCAGGAGATGGGGGTGGCACAAGGTGGCACCCTTGGGTAACACAAGGGTGATGTCACCTCCATGGTTGGTTGGGAGGTGGTGGTGGCACTTGGGTGACATGGGGATGGAGGTGGCACCTCCATGGTTGGGTGGGAGGTGGTGGCACCTCCATGGTTAGGAGATGGGGGTGGCACTTGGGTGACATGGGGGTGGAGATGTCACCATTATGGTTGGAGGTGGTGGTGGCACCTCCATGGCTGGGAGGTGGTGGTGGCACAAGGTGGCACCCTTGGGTGACACAAGGGTGATGTCACCTCCATGACTGGTTGGGAGGTGGTGGTGGCACTTGGGTGACACAGGGATGGAGATGTCACCTCCATGGTTGGTTGGGAGGTGGTGGCATTTAGGTGGCACCTCCATGGTTGGGAGATGGTGGTGGCACTTGGGTGACATGGGGATGGAGGTGGCACCTCCATGGTTGGTTGGGAGATGGTGGTGACACTTGGGTGACACGGGGATGGAGGTGGCACCTCTGTGGCTGGTTGGGAGGTGGTGGCACTTGGGTGGCACCTCCATGGTCAGGAGGTGGTGGTGGCACTTGGGTGACACGGGGATGGAGATGTCACCTCCGTGGTGATCAGGGGTGGCAATGGTTGGGGTGAGGGTGGAGGTGCCACCTCCATGGGAGGGGACAGAGGGGGTGGGGGGGTGGTGAGGACAGGGGACAATGGTGGTGGCACCTCCATGGGGTGGGTGACATGGGACAGTGGTGGCACCTCCATGGGATGGTCTGGAGGTGGTGGCACCTCCATGGGTTGGGGGTCACGGGTGGGGACAGGGGACAACGGTGCCACCCCCGTGGGTTGGGGGTCACGGATGGGGACAGGGGACAATGGTGCCACCCCCATGGGTTGGGGGTCCCAAGAGGGGACAGGGGACAATGGTGCCACCCCCGTGGGACGTTCTGGGGGTGGTGGCACCTCCGTGGGTTGGGGGTCACGGGTGGGGACATTCTCTGTCACCCCCATCCCATCCCCAGGAGGTGGCACCTCCCAAAGACCCCCAGGGAGACGTGGGGGTCCCGGGGGTCCCAGGGGATCTTAGGGGTCCCAGAGGGTCCCTGGGGGTCTCAGGGGTCCCAGGGGATCCTGGGAGTCCCTGGGGGTCTTGGAGGTCTCTGGGGGTCTCGGGGGATCCCAGAGGGTTCCTGGGGGGTCCCAGGGGATCCTGGGGGTCCCTGGGGGTCCCTGGGGGTCCTGGGGGTCCCTGGGGGTCTCGAGGGGTCCCTGGGGTCCTTGGGGAGTCTCAGAGGTCCCTGGGGGTCCCTGGGTGTCTTGGGGGATCCCAGGGGTCCCTGGGGGTCTCTGGGGGTCTTGGGGAGTCTCAGGGAGTCCCTGGGGGTCTCTGGGGGTCTCAGGGGTCCCTGAGAGGCTCTGGGGGTCCCTGGAGGTCCTGGGGTGTCCCAGGGGTCCCTGAGGGTCTCAGAGGTCCTTGGGGGTCTCGGGGGTCCCAGGGGATCCTGGGGATCCCTGGGGGTCTCAGGGGTCCCAGGGGATCCTGGGGGTCCCTGGAGGTCCCTGGGGGTCTCGGGGGATCCCAGGGGTCCCTGGGGATCTCAAGGGGTCCCTGGGGGTTCCAGGGATCCCTGGGGGTCTCGGGGGTCTTGGGGGATCCCAGGAGTCCCTGAGGGTCTCGGGGGATCTTGGGGAGTCTCAGAGGTCCCTGGGGGGTCCCTGGGTGCCTTGGGGGATCCCGGGGGTCTCTGGGGGTCTCAGAGGTCTCAGGAGTCCCTGGGGGTCTCTGGGGGTCTTGGGGAGTCTCAGGGATTCTCAGGGAGTCCCTGAGGGTCTCAGGGGTCCCTGGGGATCTTGGGGTGTCTTGGGGGTCTTGGGGTGTCTTGGGGGTCCCTGAGGGTCTCTGGTGGTCCCTGGGGGTCTTGGGGATCCCTGGGGATCTTGGGGTGTCCCAGGGGTCCCTGGGGGTCTCTTGGGGTCTCTGGGGGTCTTGGGGAGTCTCAGGGGTCCCTGAGGGTCTCTGGGGGTCCCCAGAGGTCCTGGGGTGTCTCAGGGGTCCCAGGGGATCCTGGGGGTCTCGAGGGGTCCCCGGAAGTCCTGGGGGTCCCAGAGGTTCCTGAGGGTCTTGGGGAGTCTCAGGGAGTCTCAGGGAGTCCCTGGGTGTCTTGGGGGTCCCTGGGGGGGGTCTCAGAGGTCCCTGGGGTCCTTGGGGTGTCCCTGGGGTCCCTGGGGGTCTCTGGGGAGTCTCAGGGGGTCTCAGGGATCCCGGGGGTCCCTGGGGGTCTCAGAGGTTCCTGGGGGTCCTGGGGGTCCCTGGGGGTCTCAGAGGGTCCCTGGGGTCCTTGGGGTGTCCCTGGAGGTCCTGGGGTGTCCCTGGGGGTCTCAGGGGATCTTGGGGTGTCCCAGGGGTCCCTTGGGGTCCCTGGGGTCCTTGGGGTGTCCCAGGGGTCCCTGGGGGTCTCTGGGGAGTCTCAGGGAGTCTCAGGGAGTCCCTGGGGGTCTTGGGGGTCCCTGGGGCTCTTGGGGTGTCTCGGGGGTGCCCGGGGGTTTTGGGGGGTCCCTGGGTACCCACCTGGTCTCCACGGTGAAGCGATTGCCCTTGCCCACCACCCCCCCTTCCAGGCCGGGCCCGTGGGCTCTGACACGAGTGGGGTCACAGCCCTCGGTCACCCCCACTCGGAAGGGGCTCTTGGGGACCCCCACGTCGTCGTAGGTCACCTCCACCCGATGGAGCCCTGGGGACACCCAGACGGGGGGTGAGGGACCCCAAAACCTCCATGGGCCTGGGGAACGGGGGGGGGGGGCTGGAAGGGGTCTGGGGGGGGGAGAGGGGGGGCTTGGGGGGTTTGGGGGTCACAGAGGGTTTGGGGGTCCTTGGATGGGGGTTTGGGGGGGGTCTGAAGGGTCTTGGGGGTCCCTGGGGGGGGTTTGAGGAGGATGTCAGGGGGGTTTGGGGTCCCTGGTTGGGGGTTTTGGGGTCTCAGAGGGTTTGGGGGTCCTTGGATGGGGGTTTGGGGTCTCAGGGGGCTTGGGGGTCCCTGGTTGGGGGTTTTGGGGGTCCCTAGATGGGGTTTGGGGGGGTCTGAAGGGTCTTGGGGGTCCCTGGTTGGGGTTTTGGGGGACTCAGAGGAGTTGAGGGTCCCTGGTGGGGTTTTGGGGTTTCAGAGGGTTTGGGGGTCCTTGGATGGGGTTTTGGGGTCTCAGGGGGGCTTGGGGGTCCCTGGTGGGGTTTGGGGAGGTCTGAAGGGTCTTGGGGGTCCCGGGATGAGGTTTTGGGGGACTCAGAGGGTTTGGGGGTCTCTGGTTGGGGGTTTTGGGGGATCTCAGGGGGGTTGAGAGATTTGGGGGTCCCTGGTTGAGGGTTTGGGAGATCTCAGGGGGGTTTGGGGGTCCCTCGTTGGGGTTTAGGGGTCTCAGAGAAGTTGGGGGGTTCCTGGTTGGGATTTTTGGGGGATCTCAGGGGGTTTGGGGGACTTGGGGGTCCCTGGTTGAGGGTTTGGGAGATCTCAGGGGAGTTTGGGGGTCTCTGGTTGAGGGTTTGGGGGATCTCAGAGAGGTTTGGGGCTTCCTAGTTGGGGTTCTTGGGATCTCAGGGGGGTTTGGGGGTTCCTGGTTGGTGTTTTTGGGGTCTCAGAGGGGTTTGGGGGGTTCCTGGTTGGGTTTTTTGGGGTCTCAGAGGGGTTTGGGGGTTCGTGGTTGGAGTTTTGGGGTCTCAGGGGGGTTTGGGGGTTCCTGGTTGATGTTTTGGGGGATCTCAGAAGGGTTTGGGGGTTCCTAGTTGGGGTTCTTGGGATCTCAGAGGGGTTTGGGGGGTTCTTGGTTGGTGTTTTTGGGGTCTCAGAGGGGTTGGGGGATTTTGGGGTCCCTGGTCGGGAGTTTGGGAGATCTCAGAGGTTTGGGGGGCTCCTGGTTGGGTTTTTGGGGTCTCAGAGGGGTTTGGGGGTCCCTGGTTGATGTTTTGGGGGATCTCAGAGAGGTTTGGGGCTTCCTAGTTGGGGTTTTGGGGTCTCAGAAGGGTTTGGGGGGTCCCTGGTTGGGGTTCTTGGGATCTCAGAGGGGTTTGGGGGTCCCTGGTTGGGGCTTTTGGGGTCTCAGAGGGTTTCGGGGTCCTTGGATGGGGGTTTGGGGTCTCAGAGGGTCTGGGGGTCCCTGGTTGGGGTTCTTGGGATCTCAGGGGGGTTTGGGGGTCCCTGGTTGGGGCTTTTGGGGTCTCAGAGGGTTTCGGGGTCCTTGGATGGGGGTTTGGGGTCTCAGAGGGGTTTGGGGGTCCCTGGTGGGGTTTGGGGGGGTCTGAAGGGTGTTGGGGGTCTCTGGTTGGGGTTTTGGGGTCTCAGAGGGGTTGGGGGGTCCCTGGTTGATGCTTTGGGGGATCTCAGAAGGGTTTGGGGCTTCCTAGTTGGGGTTCTTGGGATCTCAGAGGGGTTTGGGGGGTTCCTGGTTGGGGTTTTGGGGTCTCAGGGGAGTTTGGGGGGTTCTTGGTTGGGATTTTGGGGTCTCAGAGGGGTTTGGGGGTCCCTGGTTGGTGTTTTTGGGGGGTTCTGAGGTTGTCGTTGGATTTGGGGGGTCCCTGTGTGTGGTTTTGGGGTCCCCGTGTCCCTCACCCTCCTCGTAGGGGGTGTAGGTGACCCTGTAGGTCCCGTCCCCGTGGTCGGTGACGAGGGTCTCGGTGGTGCCCCCCGAGGGGTTCAGCACCCGAACCTTGAGGTGGGGTCCCCCCCCCCTGCCCAAGGACCTGGCGTCCACCATGAACTCGGTGCCCACCTCACGCAGGACCCCGGGGGGGGGGGGACAGGGGGGGGACACAGAAACGGGGAGACCCTCAGCACCCCAACACCCCCCGGGACACCCACAGGGTGAGGAGGGGTCCCCAGTGATGCCCCCAGGTTGTAGAATCCCCCCCCCCCAGATGCCCCCCAAGAAGCCCCCAATGGAGCCCCCCAGACACCCCCAAACCCCCCCCAGACCCCCCCAGAACCCCTCGGACCCCCCCAAGAACCCCCTAGAGCCCCCCAGACCCCCCAGCACCCCTCCAGAAGGCCCCCCAGAATCCTTAATGGAAGCCCCCCCCCCAGCACCCCCAGTACCCCCAAAGCTCCCCAGAACCCCCCAGTACCCCCAGCACCCCCCAGCACCCCCAGAACCCCCCAGGACCCCCCATCCCCTCCAGATGCCCCCAATGGAAGCCCCCAGAGCAAGCCCCACAGAAGCCCCCAATGCTGCCCCCCAGGACCCCCCAGAACCCCCACAGAGACCCCCACAGGCCCCCCAGGACCCCTCAGAAGCCCCAGAGCAGCCCCTACAGATGCCCCCAATGGAAGGCCCCAGAGCAGCCCCCCCAGAAGCCCCCAATGGTGCCCCCCCAGACCCCCCAGCACCCCCAGACCCCCCCCAGGACCCCCTCGGACCCCCCACAGAAACCTCAATGGAAGCCCCCCAAGAACCCCCTAGAGCCCCCCAAGCCCCCCAGCACCCCTCCAGAAGCCCCCCCAAAATCCTTAATGGGAGCCCCCCCCCCCAGCACCCCCAGAACCCCCAGCACCCCAGGACCCCCAGCACCCCCAGAACCCCAGAACCCAAAACCCCCAGCACCCCCAGAACCCCCAGAACCCCAGGACCCCTCAGAAGCCCCAGAGCAGCCCCCCCAGAAGCCCCCAATGGTGCCCCCCAGGACCCCCCAGCACCCCCAGGGTCCCCCCAGGACGCCCCAGAGACCCCCACAGCCCCCCCAGCACCTGCCAGAAGCCCCAGAGATGCCCCCAGGACCCCCCAGAACCCCCAGCACCCCCCAGGACCCCCCAGCCCCTACAGAAGCCCCCAATGGAAGCCCCCAGAGAAACCCCCACAGAAGCCCCCAGTGGTGCCCCCCAGGACCCCCCAGAACCCCCCCAGAGACCCCCACAGGCCCCCCAGCACCTGCCAGAAGCCCCAGAGATGCCCCCAGGACCCCCCAGCACCCCCAGGGTCCCCCCAGAACCCCCAGCACCCCCCAACCCCTGCAGATGCCCCCAGTGGAAGCCCCCAGAGAACCCCTCCCAGAAGCCCCCCAGAAGCCCCCCGTGGTGCCCCCCAGCACCCCTCAGCACCCCCAGGATCCCCCCAGAACCCCCCAGGACCCTTCAGAAGCCCCAGAGCAGCCCCTACAGAAGCCCCCAATGGTGCCCCCCATCCCCCCCATCCCCCCCATTTCCCCCATCCCCCCCATCCTCCTCGTCCCCCCCATCCCCCCTGTCCCCCCCATCCCCCCCATCCTCCTCGTCCCCCCCATACCCCCATCCCCCCCATCCCCCCATCCCCCCATCCCCCCTGTACCCCCATCCCCTCCATCCTCCCCATCCCCCATCCCCTCATCCCCCATCCCCCATCCCCCATCCCCCCATTTCCCCCATCCCTCCATCCCCCATCCCCCATCCCCCTCGTCCCCCTGTACCCCCATCCCCCAATCCCCCCATCCCCCCATCCCCCTGTACCCTATCCCCCAATCCCCCAATCCCCCAATCCCCCATCTCCCCAGACCTTTGGTTCCACCCCTTTCCCCCTCATCCCCCCATCCCCATTTTCCCCGTACCCCCATCCCCCATTCCCCCATCCCCCTCATCCCCCCCATCCCCCAATCCCCCATCCCCATTTCCCCCATCCCCCCCATCCTCTATCCCCCCCAATCCCCCCCATACCCCAATCCCCCCAATCCCCCCCATTTCCCCCCCAACCCCCCCCATACCTTTGGCTTCCACCCCTTTCCCCCCATCCCCCCAATCCCCCCTGTACCCCCATCCCCCCCCATCCCCCCCAATCCCCCTGCACCCCCCATCCCCCCCAACCCCCCCCATACCTTTGGCTTCCACCCCTTTCCCCCCATTCCCCCCATCCCCCCCGTACCCCCATCCCCTCCATCCCCCCATTCCCCCCATCCCCCCTTTACCCCCATCCCCCCCATTTCCCCCATCCCCTCCATCCCCCCCGTGCCCCCATCCCCCCCATCCCTCTCATCCCCCCCATTTCCCCCATCCCCCCAATCCCCCCCATCCCCCCCATTTCCCCCATCCCCTCCATCCCCCCTGTACCCCCATCCCCTCTATCCCCCCATCCTCCCCGTCCCCCTGCCCCCATCTCCCCATTCCCCATCCCCCCCTTTACCCCCATCCCCATTTCCCCCATCCCTCCATCCCCCGTGCCCCATCCCCCATCCCTCTCATCCCCATTTCCCCCATCCCCCAATCCCCATCCCCCCATTTCCCCCATCCCCTCCATCCCCCTGTACCCCCATCCCCCCATCCCCATCCCCCATTCCCCCCATCCCCCATCCCCATCTCCCCATCCCCATCCCCCTGTACCCATCCCCATCCTTCCCCCATCCCCATCCCCTGTACCCTATCCCCCAATCCCTAATCCCCCAATCCCCCAGACCGGCTTCCACCCTTTCCCCCCATCCCCCTTCCATCCTCATCCCCCCCAATCCCCCCAATCCCCCCCATTCCCCCCCCAACCCCCCCCAATACCTTTGGCTTCCACCCCTTTCCCGTAGACTTTAATCCCGGAGGTGTCGAGCGGGGGGGGATCCACGGTGATGCTGATGGGGAAGGTGGGGACGGGGCACCCCCCATAGCTCAGGGTGAGGCTGTAGGGTCCGGGACAAGCCGGGGTGTAGGTGATGGCGTAGGTCCCGTCCCCCACTTCCCTCACCACCACCTCAGCCTCGGCACCCAACTCCGAGCGGATCTCCACGCTCAGCTCCGCGTCGCCGGCTTCCGAGCAATCCACCGAGAAGCTGGCGGCTTCCCCAACCCGGGCACCCAACAACCCGGGGCCACTTGCCCGGACTTTGGATGGGTCAAAACTTGGGGTGACTTTGGCTTTAAATGGGGAACCCGGGACGTGACGCCCCGCGAAGAGGACGTTGATGTTGTATTCTCCCGGGGCTGTCGGGAGGTAGGAGACGGAGCAGGACCCGTCCCCGTTGTCCTGGCACTCAATGGTGGCTTCGCTGGGACCCTCGACAGTCAGCCCCAAACCCCCCGTGCCGGCACCTTTGGTGTCGATGGTGAAAGGAGCGGGGACACCAACGGTGCCACCAGAGAGACCCGGCCCCGAGACGGTGACCTGGGGAGGGAATGGAGGGGGATGTGGAGGGGTGAGGGGAGAGCAGGGGGATGGGGGGACAGGGAGAGGGGACAGAGGGACATGGAGGGGTGAGGGGAGAGCAGGGGGGACGGGGGGTGAGGGGGGGGACAGAAGGGGGGACGTGGGGATGGGGGGGACATGGAGAGAATGGAGGGGGACAGGGGGACATTGAGGGGTGAGGGGAGAGCAGGGGGGACAGGGGGTGAGGGGACAGGGGGTGAGGGGACAGGGGGTGAGGGGACAGAGGGACATGGAGGGGTGAGGGGAGAGCAGGGGGGACGGGGGGGACAGGGGGTGAGGGGACAGATGGGGACAGGGGGGGACAGGGGACATGGAGGGGAGAGGGGAGAGCAGGGGACGGGGGTGAGGGGACAGGGGACAGGGGGACAGGGGGGACAGGGGACAGAAGGGGGGACAGGGGGACAGGGGGGGGACAGGGGGTGAGGGGACAGGGGGGACAGTGGGGGGACAGGGGGGACAAGGGGGGACAGGGAGAGGACAGGGGGGGATGGGGGGACAGGGGGACATGGAGGGGTGAGGGGACAGCAGGGGGGACGTGGGGACAGGGGGGGGACAGGGGACATGAGGGGGACAGATGGGGACAGGGGGTGAGAGGACAGGAGGGGGGACGGGGGGACGGGGGGGACATGGAGAGAATGGAGGGGGACAGGGGACATGGAGGGGTGAGGGGAGAGCAGGGGGGACGGGGGGACAGGGAGAGGACAGGAGGGGGGACAGGGGGGGACAGGGGGGACAGTGGGGGGACAGGGGACATGAGGGGGACAGATGGGGACGGGGGGGACAGGGGGTGACAGGGGACAGAGGGTGAGGGGACAGCAGGGGGACAGGGGGGGAGACAGGGGCCATGAGTGGGGACATGACGGGGAGACGGGGGGTGAGGGGACAGCGGGGGGACAAGGGACATGGGCAAGGGGACATGGGGGGGACAGAGGGGGACAGGGGACATGGGGGGCACAGAGGGTGAGGGGACAGCAGGGGGACAAGGGACATGGGCAAGGGGATGGGGGACATGAGGGAGACACAAGGGACAGAGGGGGTCAGGGGACATCAGGGGGGATCAGGGGACATGGGACTTGGGGAAGGGGAACATGAGGGGGACAAAGGGGACATGAGGAGACAGAGGGGGTCAGGGGCCATGGGGGGGTCAGGGGACATGGGGGGGTCAGGGGCCATGGGGACAGGGAGGGGGGACACAGAGGGGACCCGGGGATGATGGGGACCCGGGGGTGGCGCCCAACGTGGGGCAGAGGGGACACAGGGAGGGGGCCAAAGGGACATGGAGGGGGGGGCACAGCCACAACCACACCCCCACATACCACCCACTGCATCCCCCCCCCAAACTCCTTGGACATTCACTCCCCCACGACCCCCCCCCATCACCCCCCCATGACCCCCCCCTCCCCCCATGACCCCCCCACCCTTTCCCCCCCCCCCCATGACCTCTCCATGACCCCCACCCATCACCCCTCATTCATTGCCCCCCCCAAACCCCTTGGACACCCATCCCCCCCATCACCCCCCCCCTTTATCCCTGACCCTTTGCCCCCCCCATGACCCCCCCCACCCCATGACCCCCCCTTTGTCCCTGACCCTTTCCCCCCCCCCCATGACCTCTCCCTGACCCCCACCCATCACCCCCCACTCACTGCCCCCCCCAAACCCCTTGGACACCCATTCCCCCCATCACCCCCCCATGGCCCCCCCATGACCCCCCCACCCTTTCCCCCCCCCCATGACCTCTCCCTGACCCCCACCCATCACCCCCCATTCACTGCCCCCCCCAAACCCCTTGGACACCCATCCCCCCATCACCCACCCATCACCCCCCCACCCCATGACCCCCCCCATGACCTCACCATGACCCCCACCCATCACCCCCCATTCACTGCCCCCCCCAAACCCCTTGAACACCCACCCCCCCCACACCCCCCCACACCCCCCCACGCCCCCCCACGCCCCCCCCTCACCTTCTGTGGGTCTGGGGGCTTCACGGCCTCCACGTGCAGAGCCCCCCCGGGCAGGGGGTGCCCATCGTAGGTGACCTCCACCCGGTAGAGCCCCTCGGTGGGGGGGGTGAAGGTGACGCTGTGGGGTCCCCCACTCGGGATGGGGGGGGGTCCCAGGGTGACGGGGAGGGGGCGACGCGTGGGGCCGGTGACCGTCACCTCCAGGTGGCCCTGGCCCCCCCCCCCACGGGTGTCCACCCGGAACTCCACAGCCCGACCCACTTCCACCTCTGGGGGGGACACGGGGGGGTCAGGGTGGGTGGGGGGCACCCCATGGGGGGGGTCACATCCCACACCCCCCATAGCCCCCCCATGGTGTCCCCATAATCTGTAAGGTGGTGCCCCCCCCCCCAACCCCATGGGGACCCCCATAATGAGGGGGGGATATGGGTGGGGGGGTCAGGGTGGGGGTCAGGGTGGGGGACACCCCATGGGGGGGTCACATCCCCCAGCCCCCAAAACCAGGGGTGTCCTAAGGTGGTGCCCCCCCCCCAACCCCATGGGGACCCCCATAATGGGGGGGGGATATGGGTGGGGTGGGGGTCAGGGTGGGGGGCACCCCATGGGGGGTCACATCCCACACCCCCAAAACCAGGGGTGTTCCCGACCCCATGGGGACCCCCATAATGAGGGGGGGACATGGGTGGGGGGGGTCAGGGTGGGGGGAACCCCATGGGGACCCCCATAATGAGGGGGGGGTACAGGGGGGTTAGGGTGGGGGGCACCCCATGGGGGGGTCACATCCCACACCCCCAAAACCAGGGGTGTTCCCAACCCCATGGGGACCCCCATAATGAGGGGGGGGGACATGGGTGGGGGTCAGGGTGGGGGGCACCCCATGGGGGGGTCACATCCCCCAACCCCCAAAACCAAGGGTGTTCCCAACCCCATGGGGACCCCCATAGTGGGGGGGGGGGGATATGGGGGGGTCAGGGGACCCCATGGGGACCCCCATAATGAGGGGGGGACATGGGTGGGGGGGTCAGGGTGGGGGGAACCCCATGGGGACCCCCATAATGAGGGGGGGGGTACAAGGGGGGTGAGGGTGGGGGGCACCCCATGGGGGGTCACATCCCCCCCCCCAATGGTGTCCCCACAGTCTCTGAAGTGGTGACCCCAACCCCAACCCCATGGGGACCCCCATAATGAGGGGGGGACATGGGTGGGGGGGGTCAGGGTGGGGGGAACCCCATGGGGGGGTCACATCCCCCAACCCCCAAAACCAGGGGTGTCCTAAGGTGGTGCCCCCCCCCCTCAACCCCATGGGGACCCCCATAATGAGGGGGGATATGGGTGGGGGTCAGGGTGGGGGGCACCCCATGGGGGGGTCACATCCCCCAACCCCCAAAACCAGGGGTGTCCCCCCCCCCATGGTGTCCTAAGGTGGTGGCCCCCCCCCTTAACCCCATGGGAACCCCCATAATGAGGGGGGGACATGGGTGGGTGGGGGGGGTCAGGGTGGGGGTCACCCAATATGGGGGTCACCTCCCCACCCCCCCCATGGTGCCCCCACCCTCTCTAAGGTGACGCCCCCCCCCCAACCCCATAACCAGGGGGTGCCCCCCCCCCCCATGGGGTGCACCCCATAACCAGGGGGGGGGGTCCCCTTTAATGTGCCCCCCACCCCCATAACCCCCCCCCCAAATACCCCCATGGGTGCCCCCCCCACCCCCCCCATTTCACCCCATAACCTGGCCACCCCCCCACCCCACCATGGTGCCCCACCCATGGGTGCCCCCCACCCCCAACTCACCCCCATAACCACAGTGGGTGCCCCCACACCCCCATTTCACCCCATAACCTGGCTCTGTGCCCCCACCCACCCATGGGTGCCCCCCCCACCCGTGGGTGCCCCCCCCCCCCACCCATGGGTGCCCCCCACTCACTGCTCTCCAGCCCCTCCACTCGGATCCTGCCGAGCTGCAGGGGGGGGGCGACGGTGACGGGGAAGGGGCTGTGGGGGATGGGGTCCCCCCCATAAGTGACGATGACGTTGAGGGGACCCTGGGGGGAGGGGACACAAAGAGATGGGGGGTGGGGGGCGTGGGGGGGTGGGGGGTGACACCCCCATACCTGCACTATGGGGCAGAGCTCTATGGGGCAGAGCCCTATGGGGCAGTGCCCCCCCGTACCTGTGCTATGGGGCAGAGTTATGGGGCAGAGCTCTATGGGGCAGAGCTCTATGGGGCAGCCCCCCTGTAACTGGGCTATGGGGCAGAGCTCTGTGGGGTGATGCTCTATGGGGCAGAGCTATGGGGCAGAGCTATGGGGCAGAGCCCTATGGGGCAGTGCCCCCCCGTACCTGCACTATGGGGCAGATCTATGGGGCAGAGCTCTATGGGGCAGAGTCCTATGGGGCAGCCCCCCTGTACCTGGGCTATGGGGCAGAGCTCTGTGGGGCAGAGCTATGGGGCAGAGCCCTATGGGGCAGTGCCCCCCCGTACCTGTGCTATGGGGCAGAGCTCTATGGGGCAGAGCTCTATGGGTCAGCCCCCCCGTACCTGGGCTATGGGGCAGAGCTATGGGGCAGAGACCCCCCATACCTGTGCTGTGGGGCAGCCACCCCTGTACCTGCGCTATGGGGCAGTGCCCCACACGTACCTGGGCTATGTGGCAGAGCTATGTGGCAGAGCCCTATGGGGCAGCCCCACACATACCTGTGCTATGGGGCAGAGCTCTATGGGGCAGAGCTATGGGTCAGCCCCCCCTGTACCTGTGCTATGGGGCAGAGCTCTATGGGGCAGCCCCCCCGTATCTGTGCTATGGGGCATCCCCCCTGTACCTGCGCTATGGGGCAGTGCCCCACACGTACCTGGGCTATGGGGCAGACCCCATGTACCTGTGCTATGGGGCAGAGCTCTGTGGGGTGATGCTCTATGGGGCAGAGCCCTATGGGGCAGACCCCCTGTACCTGGGCTATGGGGCAGAGCTCTATGGGGCAGACCCCCCATTATCTGTGCTATGGGGCAGTGCCCCCCCCGTACCTGTGCTGTGGGGCAGAGTTATGGGGCAGAGCTCTATGGGGCAGAGTCCTATGGGGCAGTGCCCCCCTATACCTGTGCTGTGGGGCAGATCTATGGGGCAGATCTATGGGGCTATGGGTCAGCCCCACACGTACCTGCGCTATGGGGCAGCTCTATGGGGCAGCCCCCCCGTACCTGTGCTATGGGGCAGATCTATGGGTCAGCTCTATGGGTCAGCCCCACACATACCTGTGCTATGGGGCAGCCCCCCTGTACCTGGGGCAGCCCCACACGTACCTGTGCTATGGGGCAGCTCTATGGGTCAGATCTATAGGTCAGCCCCCCCTGTACCTGCGCTATGGGGCAGCCCCCCTGTACCTGTGCTATGGGGCAGCTCTATGGGGCAGTGCCCCCCCCATACCTGTGCTATGAGGCAGCCCCACATGTACCTGCGCTATGGGGCAGCTCTGTGGGTTAACCCCACACGTACCTGCGCTATGGGGCAGAGCTCTATGGGGTGATGCTCTATGGGTCAGCCTCCCCCTGTACCTGCGCTATGGGGCAGTGCCCCACACATACCTGCACTATGGGGCAGCCCCCCTGTACCTGTGCTATGGGTCAGCCCCACACATACCTGCACTATGGGGCAGATCTATGGGTCAGATCTATGGGTCAGCCCCCCCCGTACCTGCGCTATGGGGCAGCTCTATGGGGCAGTGCCCCCCCCGTACCTGCGCTATGGGGCAGCTCTATGGGTCAGCCCCCCCCGTACCTGCGCTATGGGGCAGCCCCACATGTACCTGCGCTATGGGGCAGCTCTATGGGGCAGTGCCCCCCCCGTACCTGCGCTATGGGTCAGCCCCCCCCGTACCTGCGCTATGGGTCAGCTCTATGGGGCAGCCCCACACGTACCTGCGCTATGGGGCAGATCTATAGGTCAGCCCCCCCGTACCTGCGCTATGGGGCAGCCCTATGGGTCAGCCCCTTCCCTACCTGCGCTATGGGTCAGCCCCCCCCGTCCCTGCGCTATGGGTCAGCCCCACACGTACCTGCGCTATGGGGCAGAGCTCTATGGGGCAGCTCTATGGGTCAGCCCCACACATACCTGCGCTATGGGGCAGCCCCACACATACCTGCGCTATGGGGCAGCCCCACACATACCTGGGCTATGGGGCAGCTCTATGGGTCAGCCCCCCCGTACCTGCGCTATGGGTCAGCCCCCCCCGTACCTGCGCTATGGGGCAGATCTATGGGTCAGATCTATGGGTCAGCCCCCCCTGTACCTGCGCTATGGGGCAGATCTATGGGTCAGCTCTATGGGTCAGCCCCACACGTACCTGTGCTATGGGGCAGAGCTATGGGTCAGATCTATAGGTCAGTCCCCCCGTACCTGCGCTATGGGTCAGCCCCACACATACCTGCGCTATGGGGCAGATCTATGGGTCAGCCCCCCCCCGTACCTGCGCTATGGGGCAGCTCTATGGGTCAGCCCCCCCCGTACCTGCGTTATGGGGCAGTGCCCCACACGTACCTGCGCTATGGGTCAGATCTATGGGTCAGATCTATAGGTCAGCCCCCCCCGTACCTGCGCTATGGGGCAGCTCTATGGGGCAGTGGCCCCCCCGTACCTGCACTATGGGGCAGCTCTATGGGTCAGCCCCCCCCGTACCTGGGCTATGGGGCAGTACTTGGCGGTGTAGCTGTAGTCGTGGTGGTCGATGAGCTGGAAATCCCTGACCGCGGGTCCGGGTTCTGCTCCCTCGAACCGAACCTCCAGAGGAGCCTTCCCTGCCCCCCGCGTCTGCACCCGGAAGTGCGTGGGCTGCCCCTCCTCCACCCCTGCCCCACACATGGGGGTCAGAGCCCCCCGAGACACCGACTGGGACCCACGGACACTGCCCCGTGGCAGCCCCGGGGGACACGGACCCATGGAACCCACAGAACCCACGGAACCCACGGAACCCACGGGACCCACGGGACCCACGGGACCCACAGCACCCACAGCACCCACAGCATCCCCAGACCCACGGAACCCACAGAACCCACGGAACCCACAGAACCCACGGGACCCACTGGACCCACGGGACCCACGGAACCCACAGAACCCACGGAACCCATGGGACCCACGGAACCCACAGCACCCACAGCACCCACAGCCCCACAGCACCCACGGACCCACGGACCCCACGGAACCAACGGAACCCACGGAACCCACGGAACCCACAGCACTCACAACATCCTCAGACCCACAGCCGCTGCCCCACAGCCCCACAGCACCCACAGACCCACGGAACCCACAGCACCCATGGAACCCACGGCCCCACAGCACCCACAGCCCCCAGACCCACAGCTCCTGCCCCACAGCACCCACGGCCCCTACAGGATCCCCAGACCCACAGCACCCACAGCACCCACAGCCCCTGCCCCACAGCACCCACAGACCCACGGAACCCACAGCACCCACGGAACCCATGGCCCCACGGCACCCACAACCCCCAGACCCACAGCTCCTGCCCCATAGCACCCATGGCCCCTACAGGATCCCCAGACCCACAGCACCCACGGACCCACGGAACCCACAGAACCCACAGCACCCATGGCCCCACAGCACCCACAGCACCCACGGAACCCATGGCCCCACGGCACCCACAGCCCCCAGACCCACAGCACCCACAGCACCCACAGCACCCACAGCCCCTGCCCCACAGCCCCCAGACCCAAACCCTCCAGACCCATAGCACCCACAGCCCCCAGACCCACACCCCCTGCTCCCCACCCATAGCACCCACACCCATAGCACCAACGGGCCCTGCCCCACAGGACCCACAGCACCTGCCCCATAGCACCAACAGCACCCATACCCATAGCACCCACACCCACAGCACCAACACCCCCAGACCCACGGCACCCATAGCCCCCAGACCCATACCCATAGCACCCACATCCCCAGCCCCATAGCACCCATACCCAGGGCACCCACCCCCCCAGACCCATGGCACCCACACCCACCCCCCCACCCATAGCCCCCAGACCCATACCCACAGCACCCACAGCCCCCAGCCCCACACCCCCCCACAGCACCCACCCCCCCCACCCATAGCCCCCAGACCCATACCCACGCCACCCACACCCCCAGACCCACGGCACCCACAGCCCCCAGACCCATACCCACAGCCCCTGCCCCATAGCACCCACACCCAGGGCACCCACACCCAGGGCACCCATACCCATAGCACCCACACCCCCAGCCCCACGGCACCCATAGCCCCCAGACCCATACCCCCTGTTCCCCACCCCATAGCACCATAGCACCTGCCCCATGGCACCCACAGCCCCCAGACCCATTCCCACAGCCCCTGCCCCATAGCACCCACACCCATAGCACCCACATCCCCAGACCTATGGCACCCATAGCCCCCAGCCCCACACCCACAGCACCCACACCCCCAAACCCACAGCACCCATAGCCCCCAGACCCACAGCCCACAGCACCTGCCCCATAGCACCCACACCCATGGCACCCATACCCATAGCACCCACACCCACGGCACCCACACCCCCAGACCCATGGCACCCATAGCCCCCAGACCCATAACCACAGCACCTGCCCCATGGCACCCAACCCCCCACCCATAGCCCCCAGACCCACACCCACAGCACCCACACCCCCAAACCCATGGCACCCATAGCCCCCAGACCCAGACCCATAGCACCCACTCCCCAAGACCAATGGCACCCATAGCCCCCAGACCCATACCCCCTGTTCCCCACCCCATAGCACCATATCACCTGCCCCATGGCACCCACAGCCCCCAGACCCACACCCACAGCACCTGCCCCATAGCACCCACACCCATAGCACCCATACCCATAGCACCCACGCCCCCAAACCCACAGCACCCATAGCCCCCAGACCCACACCCATGGCACCCACACCCCCAAACCCACGGCACCCATAGCCCCAGACCCACACCCACAGCCCCTGCCCCATAGCACCCACACCCATGGCACCCATACCCATAGCACCCACACCCCCAGACCCACAGCACCCACACCCATGGCACCCATAGCCCCCAGACCCAAGGCTCCCACAGAACCCACACCCCCCACCCATGACACCCTCACCCACGCCACCCACCCCTCCAGACCCACGGCACCCACAGCCCCCAGACCCACACCCACAGCACCCACACCCCCAAACCCATGGCACCCACAGCCCCCAGACCCATACCCACAGCCCCTGCCCCATAGCACCCACACCCACGGCACCCACACCCATGGCACCCATACCCATAGCACCCACACCCCCAGACCCACAGCACCCCCAGCCCCCAGCCCCACCCCCACAGCACCCAACCCCCCCACCCATAGCCCCCACCCATAGCACCCATACCCAAAGCACCCACATCCCCAGACCCATGGCACCCATAGCCCCCAGACCCATACCCACAGCCCCTGCCCCATAGCACCCACACCCATGGCACCCACACCCATGGCACCCACACCCCCAGACCCATGGCACCCACAGCCCCCAGCCCCACACCCCCACAGCACCCACATCTCCAGACCCATGGCACCCATAGCCCCCAGACCCATACCCACAGCCCCTGCCCCACAGCACCCACAGACCCACAGCACCCACATCCCCAGGCCCATGGCACCCATAGCCCCCAGACCCACACCCACAGCACCCACTCCCCCAGACCCATGGCACCCACACCCACAGCACCCACACCCACGGCACCCACACCCCCAGACCCATGGCACCCATGGCCCCCAGACCCATACCCACAGCCCCTGCCCCATAGCACCCACACCCATGGCACCCACACCCCCAAACCCACGGCACCCATAGCCCCCAGACCCACACCCATGGCACCCACCCCCCCACCCATAGCCCCCAGACCCATACCCATAGCACCCACATCCCCAGACCCATGGCACCAATAGCCCCCAGACCCATACCCACAGCCCCTGCCCCATAGCACCCACACCCATGGCACCCACACCCCCACACCCACAGCACCCATAGCCCCCAGACCCATACCCACAGCCCCTGCCCCATAGCACCCACACCCAGGGCACCCACACCCCCCCACCCATGGCACCCACACCCACGCCACCCACCCCTCCAGCCCCACGGCACCCACAGCCCCCAGACCCACACCCACAGCACCTGCCCCATAGCACCCACACCCATAGCACCCATACCCATAGCACCCACACCCATGCCACCCACATCCCCAGACCCATGGCACCCATAGCCCCCAGACCCCTAACCACAGCACCTGCCCCATGGCACCCAACCCCCCACCCATAGCCCCCAGACCCACACCCACAGCACCTGCCCCATAGCACCCACAGCACCCATACCCATAGCACCCACAGCCCCCAGCCCCACACCCCCAGACCCATGGCACCCACAGCCCCACACATGGCACCCACAGACCCATTCCCACACCCTCTGCCCCATAGCACCCACACCCATGGCACCCACCCCCCTCCAGACCCATGGCACCCATAGCCCCCAGACCGACACCCACAGCACCCACACCCCCAAACCCACGGCACCCATAGCCCCCAGACCCACACCCAGGGCACCCACTCCCCCAGACCCACGGCACCCACAGCCCCCAGACCCATACTCACAGCCCCTGCCCCATAGCACCCACACCCACGGCACCCACATCCCCAGACCTATGGCACCCATAGCCCCCAGACCCATAACCACACCCCCACACCCATGGCACCCACATCCCCAACCCCACAGCACCCACACCCCCAGCCCCACACCCACAGCACCCACCCCCCCAAACCCACGCCACCCACACCCCAGCCCCACACCCCCCCCACACAGCACCCACCCCCCCCACCCACGCCCCCCGCTCACCCGTGGGGCTGATCCCGGGTCCCTCGGCTCTGACTTTGGTGGCATCGTGCGAGGGCTCCACGCGGATGCGGAAGGGGCTGGAGGGGATCTCCTGGGTGGGGGGGGGGGACACAAAGGGACAGCGGGCGTGGGACCCCCCGTGACGTCACAGGGCGGGGCAGGGGGAGCCGCCCTAGGGCGGGGCAAGAAGGAGGCACCTGATTGGCGAAGAGCACCATGATGGTGTAGAGCCCTGCCCCCGGGGGGGTGTACTTGACGGTGAAGGTGTCGTTGTCGTTCTTGATGATGTCGAAGTCGATGTCGGCTTCCAGCGGCCCCACAACCCCCGGGGAGCACTTGATCCCGATGCTGACGTCACCTGGGGGAGCAAGGAACCGACCAATCAGCGGGGAGATTGATCCCGGGGTGACGGGGAAGTGGGGGGAGAGGAGGGTGAGGAGGGAGGGTGGGGATGTGGGGAGATGTGGGGTGGGGTGGGGAGCAGAACCAAGGGATGGAGCAGGGGATGGAGACAGGGAACAAGGGGGATGGAGCAGGGGGGATGGAGCCATGGACCAGAACCAGGGGGATGGACCAGGGGTGATGGGACAGGACCAGAGGTGATGGATCAGGACCAAGGATGATGAAACCATGGACCAGAACAGGGGGTGATGGACCAGAGGTGATGGATTGGGACCAAGGATGAAGGAGCCATGGACCAGAACCAAGGGGGATGGAGCAGGGATGATGGGACAGGACCAGAGGTGATGGAGCCATGGACCAGAACCAAGGGGGATGGAGTCATGGACCAAGGGTGATGGATCCGGGATGACGGAGCCATGGACCAGAACCAAGGGGGATGGATCAGGGGATGGAGTCATGGACCAGAACCAGGGGAGATGGAGCCATGGCCCAAGGGTGATGGATCCGGGATGATGGAGCCATGGACCAGAACCAGGGGGGATGGACCAGGGATGATGGGACAGTACCAAGGATGATGGAGCCATGGACCAAGGAGATGGACCAGGGGTGATGGATCAGGGGTGATGGGACAGGACCAAGGATGAAGGAGCCATGGACCAGAACCAGGGGGATGGAGTCATGAACCAAGGGTGTTGGATCAGGGATGATGGGACAGGACCAGGGGTGATGGAGCCATGGACCAAGGATGTTGGACTCATGGACCAAGAGTGATGGAGCCATGGACCAGAACCAGGAGGGATGGAGTCATGGACCAAGGGTGTTGGATCAGGTATGATGGGACAGGACCAGGGGTGATGGATCAGGACCAAGGATGATGAAACCATGGCCCAAGGGTGATGGAGCCCTGGACCAAGGGTGTTGGACCAGGGGTGATGGAACAGGACCAAGGATGAAGGAGCCATGGATCAGGACCAGGGGGGAAGGAGCCATGGACCAAGGGTGATGGACCAGGGGTGATAGATCAGGGGTGATGGATCAGGACCAAGGGATGGAGGTGATGGCCAGGTCGGGGGGTACAGGACCCCCTCTGCCCCCCACAGCCCCCCAGCACCCCCCAGCACCCCCCCAGCCCCCCAGCACCCCCCAGCACCCACCCAGCCCCCCAGCACCCACCCTGCCCCCTCCAGTCCCCCAGCACCCACCCTGTCTCCCCCCAGCACCCCCCAGTCCCCCAGCCCCCCAGCCCCCACCCTGCCCCCTCCAGCCCCCCAGCACCCCCCCAGCACCCCCCAGCCCCCCAGCACCCCCCAGTCCCCCCAACACCCACCCTGCCCCACCTCCCCAGTCCCCCCAGCATCCACCCTGTCCCCCCCCAGTCCCCCAACACCCACCCTGCCCCACCTCCCAGCCCCCCAGCACCCATCCTGACCCCCAGCACCCACCCTGCCCCCCCCAGTCCCCCAGTCCCCCAGCACCCCAACACCCACCCTGTCCCCCCCAGTCCCCCCTAGCCTCCCAACACCCCCCAGTCCCCCAACACCTCTCCAGCACTCACCCAGCACCCACCCTGTCCCCCCCCCAGCACCCCCCAGCCCCCCAGCATCCACCCTGCCCCCTCCAGCACCCCCCCAGCACCCACTCAGCCCCCCAGCACCCACCCAGCACCCTCCAGCACCCCCCAGCACCCCCCAGCACCCCCAGCCCCCAACACCACCCCCAGCCCCCCAACCCCCCCAACCCCCCCAGCACTCCCCCAGCACCCACCCTGTCCCCCCCAGCACCCACTCAGCCCCCCAGCACCCACCCTGCCCGGCCTCTCCGCAGTCCACAGTGAAGTACGTGGGTTCGTTCGCCTTCAGCCCCGACTTCTCCACCCCCGGCCCGTAAACCTTCACCCTCCCGGGGTGGCTGCCCTCCCCCACGCTCACCTGGGGGGGGAAAACGTCACCAGGGGGGCAGAGACCCTGCCCCGGCACCCCAAAACCCACCCGGCACCCCAAAACCCACCCCGCACCCCAAAACCCACCCGGCACCCCAGGGCTGCAGGAGACCCCCAGTGCCCTCTCCTTCACCCTATGGGACCTTCCCCTCCCTTCCTATCACCCCAAAGGATCCCCCAAACCCAACCAGCACCCCATAGGATCCCCCATGTCCATCTCAGCACCTCATGGACACCCCAAACCAACCCCAGCACCCTATGGATACCCCACACCATCCCAGCACCCCATGGACACCCTGACCCCATCCAGCACCCCATGGACACCCCAAACCAACCCCAGTACCCTATGGACACCCCAATCCCACCCAGCACCCCATGGACACCCGACACCAACCCATAGGATCCCCCACACCCAACCAGCACCCCATAGGATCCTCCATGCCCATCCCAGCACCCCATGGATCCCCCACACCCACTCAGCACCCCACAGACACCCCAAGCCCACCCAGCACCCCTGACCCCACCCCAGCACCCCATAGGATCCCCCACAGCCACCCAGCACCCCATGGAGCCCTCACACCCAACCAGCACCCCATGGACACCCCAAACCAACCCCAGCACCCCATGGACACCCCAAACCCAACCAGCACCCCATGGACACCCCACACCCACCCATAGGATCCCCCAAACCAACCCCAGCACCCCATGGACACCCCAACCCCACCCAGCACCCCATGGACACCCCACACCCACCCATAGGATCCCCCATGCCCATCCCAGCAAACCCATGGACACCCCAAACCCAACCAGCACCCCACAGACACCCCAACCCCACTCAGCACCCCATGGACACCCCAAACCAACCCATAGGATCCTCCACACCCAACCAGCACCCCATAGGATCTCCAATGCCCATCCCAGCACCCCATGGATCCCCCACACCCACCCATAGGATCCCCCAAACCATCCCCAGCACCCCATGGACACCCCAAACCAACCCAGCACCCCATGGACACCCCAAACCAACCCATAGGATCCCCCACACCCACCCAGCACCCCATGGACACCCCAAACCCAACCAGCACCCCATGGACACCCCGACCCCATCCCAGCACCCCACCCATAGGATCCCCCCACAGCCACCCAGCACCCCATGGACACCCCACACCCACCCATAGGATCCCCCAAACCAACCCCAGCACCCCATGGACACCCTGACCCCATCCAGCACCCCTGACCCCACCCCAGCACCCCATGGACACCCCAAACCCAACCAGCACCCCACAGACACCCCAATCCCACCCAGCACCCCATGGACACCCCAAACCAACCCATAGGATCCCCCACACCCAACCAGCACCCCATAGGATCCCCCATGCCCATCCCAGCACCCCATGGACACCCCAACCCCACCCAGCACCCCACAGACACCCCAACCCCATCCAGCACCCCATAGGATCCCCCATGTCCATCTCAGCACCTCATGGACACCTCAAACCATCCCCAGCACCCCATGGACACCCCAAACCAACCCCAGCACCCTATGGACACCCCACACCCACCCATAGGATCCCCCATGCCCATCCCAGCAAACCCATGGACACCCCAAACCCAACCAGCACCCCATGGATCCCCCACACCCACCCATAGGATCCCCCAAACCCAACCAGCACCCCATGGATCCCCCACACCCACCCAGCACCCCATGGACACCCCAAACCAACCCCAGCACCCTATGGACACCCCACACCCACCCAGCACCCCTGACCTCACCCCAGCACCCCATGGACACCCCAAACCCACCCAGCACCCCAGAGGTTTGGGGCCTCCATCTCCATCACCCCACAGGACCCCCACCCCATCCCCACTTCCTTTGGGTGCCCCCCCTCAGCACCCTATGGGACCCCCATCCCCACCCCCAGCACCCCAGAGCTCTGGGGGCCTCGTGTCCATCACCCCATGGGACCCTCACCCCATAGATTCATGCTCACGGCCCCACGGCCCCCCCCACCCTTCTGTGGGTGCCCCCCCCACCCCCACCCCACGGCACCCACCCGGAAGGGGCTGCGGGGGGTGTTGACCCCTCCCCAGGTGATGATGATGGTGTGTTTGATGGCCTTGGTGGGGACGTAGAGGCCTTGGTAGGTCCCGTCCCCGTTGTCCTTCACCTTGATGTCGATGGGACAGCCCTCGGCATCCTGCGGGCACCCGGAGGGTGAGGGGACCCAACAGCACCCAACAGAACCCAACAGAACCCAACAGCACCCAACAGAACCCAGCAGCACCCAACAGAACCCAAAAGAACACAGCAACACCCAACAGAACACAGCAACACCCAACAGAACCCAACACAATCCAACAGAACCCAACAGAACCCAACAGAACTCAACAGCATCCAACAGAACCCAACGGCACCCAACAGAATCCAACAGAATCCAACGGCACCCAACAGAACTCAACAGAACCCAACAGCACCCAACAGAACCCAACAGAACCCAACAGCACCCAACAGAACTCAACGGCACCCAACAGAACTCAGCAGAACCCAACAGCACCCAACAGAACCCAACAGCACCCAACAGCACCCACGAGCACCCAACAGAACTCAACAGAACCCAACAGCACCCAACAGAACCCAACAGAACCCAACAGCACCCAACAGAACCCAAAGAACCCAACAGCACCCAACAGAACCCAACAGAACTCAACGGCACCCAACAGAACTCAGCAGAACCCAACAGAACCCAGCAGCACCCAACAGAACCCAACAGCACCCAACAGAACTCAACGGCACCCAACAGAACTCAGCAGAACCCAACAGCACCCAACAGCAACCAACAGAACCCAACAGAACCCAACGGCACCCAACAGAACCCAACAGAACACAGCAACACCCAACAGAACCCAACAGCACCCAACAACACCCAACAGAACTCAACGGCACCCAACAGAACTCAGCAGAACCCAACAGCACCCAACAGAACCCAACAGAACCCAACAGAACACAGCAACACCCAACAGAACCCAACAGAACCCAACAGCACCCAACAGCACCCAACAGCACCCAACAGAACCCAACAGAACCCAATGGCACCCAACAGAACCCAACAGCACTCAATGGCACCCAACAGCACCCAACAGAACCCAACAGCACCCAACAGAACCCAACAAAACCCAACAGCACCCAACAGAACCCAACAGAACCCAACGGCACCCAACGGCACCCAACAGCACTCAATGGCACCCAACAGCACCCAACAGCACCCAGTGCCACCCAACGGCACCCAATGACACCCAATGTCAATCAATGACACCCAACAACACCCAATGGCATCTGGTGGCACCAGTGGCACCCAAAGACACTCGGTGGCACCTAATGACACCCAACGGCAATCGGTGACACCCAACAGCACCCATGGCACCAAAAGACCAAACGACACCCAACAGCACCCAATGACACTTGGTAGCACCCTAACAGCACCCAAGGACACCCAACGGCACCCAATGGCACACGAGGACACTCAGTGGCACTTGATGACACCCAACGAGCATCGATGACACCCAACAATGCCCAATGGCGCCCAACGACAATCAGTGACACCCAACAGCACCCAAGGACACTCAGTGGCACTCAATGACACCCAAAGACACCCAACAACACCCAATGACACCCAAAGACACTCAATGACAACCAACGACACCCAATGACACTCGATGACACCCAATGACAACCAGTGACACCCAACAATGCCCAATGGCACCCAACGACAATCAATGACACCCAACAGCACCCAAGGACACTCAGTGGCACTCAATGACACCCAAAGACACCCAACAACACCCAATGACACCCAAAGACACTCAATGACACTCGATGACACCCAACGACACCCAACAGCACCCAAACACACCAACAGCATTCAGTGCCACCCAGCAGCACCCAAGGGCACCCAGTGACAATCAGTGTCACCCAACGACACCCAATGACACCCAACGACACCCAGTGACACCCAATGACACCCAAAGACACCCAACGACACCCAATGACACTTGATGACACCCAATGACAACCAATGACACCCAACGATGCCCAATGGCACCCAACGACAATCAATGACACCCAACGACACCCAAGGACACCCAATGACAATCAATGACACCCAACAGCACCCAAAGACACCCAGTGAAAACCAATGGCATTCAGGGACACCCAACAGCACCCAAGGACACTCAGTGGCACTCAATGACACCCAACGACACCCAGTGACACCCAACGATGCCCAATGGCACCCAACGACAATCAATGACACCCAACAGCACCCAAAGACACCAACAGCGTTCAGTGCCACCCAACAGCACCCAAGGACACTCATTGGCACTCAATGACACCCAACGACACCCAAGGACACCCAAAGACACTCGATGACACCCAACGACACCCAATGACACCCAAAGACACCCAAGGACACCCAAAGACACTCGATGACACCCAATGACACCCGATGACACCCAATGACACCCAACGACACCCAACGACACCCAAGGCCCCCCGAGGCGCCCCCGCCCCCACCTGTGCGTAGATCTTGAGGGTGCCGGTGCCGGCAGCGCGGGTGTCGATGGTGAACTCCGCTGGGTGCTCCACGATCACCCCCTGAGGCTCCAACCCCGGCCCAAAGGCCACGACCTGGGGGGCAGCGCTCAGCACCCAGCACCCAGGGGTGCTACGGGGTGCTAGGGGGCACAGCGGGGTGCCAGGGGGTGATATGGGGTGGTATGGGGTGGTATGGGGTGGTATGGGGTGCTAGGGGTGCTATGGGGTGATATGGGGTGCTATGGGGTGCTAGGGGGCACAGCGGGGTGCCAGGGGGTGATATGGGGTGCTATGGGGTGCTAGGGGTGCTAGTGGGTGATATGGGGTGCTAGGGGGTGATATGGGGTGATATGGGGTGATATGGGGTGCTAGGGGTGCTATGGGGTGATATGAGGTGCTAGGGGTGCTATGGGGTGCTATGGGGTGCTATGGGGTGCTAGGGGGTGCTATGGGGTGATATGGGGTGATATGGGGTGCTAGGGGTGCTATGGGGTGCTATGGGGTGCTAGGAGGTGATATGGGTGCTATGGGGTGCTATGGGGTGCTAGGGGGTGCTATGGGGTGATATGGGGTGATATGGGTGGTATGGGGTGGTATGGGATGCTATGGGGTGCTAGGGGGTGATATGGGGTGCTAGGGGGTGCTACAGGGTGCTAGGGGGTGCTATGGGTGCTATGGGGTGCTAGGGGGTGATATGGGGTGATATGGGGCACAGCGGGGTGCTAGGGGGTGCTAGGGGGTGGTATGGGGTGCTTTGGGGTGCTATGGGTGCTATGGGGTGATATGGGGTGCTATGGGGTGCTATGGGGAGATATGGGGTGATATGGGGTGCTAGGGGGTGCTAGGGATGCTATGGGGTGCTATGGGGTGATATGGGGCACAGCGGGGTGCTAGGGGTGCTATGGGGTGACACGGGGTGCTAGGGGTGATATGAGGTGCTATGGGGTGGTATGGGGTGCTAGGGGGTGCTAGGGGGTGCTAGGGGGTGATATGGGGTGATATGGGGTGATATGGGGTGATATGGGGTGCTAGGGGGCACAGCGGGGTGCTAGGGGGTGCTATGGGGTGATATGGGGTGCTAAGGGGTGATATGGGGTGATATGGGTGCTATGGGGTGCTATGGGGTGCTAGGGGGTGCTATGGGGTGCTATGGGGTTGTATGGGGTGCTAGGGGTGCTATGGGGTGATATGGGGTGCTAGGGGTGCTATGGGGTGATATGGGGTGCTAGGGGGTGCTAGGGGGTGCTACAGGGTGCTAGGGGGTGGTATGGGGTGGTATGGGGTGCTATGGGGTGGTATGGGGTGGTATGGGGTGATATGGGGTACTATGGGGTGCTAGGAGGTGATACGGGGTGCTATAGGTCCCTATGGGTCCCTATGGGTTCTCTGGGTCTCTATAGGTCCCAACAGGTCTCTTATGGGTCTCTATGGGTCCCTATGGGTCCCTACAGGTCTCTATGGGGTCCAGTGGATCTCTATGGGTCCCAACGGGTCTCTATGGGTGCTATGGGTCTCCATGGGCTCCTATGGGTCTATATGGGTTCTATGGGTCCCTATGGGTTCTATGGGTCCCTCTGGGTCTCTCTGGGTCCCTCTGGGTTCTATGGATCCCTATGGGTCCCTATGGATCCCAATAGGTCTCTATGGGTCTCCACGGGTCCCTATGGGCTCCTATGGGTCCCTAGGGTTCTCTATGGGTCTCCGTGGGTCTCCATGGGGCCCAATGAGTCTCTATGGGTGCTCTGGGTCTCTATGGGTCCCAATTGATCTCTATGGGGTCCAATGAATCTCCATGAATCCCTATGGGTTCTGTGGGTCCCTATGGGTTCTATGGGTTCTATGGGCTCCCATGGGTCCCTACAGGTCCCTGTGGGTCTCTATGGGTGCTACGGGTCTCTATGGGGTCCAATGGATCTCCATGGATCCCTATGGGTTCTATGGGTCCCTATGGGTTCTATGGGTCCCTCTGGGTCTCTCTGGGTCCCTCTGGGTTCTATGGATCCCTATGGGTCCCTATGGATCCCTATGGATCTCTATGGGTTCTATGGGTCCCAGTGGGTCTCTATGGGTCCCAGTGGGTGTCCATGGGTCTCCGTGGGTCCCTCTGGGTGCCCACCTTCTCCGGGAAGGTGTTTGGGGCAGCGGGCAGGATCTGGGCCATGAAGGGACTGTCCTTGATGTCCTCATCGTCACAGACCACGTGGACGGCGTAGGGCCCGGGCTCGGTGGGCCAGTACCGGACGTCACAGGACCCGTCCCCGCGGTCGTCACACTCGATCTTCGCCTGGGACGGGCCCTCGATGGAGAACCCTGGAGTGGGGACACGGGGACACGGGGACAGTGTCACCCCGGGCCACAGCGTGACAGTGGTGGCACCATCCGTGTCCCCATGTCCCCACGGGGGTGGCACCACCACATGTGTCCCTGTGTCCCCATGGGGGTGACATCACGTGTGTCCCCGTGTCCATGTCCCCATGGGGGTGGCACCCTGTGTGTCTCTGTGTCCCCACAGGGGTGGCACCACGTGTGTCCCCAGGTCCCCATGGAGGTGGCACCATGTGTGTCCCCATGGGGATGACACCACCACGTGTGTCCCTGTGGCCCCAGAGTGGTGGCACCCCCCATGTCCCCACATCCCCGTGGTGCCACCTCATCCACCTCCCCATGATGTCCCCAACTCCTTCCATGACATCCCTCACCCCAACCCCATCACCATGTCCCCAATTCCATCCCAATGTCCCCCCCACAATGTCCCCAACTCCTTCCCCATGTCCCCTCCATGATGTCCTCCACCCCATCCCAATGTCCCCCCTACTGTGTCCCCAACTCCATCCCCTCCACGATGTCCCTCACCCCACACCCACGTCCCCCACCATGTCCCCAACCCCATCCCCCCACCCCACACCCACGTCCCCCCCACGATGTCCCTCACCCCAACCCCATCACCACCATGTCCCCAACTCCATCCCAATGTCCCCCCACAATGTCCCCAACTCCATCCCCCCCGATGTCCCTCACCCCCCACAATGTCCCCACCACAATGTCCCTCACCCCACACCCACCACCACCATGTCCCCAACCCCATCCCCATGATGTCCCTCGCCCCCCATGATGTCCCTCACCCCATTCCCATCACCACCACGTCCCCAACTCCATCCCAATGTCCCCTCCACCATGTCCCCAACTCCATCCTCCCATGATGTCCCTCACCCCACACCCACATCCCCCCCACAATGTCCCCAACTCCTTCCCCATGTCCCTCCCACGATGTCCCTCACCCCATCCCCATGTCCCCCACCATGTCCCCAACCCCATCCCCACGATGTCCCTCACCCCCCACCACGTCCCCACCTCCATCCCCCCCACGATGTCCCTCACCCCACACCCACGTCCCCCACCATGTCCCCAACTCCTTCCATGACATCCCTCACCCCAACCCCATCACCACCATGTCCCCCACCCCATCCCAAAGTCCCCCCCACTGTGTCCCCAACCCCATCCCCATGATGTCCTTCACCCCAACCCCATCACCACCACGTCCCCACCTCCATCCCCCCCACGATGTCCCTCACCCCACACCCACGTCCCCCCCACGATGTCCCTCACCCCACTCCCATCCCCACGATGTCCCCAACTCCATCCCAATGTCCCCCTCACCATGTCCCCAACCCCATCCCCCCCACAATGTCCCTCACCCCCCACAATGTCCCTCACCCCACACCCATGTCCCCCCCACGATGTCCCCAACTCCATCCCCACATCCCCCCGATAATGCCCCTCACCCCATCCCCATATCCCCTCCACGATGTCCCTCACCCCACACCCACCACCACCATGTCCCCAACCCCATCCCAATGTCCCCCCCACTGTGTCCCCAACCCCATCCCCATGATGTCCTTCACCCCACACCCACGTCCCCCCATGATGTCCCCAACTCCATCCCCACGTTCCCCCCATGATGTCCCTCACCCCATCCCCATCACCACCATGTCCCCAACTCCATCCCCACGTTCCCCCCACGATGTCCCTCACCCCACCCAGGTCCCTCCCCCCGTGTCCCCCCCGTGTCCCCCCGTGTCTCACCGAGTGTCCCCACTTGGCTCCCGATCGCCTCCACCACGAAGTCCGCCGAGCGCCCCACGGTGCCGCCCTCCAGCCCGGGACCCCACGCACGAACCTTCTGCCCCCCGGGGGCTGGGGACACCGTCACCTCGAAGGGGCTGGGGGGGCCGTGACGTCACCACGGGGGCCGTGACGTCACCACGGGGGTGATGACGTCACCACAGGGGCTGTGACGTCACCACGGGGCCAGGGGAAAGCAGCCCCCCCCCCACCCCCACCCCACCTCTTGCCACCCCCGTGTCCCCCTTGCACGCCCCTTGCACACTCACCCTGGACCTTGCACACCCCTTGTACATCCCTTGCACACTCACCCCGGACCTTGCACGCTCACCCCGGACCTTGCACACCCCTTGTACGTCCCTTGCACACTCACCCCGGACCTTGCACACTCACCCCAGACCTTGCACACTCCTTGTACGTCCCTTGCACACTCACCCCAGACCTTGCACGCACACCCCGGACCTTGCACACCCCTTGTACGTCCCTTGCACGCTCACCCTGGGCCTTGCACACCCCTTGTACATCCCTTGCACGCTCACCCTGGGCCTTGCACACCCCTTGTACATCCCTTGCACACTCACCCCGGACCTTGCACACTCACCCCGGACCTTGCACACCCCTTGTACGTCCCTTGCACGCTCACCCTGGGCCTTGCACACCCCTTGCACACTCATCTCAGACTTTGCACACCCCTTGCACACTTGCCCCGGACCTTGCACACCTCTTGTGCTCTGTGCACGGACCTTACACCCCCCCCCCCTCCAGCCCTTGCACACCCCTTGCACAACCCAGGTGTGCCTTGCACACCCCTTGGGGGGGGACGGGGACATCCTATAGATGGGGGAGGGGCTTCATGGGGGGGGGGTTGGGGGTCCCATAGGTAGGGGGTGGGTGGGGGGGTCCCATAGGTGAGTGGGTGGGGGTCCCATAGGTGGGGGCTGGGTGGGGGGTCCCAGAGATTGGGGGTCCCATAGGGGGGGGATGGGGGTAGTTGGGTGGGGGGTCCCATAGGTGGTTGGGGGGGGGTCCCACTGGTGGGGGGGTCCCATAGGTGAGTGGAGGGGGGAAGTTGGGGGGGGGTCCCATAGGTGGGGGGGGGTGGTTTGGTTGGGTGGGGGTCCCGTAGGTGGTTGGGGGATCCCATGGGTGTGGGGGTGGTTGGGGGGGGGGTCTCATTGGTGGGGGGGTCCCATGGGTGAGTAGAGGGGTTGGGGGGGGAGGGGATCCCATAGGTGAGTGGGGGGAGGAAGTTGGGGGGGGGTCCCATAGGTGGGGGGTCCCATTGGGGTGGGGGGCATGGTGGTTGGGTGGGGGGTCCCACAGGTTGGGGGGGGGTCCCACTGGTGGGGGGGTCCTGTAGGTGAGTGGGGGGGGGAAGTTGGGGGGGGTCCCATAGGTGTGGGGGGGTGGTGAGTGGGTGGGGGGTCCCATAGGTTGGGGGGGTGAGGGTCCCTTAGGTGGGGGGTCCTATTGGTGTGGGGGGTGGTGGTTGGGGGGGGTCCCATAGGTTGGGGGGGGGTTCCATATGTTGGGGGGTGGTTTGGTTGGGTGGGGGTCCCATAGGTGAGTGGAGGGGGGACAATTGGGGGGGGGTCCCATAGGTGTGGGGCGGTGGTGAGTGGGTGGGGGGTCCCACAGGTGTGGTGGGGGGGGTCCCATAACTGAGGGGTCCCATAAGTGAGTGGAGGGGGGAAGGTGTGGGGGGGTGTTCCCATAGGTTGGGGGGGGTCCTATAGGTTGGGGGGTGGGGGTCCCATAGGTGGGGGATGCCATAGGTTGAGGGGGGGTGGTGGTTGGGGGGGGGGTCCCACAGGTTGGGGGGGGATCCCATAGGTGGGGGGTCCCATGAGTGAGTGGAGGGGGGAATGGGGGGGGTTGTTCCCATAGGTTGGGGGGGGATCCCATAGTTTGAGGGGGGGTCCCATAGGTGTGGGGGGTGGTGGTTGGGGGTCCTGTAGGTTTGGGTGGGGGGTCCCATAAGTGAGTGGAGGGAAGGTGTGGGGTGTTCCCATAGGTTGGGGGTCCTATAGGTTGAGGGGGTGGTGGTTGGGGGGTCCTACAGGGGATCCTATAGATGAGTGGAAGGGGGTGCTGGGGGGGGGTCCCATAGGTGAGTGGAGGGGGATTGAGGGGGGGTCCCATAGGTTTGGGTGAGGGGGTCCCATAAGTGAGTGGAGGGGGGGAAGGTTGGGGGGGTGTTCCCATAGGTTGGGGGGGGGTCCTATAGGTTGGGGGGGTCCCATAACTGGGGGGTCCCATAAGGGAGTGGAAGGGGGAAGGTGGTGGGGGGGTGTTCCCATAGGTGGGGGGGGGGTCCTATAGGTTTGGGGGTGATGGTTGGGGGGGGGTCCTATAGGGGGATCCTATAGGTGAGTGGAAGGGGGTGCTGGGGGGGGGGTCCCATAGGTGAGTGGAGGGGGGTTGGGGGTGTTCCACAGGTTGGGGGGAGGGTCCCATAGGTGGGGGGTCCCATAGGTTGAGGGGGGGGTGGTTGGGTGGGGGGTCCCACAGGTGGGGGGTCCCATAAGTGAGTGGAGGGGGGAAGGTTGGGGGGGGATCCCATAGGTTGGGGGGGGATCCCATAGGTTGGGGGGGGGGTCCTATAGGTTGGGGGGGGGTCCCATAGGTGTGGGGGGGTGGTGGTTGGGGGGGTCCCATAGGTTTGGGTGGGGGGGTCCCATAAGGGAGTGGAAGGGGGAAGGTGTGGGGGGGGTGTTCCCATAGGTTGGGGGGGGTCCTATAGGTTGGGGGGGGTCCCATAACTGGGGGGTCCTATAGGTTGAGGGGGGGTGGTGGTTGGGGGGGGGTCCTATAGGGGGATCCTATAGGTGAGTGGAAGGGGGTGCTGGGGGGGGGGTCCCATAGGTGAGTGGAGGGGGGGTTGAGGGGGGGGTCCCATAGGTTTGGGTGGGGGGGTCCCATAAGTCAGTGGAGGGGGAAGGTGTGGGGGGGGTGTTCCCATAGGTTGGGGGGGGTCCTATAGTTTGGGGAGGGTCCCATAACTGGGGGGTCCCATAAGGGAGTGGAAGGGGAAGGTTGGGGGGGGCTGTTTCCATAGGTTGGGGGGGGATCCCATAGGTTGGGGGGTGGTGGTTGGGGGGGTCCCATAGGTTTGGGTGGGGGGGTCCCATAGGTGGGGGGTCCCATAGGTTGGGGGGTGGTTTGGTTGGGTGGGGGTCTCATAGGTGTGGAAGGGGGGGTTGAGGGGGGGGTGTCCCATAGATGAGAGGAGGGGGGACAATGGGGGGGGGGTCCCATAGGTTGAGGGGGGGGTGGTTGGGGGGGGGTCCACAGGTTGGGGGGATGGTCCCATAGGTGGGGGGTCCCATAAGTGAGAGGAGGGGGGAAGGTTGGGGGGGGGGTCCTATAGGTTGGGGGGGGGTCCCACAGGTTGGGGTGTGGGGGTCCCATAGGTGGGAGATCCCATAGGTTGAGGGGGGGTGGTGGTTGAGGAGGGGGTCCCATCGGTTTGGGTGGGGGGGGTCCCATAGGTGAGTGGAAGGGGGAAGGTTGGGGGTGGGGGTGTTTCCATAGGTTGGAGGGGGGTCCCATAGGTGTGGGGGGGTGGTGGTTGGGGGGGTCCCATAAGTGAGTGGAAGGGGGAAGGTTGGGGGGGGATCCCATAGGTTGGGGGGGGTTCCCAGGGGTATGGGGGGGTTCCCAGGGTGTGGGGGGGTCCTATAGGTTGGGGGGGGTTCCCAGGGGTGTGGGGGGGTCCCAGGGGTGTGGGGGGGTTCCCAGGGGTGTGGGGGGGTCCCAACTGACCTGCGTGGGATGGCGTAGCCCCCCCAGGTGATGGAGATCTGGTACCTGCCGGGTACCCCCGGGTTGTACTCGCACTCGTAGACCCCATCCCCAACCTCCCGAACCGACACCGCCTCCTCGGTACCGCCTGGGGGGGGGGGAGATCCAGGGGGGGTCAGGGGGGGGCACCCCAACATCCCCCCCCCCATGTACACCCACACCCCTTCACCCATCTCATTGCCCCCCCCCACCCATCACTTTGCCCCCTCCCCATCTGCACCCCCACACCCTTCCCCCATGACCCCCCTTTGCACCCCTTTTACCCCCCTTACCATGTCCCCCATTTCCTCCCCCCACCCCCTTGACCCCCCCTTTTCCCTCCCTTCCCCCTTTGCCCCATGTCCCCCCTTCCCCCACCCCTCCGTGCCCCCTTTGCTGCCCTTCCCCCATGTCCCCCTTTTTCTTCCCCATTCCCCCTTTTCCCCATTTTCCCTCCCCATCCTCCTTTCCCCCTTTGCCCCCCATCCTCCTTTTATGTCCCCCATGTCCCCATTTCCCCCTCCCATGTTCCCCCTTGCTGCCTTGCCCCCATGTCCCCCATGTCCCCCATGTTCCTCCCTGGTCTTCGCACGCTCACCACAGCTTCCTTCCCCCACCCCTCCATTTCCCCCATGTCCCCATTACCCCAATTTCCCCCTTTCCCCCATGTCCCCCATTTCCCCCTCTGTCCCCCTTTCCCCCTTTCCCCTCCCATGTCCCCCCTTCCCCCATTTCCCCCTCCTCCCCCATGTCCCCATTTCCCCCTTTTCCCCCTTTTCCCCCCCATGTCCCCCCCTTTCCCCCCCGTTCCTCACCGGGTCCCCGCACGCTCACGCGCAGCTCTCCGCTCCCCGCCCCTTTGCTGAGCACGCGGAACCTGGCGGGTTCCCGCACGCGGAGCCCCCGCGCCTGCAGCCCCCGCCCCACCGCGCGCACCGACTGCGGGCTGCAGGCTGGGGGGAGGGGCGGATCAGCACCCAAAACCCCCCGGAATGACCCCAAAATGCACCAATAGCACCCTGACCCCCCCCGCAACACCCCGCACCCCAAAGCACCCAAACACCCCCAAACCCAGAGTGAGGAGGGGGCTTGGGGCACCCAAACCCCCCCGGAATGACCCCAAAATGCACCAACAGCACCCACACAACCGCACCCACCCCCCCGCAACATCCCCCCAAACAGCACCCACCCCAAAGCCCCCCAAACCCAGAGTGAGGAGGGGGCTTGGGGCACCCAAACCCCCCCGGAATAAACCCAAAATGCACCAACAGCACCCACACAACAGCACCCACCCCAAAACACCCCAAAACACCCCAAAACACCCCTGCCCCCGCAACAACCCCCCCGCGACAGCACCCACTCCAAACCCAGAGTGGGGAGGGGGCTTGGGGGGAAGGGGCGGCTCAGCACCCAAAACCCCCCGGAATGACCCCAAAATGCAACAACAGCACCCACACAACACCACCCACCCCCCCGCAACACCCCTGACCCCGCAACAACCCCCCCGCAACACCCCGCACCACAAAGCCCCCCAAACACTCCCAAACCCCCCCAAACCCAGAGTGGGGAGGGGGCTTGGGGGGAAGGGGCAGCTCAGCACCCAAAACCCCCTGGAATGACCCCAAAATGCACCAACAGCACCCACACAACAGCACCCACCCCAAAACACCCCTGACCCCGCAACAGCCCCCCCGCAACAGCCCCCCCAAACAGCACCCACCCCAAAGCACCCCAAACACCCCCAAACCCAGAGTGGGGAGGGGGCTTGGAGGGGAGAGGGGCAGCTGAGCACCCAAAACCCCCAGAAATAACCCTAAAATGCACCAACAGCACCCACACAACAGCACCCACCCCAAAACACCCCTGACCCCGCAACAACCCCCCCGCAAGAGCCCCCCCAAACACCCCCCACCCCAAAGCACCCAAACACCCCCAAACGCAGAGTGGGGAGGGGGCTTGGGGCACCCAAACCCCCCCGGAATAACCCCAAAATACACCAACAGCACCCTGACCCCCCCCCCGCAACACCCCCCACCCCAAAACTCCTCAAACCCCCCCAAACCCAGAGTGGGGAGGGGGCTTGGGGGGGGAGGGGCGGCTCAGCACCCAAAACCCCCCGGAATGACCCCAAAATGCAACAACCGCACCCACACAACAGCACCCACCCCAAAACACCCCAAAACACCCCAAACACCCCCAAAATGCACCAACAGCACCCCCCCAACGGCCCCCACCCCAAAGCACCCAAACACCCCCAAACCCAGAGTGGGGAGGGGGCTTGGGGGGGAGAGGGGCGGCTCAGCACCCAAAACCCCCCGGAATAACCCCAAAATGCACCAACAGCACCCACACAACAGCACCCACCCCAAAACACCCCAAAACACCCCAAACCCCCCAAAAATACAGCAACAGCACCCTGACCCCCCCCCCGCAACACCCCCCACCCCAAACCCCCCCAAACCCAGAGTGAGGAGGGGGCTTGGGGCACCCAAACCCCCCTGGAATAACCCCAAAATACCGCAACAGCACCCTGACCCCCCCCGCAACACCCCGCACCCCAAAGCCCCCCAAACACCCCCAAACCCAGAGTGGGGAGGGGGCTTGGGGGGGGAGGGGCGGATCAGCACCCAAACCCCCCCGGAATGACCCCAAAATGCACCAACAGCACCCCCCCAACAGCACCCACCCCAAAGCACCCCAAAACACCCCCAAACACCCCCAAACCCAGAGTGGGGAGGGGGCTTGGGGTGGGGGTGGGGGGGCAGGGGGCACCCTCAGCACCCATGGAGGGGTCAGGGGCTGCGGGAGGGGGGAGGGAGCAATGGGTGCCATGGGGCCACCAGTGGGTCCTGTGGGGCCACTGATGGGTGCCATGGGGCTACCATTGGGTGCCATGGGGCCACCAGGGTCAATGTTGGGTGCCATGGGACCACCATATGTCTTGGGGCCACCAATGGGTGCTATAGGGCCACCAGGGTCAATGTTGGGTGTCTTGGGGCCACCAATGGGTGCCATGGGGCCACCAGTGGGTGCTATAGGGCCACCAAGGTCAATGTTGGGTGCACAGGACCACCAGTGGGTGTCATGGGGCCACCAACGGGTGCTATAGGGCCAACAGGGTCAACGTTGGGTGCCATGGGACCACCATATGTCTTGGGGCCACCAATGGGTGCTGTAGGGCCACCAAGGTCAACATTGGGTGCACAGGACCACCAATGGGTGCCATGGGACCACCAATGGGCGCTGTGGGACCACCAGTGGGTGTCATGGGGCCACCAATGGGTACCATGGGGCCACCAATGGGTGCTATAGGGCCACCAAGGTCAACATTGGGTGTCTTGGGGCCACCAATGGGTGCTATAGGGCCACCAGGGTCAATGTTGGATGTCTTGGGGCCACCAATGGGTGCCACAGGGCCACCAAGGTCAACATTGGGTGTCTTGGGGCCAACAACGGGTGCTACAGGGCCACCAGGACCAATGTTGGGTGTCATGGGGCCACCATATGTCTTGGGGCCACCAATGGGTGCCATGAGGCTACCAGAACCAACATTGGGTGCACAGGACCACCAATGGGTGCCATAGGGCCACCAAGATCAATGTTGGGTGTCTTGGGGCCAACAATGGGTGCCATGGGGCCACCAGGACCAACATTGGGTGCACAGGACCACCAATGGGTGCCATGGGGCCACCAGGGTCAACATTGGGTGTCACGGCACCACCAGTGGGTGTCTTGGGGCCACCAACGGGTGCTGTAGGGCCACCAAGGTCAACATTGGGTGTCTTGGGGCCACCAATGGGTGCCATGGGGCCACCAGGGTCAACATTGGGTGTCACGGCACCACCAGTGGGTGTCATGGGGCCACCAACGGGTGCTATAGGGCCACCAAGGTCAACGTTGGGTGTCTTGGGGCCACCAATGGGTGCTATAGGGCCACCAAGGTCAACGTTGGGTGTCTTGGGGCCACCAACGGGTGCTGTAGGGCCACCACGGTCAACATTGGGTGTCTTGGGGCCACCAATGGGTGCCATGGGGCCACCAATGGGTGCTATAGGGCCACCAGGGTCAACGTTGGGTGCCATGGCACCACCGATGGGTGTCATGAGGCCACCAATGGGTGCATGGGGCCACCAAGGTCAACATTGGGTGTCTTGGGGCCACCAATGGGTGCTATAGGGCCACCAGGGTCAATGTTGGATGTCTTGGGGCCACCAATGGGTACTGTGAGGCCACCAAGGTCAACATTGGGTACCATGGGACCACCAACAGGTGCTGTAGGGCCACCAAGGTCAACATTGGGTGCCATGGCACCACCAATGGGTGCCATGGGGCCACCAATGGGTGCTATAGGGCCACCAAGGTCAACG
This sequence comes from Archilochus colubris, assembly GCA_023079485.1. Lineage (NCBI taxonomy): Eukaryota > Metazoa > Chordata > Aves > Apodiformes > Trochilidae > Archilochus > Archilochus colubris. The sequence goes on along the minus strand of CM041083.1, from coordinate 7,638 downwards.
TTGGGTGCCATAGGGCCACGGCTGGGTGCGGGGGTCCCCAGGGCCAGGTGAGGGGGGGTCCCCGGGGTGTCCTCACCTTCGGCCACGGTGACGGGGAAGGGGCTGCCGGGGATGTGGGTGCCGGCGAAGGTGACGGCGATGGAGTGGGTGCCCGGGAGCACGGGCCGGAAGGTGCAGCGGAAGACGTTGTCCCCCTTGTCCTCCAGCATCACCTCCACCGTGTCCCGGCGGCCCTGGGGATCCACGATCACCACCCCGACGTCCCCAGGACCCGCCCCTGGTGGCACCACCAGGAACACGCTCAGTGACACCGCCACGGCACGGGGGGGACACCGGGGTGAGGGGGGGGACACACAGAGGGTCACCCAGGAGTCACCCAGCACCCCCGTGGGCTTGGGGACATCACGGGGAGGTGGGCTTGGGGACATCAGGTCATAGGCTTGGGGACACCAGGAGGAGGTGGCCTTGGGGACATCAGGTCATGGCCTCGGGGACACCAGGAGGTGATGGCCTTGGGGACATCAAGGGATGTGGCCTTGGGGACATCAGGGGGACATGGCCCCAGAAGCCACCCAGCACCCCCATGGCCTTGGGGACATCAGGGGACGTGGGCTTGGGGACACCAGGGGGATGTGGGCTTGGGGACACCAGGAGGTGATGGCCTTGGGGACACCAGGAGGTCATGGCCTTGGGGACACCAGGAAGAGGTGGCCTTGGGGACACCAGGAGGTGATGGCCTTGGGGACATCAGGGGGACATGGCCCCAGAAGTGACCCGGAACCCCCATGGCCTTGGGGACACAAGGGGGAGGTGGCCTTGGGGACATCAGGAGGTGATGGTCTTGGGGACACCAATTGGACATGGCCATGGTGACACCAGGGGGATGTGGCCTTGGGGACACCAAGGGGACATGGCCCCAGAAGCCACCCAGCATCTCCATGGCCTTGGGGACATCAGGGGACGTGGGCTTGGGGACATCAGAGGGAGGTGGCCTTGGGGACATCAGTTCATGGCCTTGGGGACACCAGGAGGAGGTGGCCTTGGGGACATCAGAGGGAGGTGGGCTTGGGGACATCAGGTCATAGGCTTGGGGACATCAGGAGGTGATGGCCTTGGGGACATCAAGGGGACATGGCCCCAGAAGCCACCCAGCACCCCCATGGCCTCGGGGACATCAGAGGGAGGTGGCCTTGGGGACATCAGTTCATGGCCTTGGGGACACCAGGAGGAGGTGGCCTTGGGGACACCAGGAGGTGATGGCCTTGGGGACACCAAGGGGACATGGCCATGGTGACACCAGGGGGATGTGGCCTTGGGGACACCAAGGGGACATGGCCCCAGAAGGCACCCAGCATCTCCATGGCCTTGGGGACATCAGGGGACGTGGGCTTGGGGACATCAGGGGGAGGTGGCCTTGGGGACATCAGGTCATGGCCTTGGGGACACCAGGAGGAGGTGGCCTTGGGGACATCAGGAGGTGATGGCCTTGGGGACATCAGGGGGACATGGCCCCAGAAGTGACCCAGCACCCCCATGGCCTTGGGGACATCAGGGAGAGGTGGGCTTGGGGACATCAGGTCATAGGCTTGGGGACATCAGGAGGAGGTGGCCCCAGAAGCCACCCAGCACCTCCATGGCCTTGGGGACATCAGGGGATGTGGGCTTGGGGACATCAGAGGGAGGTGGCCTTGGGGACATCAGTTCATGGCCTTGGGGACACCAGGAGGAGGTGGCCTTGGGGACACCAGGAGGTGATGGCCTTGGGGACACCAAGGGGACATGGCCATGGTGACACCAGGGGGATGTGGCCTTGGGGACACCAAGGGGACATGGCCCCAGAAGCCACCCAGCACCCCCATGGCCTTGGGGACATCAGGGGACGTGGCCTTGGGGACACCAGGAGGTGATGGGCTTGGGGACACCAGGAGGAGGTGGCCTTGGGGACACTAGGGGGACATGACCATGGTGACACCAGGGGGACATGGCCCCAGAAGCCACCCAGCATCCTCATGGCCTTGGGGACACCAGGGGACATGGGCTTGGGGACACCAGGGAGAGGTGGCCTCAGTGTCACCAGGGGGACATGGATCTGGGGACATCAGTTCATGGCCTTGGGGACATCAGGAGGTGATGGCCTTGGGGACATCAGGGGACATGGGCTTGGGGACATCAGGGAGAGGTGGCCTCAGTGTCACCAGGGGGACATGGATCTGGGGACATCAGTTCATGGCCTTGGGGACATCAGGAGGTGATGGCCTTGGGGACATCAGGGGGACGTGGGCTTGGGGACATCAGGTCATGGCCTTGGGGACACCAGGAGGTGATGGCCTTGGGGACATCAGGGGGAGATGGCCCCAGAAGCCACCCAGCACCCCCATGGCCTTGGGGACATCAGGTGATGGGCTTGGGGACATCAGGAGGAGGTGGCCTTGGGGACATCAGGTCATGGCCTTGGGGACATCAGGAGGTGATGGCCTTGGGGACATCAAGGGATGTGGCCTTGGGGACATCAAGGGGACATGGCCCCAGAAGCCACCCAGCACCCCCATGGCCTTGGGGACACCAGGAGGTGATGGGCTTGGGGACATCAGGGGGACATGGCCCCAGAAGTGACCCAGAACCCCCTGGCCTCAGTGTCACCTGGGAGAGGTGGCCTTGGGGACACCAAGGGGACATGGCCCCAGAAGCCACCCAGCACCCCCATGGCCTTGGGGACACCAGGGGGACACGGGCTTGGGGACATCAGGAGGTGATGGCCTTGAGGACATCAGGGGGACATGGGCTTGGGGACACCAGGGAGAGGTGGCCTCAGTGTCACCAGGGGGACATGGATTTGGGGACATCAGTTCATGGCCTTGGGGACACCAGGAGGAGGTGGCCTTGGGGACATCAGGGGGACGTGGGCTTGGGGACATCAGAGGGAGGTGGGCTTGGGGACATCAGGGGATGTGGCCTTGGGGACATTAGGAGGTGATGGCCTTGGGGACACCAATAGGACATAGCCATGGTGACACCAGGGGGATGTGGCCTTGGGGACACCAAGGGGACATGGCCCCAGAAGCCACCCAGCACCTCCATGGCCTTGGGGACATCAGGGGGACATGGATTTGGGGACACCAGGGGGAGGTGGCCTTGGGGACATCAGGGGGACATGGGCTTGGGGACACCAGTGGAACATGACCACGGTGACACCAGGGGGATGTGGGCTTGGGGACATCAGGAGGTGATGGCCTTGGGGACACCAGGGGGATGTGGCCTCAATGTCACCAGGGGGACTTGGATTTGGGGACATCAGGGGGACATGGCCTTGGGGACACCAGGAGGACATCACCTTGATGCCACCAAGGTCCCCCATGGCCATGTCCCTCCTTGGTGCCACCATGGCCACATGTCCCCATGAGCTCACGTCCCCATGGCCACCACGGCCACACGATGGCCACCAGGATGTGACCTGAGTGTCCCCATGGCCACATCCCCATGACCTCACATCCCCATGGCCACCACGGCCACATCATGGCCACCAGGATGTGACCTCAGTGCCACCATGGGGACATCACCTTGATGCCACCAAGGTCCCCCATGGCCATGCCTGTCCCTGTTGTCCCCATGCCCGTGTCCCCATGGCCACCATGATGTGACCTCAGTGCCACCATGGCCACATCCCCATGGGGACATCACCTTGATGCCACCAAGGTCCCCCACGGCCATGTCCCTCCTTGGTGCCACCATGACCTCACGTCCCCATGGCCACCACGGCCACCATGATGTGACCTCAGTGCCACCATGGCCATGTCCCCATGAGCTCACGTCCCCATGGCCACCACGGCCACATGATGGCCACCAGGATGTGACCTCAGTGCCACCATGGCCATGTTCCCATGGCCACCACGGTCACACGATGGCCACCATGATGTGACCTCAGTGCGACCATGGCCACGTCCCCATGGGGACATCACCTTGATGCCACCAAGGACCCCCATGGCCATGTCCCTCCTTGGTGCCACCAGGACCTCACGTCCCCATGGCCACCATGGCCACCAGGATGTGACATCAGTGTCACCATGGCCACATCCCCATGAGAACATCACCTTGATGCCACCAAAGTCCCCCATGGCCATGTCCCCCCTTGGTGGCACCATGGCCACATGTCCCCATGAGCTCACGTCCCCATGGCCACCACGGCCACATGATGGCCACCAGGATATGACCTCAGTGTCACCATGGCCACGTCCCCATGGGGACATCACCTTGATGCCACCAAGGTCCCCCATGGCCATGCCTGTCCCTGTTGTCCCCATGCCCGTGTCCCCATGGCCACCATGATGTGACCTCAGTGCCACCATGGCCATGTCCCCATGGGGACATCACCTCAGTGCCACCAAGGACCCCCATGGCCATGTCCCCTCTTGGTGCCACCATGACCTCACATCCCCATGGCCACCAGGATGTGACCTCAGTGCCACCATGGGGACATCACCTTGATGCCACCAAAGTCCCCCATGGCCATGTCCCTCCTTGGTGTCCCCATGGCCACATCCCCATGGCCACCATGATGTGACCTCAGTGCCACCATGGCCACATCCCCATGAGAACATCACCTTGATGCCACCAAGGTCCCCCATGGCCATGCCTGTCCCTGTTGTCCCCATGCCCGTGTCCCCATGGCCACCAGGATGTGACCTCAGTGCCACCATGGCCACATCCCCATGAGAACATCACCTCAGTGCCACCAAGGACCCCCATGGCCATGTCCCTCCTTGGTGCCACCATGGCCACATGTCCCCATGAGCTCACATCCCCATGGCCACCACGGCCACATCATGGCCACCAGGATGTGACCTCAGTGTCACCATGGCCATGTCCCCATGAGAACATCACCTTGATGCCACCAAGGTCCCCCATGGCCATGTCCCTCCTTGGTGTCCCCATGGCCACATCCCCATGGCCACCATGATGTGACCTCAGTGCCACCATGGCCACATGTCCCCATGAGCTCACATCCCCATGGCCACCACGGCCACATGATGGCCACCAGGATGTGACCTCAGTGCCACCAGGGCCATGTTCCCATGGCCACCACGGTCACACGATGGCCACCATGATGTGACCTCAGTGCCACCATGGCCACATCCCCATGGGGACATCACCTTGATGCCACCAAGGACCCCCATGGCCATGTCCCTCCTTGGTGTCCCCATGGCCACATCCCCATGGCCACCAGGATGTGACCTCAGTGCCACCACCCATGGCCATGTCCCTCCTTGGTGCCACCATGGCCACATGTCCCCATGAGCTCACGTCCCCATGGCCACCACGGCCACATCATGGCCACCAGGATGTGACCTCAGTGCCACCATGGCCACGTCCCCATGGGGACATCACCTTGATGCCACCAAGGTCCCCCACGGCCATGTCCCTCCTTGGTGCCACCAGGACCTCACGTCCCCATGGCCATCACGGCCACCATGATGTGACCTCAGTGCCACCATGGCCATGTCCCCATGAGCTCACGTCCCCATGGCCACCATGGCCACATGATGGCCACCAGGATGTGACCTCAGTGTCACCATGGCCATGTTCCCATCGCCACCACGGTCACACGATGGCCACCATGATGTGACCTCAGTGTCACCATGGCCACGTCCCCACGGCCACCACAGCCACACCATGGCCACCATGATGTGACCTCAGTGCCACCATGGCCACATCCCCATGAGAACATCACCTTGATGCCACCAAGGACCCCCATGGCCATGTCCCCCCTTGGTGTCCCCATGGTCACCGGGGTTCCAGGACCTCAGAGCCCCCCTCCATGCTGTCCCCTCCCCCCCGTGCTGTCCCCCGTTCCCCCCCCGGTGTCCCCCCCCCACCTGCAGTGTAGATGTCAAAGTAGGTGGCCTTGGTGGCCACGAGGCCCTGGGGCTCCAGCCCGGGTCCCTTGGCTGTCACTTTGGTGGCGTCCCCCAGGGCCACCCCCACGGGGACCTGGAAGGGGCTCTGGGCGATGTTCTGCCCCGCAAAGAGCACGGTCACCTGTGGGGGGGGGACACGGGGGGGTCACCCACTGACACCCCACACACACACACACACGGGGACACCCCCCGAGGGGACAAACCAGGGGGACAGCGGGGACGGAGGGGACACCCCCAGACACCCCTCCAGGGACCCCCCTGAACATCCCGCCCAGGGACTCCCCCAGACACCTCCCCCAGGGGACCCCCCCCAGGGACCCCCCTGAACACCCCCCGGGGACCCCCCCCCAGGGACCCCCCCAAACATCCCACCCAGGGGACCCCCCCTGGACACCTCCCCCCAGGGACACCCCCAAACACCCCCCGGGGACCCCCCCCCCCAGGGATCATCCTGAACACCCCCCCCAGGGACCCCCCTGAACACCCCCTGAGGGACCCCCAAACACCCCAGAGAACTCCCCAAACACCCCCCCAGGGACTCCCCCGAACACCCCCCGGGGACCCCCCCCCCAGGGAACCCCCTGAACACCCCCCGGGGGCCCCCCCGAACACTCCCTCTGGGACTCCCCTGAACGCCCCCTGAGGGACCCCCCAAACACCCCCCCAGGGACCCCCTGAACACCCCCTCAGGGGACCCCCCCTGAACACTTCCAGGGGACACCCCCCCCCAGGGACCCCCCTGAACACCCCCTGAGGGACCCCCCTGAACATCCCACCCAGGGACTCCCCCAGACACCTCCCCCCAGGGGGACCCCCCCCAGGGACCCCCCCAAACATCCCACCCCGGGGACCCCCCCTGGACACCTCCCCCCAGGGACCCCCCAAACACCCCCCCAGGGAACCCCCTGAACACCCCTCGGGGACCCCCCAAACACCCCCCCCCGGACACCTCCCCCCAGGGACCCCCCAAACACCCTCCCCAGGGACCCCCCCGAACACCCCCTCGGGGACCCCCCTGGACACCCCCTGAGGGACCCCCCCCGGACAACCCCCAAGGGACCCCCCCAAACACCCCCCCCAGGGAACCCCCAGAACACCCCCCCCTGGGGACCCCCAGAACATCCCACCCAGGGGACAGGACCCCCTGAACACCCCCAGGACTCCCGGACACCTCCCCCAGGGACCCCCAGGGACCCCCAAACACCCCCAGAACCCCTAGACACCCCCTGAGGGACCCCCAAACATCCCACAGGACCCCCTGGACACCTCCCCCAGGGACACCCCGAACACCCCCCCCAGGGACACCCCCAAACACCCCCCCCCAGGGAACCCCCTGAACACCCCCTAGGGACACCCCTGAACATCCCACCCAGGGACCCCCTGAACACCCCGGGGACCCCCCCCCAGGGACCCCCCTGAACATCCCACCCAGGGACCCCCTGGACACCTCCCCGAGGGACCCCAAACACCCCCAGGGAACCCCTGAACACCCCCGGGACCCCCCAGGACCCCCAAACATCACCCAGGGACCCCCTGAACACCCCTGAGGACCCCCAAACCCCCCCCCAGGGACCCCCCGAACACCCCCCGGGGACCCCCCTGAACACCCGCCGAGGGACCTCCCCCTGGGGACCCCCCAAAACATCCCACCCAGGGAACCCCCCCTGGACACCTCCCCCCAGGGACCCCCCAAACACCCCCCCAGGGACCCCTGATATTTCCCTTT